>JAFBJR010000181.1:1167875-1213730 GCA_016785285.1 Brachirus orientalis
ACACACGCCCCCCCCCCCCCCGGCATCTCACCACGCCCCCCTAAGTACTGAGTTAACCTAATTGTAGTGAATGAAGTTGGCGGCTGCCCTGTGACATTAGCTGACCTCTACCTTAGTTATTATCCCTTAAGCCATGGGAAATGGTTTGGACTGACGTGCTGTCTACTGACCACGCTGTGGCAGTACTGTCATTGTCGCTAGGATTGTTGAGCAGTTTTTCCAATCGAATCCAACTTTATTTATAAAGCACTTTAAAAACAACAACAGCTGAGGCAAAGTGCTGCACATTAGAGAAGAATAAGATAAACTACTGAAACATACTAAAAGATAGACAAAACGTAAAACACTGTTGATTGTACATATGTACACAAATATACAGTACATCCATGCAGCAGATGAAATGGGCTATATACACATACATATGCACAAACATACATAGCTATATACACACTGCATACATATGCATAATATATATATACTCCCACATACTCTCTCTCTCTCTCTCTCTCTTACTCACACACACCTCTGTATAAACACAAAAACAAACATAAAACCAATAAAAACAGGTAAAATCAATGCCTCATACTGGGTTGAAGCCAAAGAGTAAAAATGGGTCTTAAGATGCTTTTTTTAAAAACAGACAGAGAAGGGGCCTGTCTAATATGTAAAGGAAGATCGTTCCACAATCTAGGCGCAGCAACAGAAAAAGCTCTGTCCCCTCTGAGCTTCCGTTTAGACTTAGGTATCTGTAGGAGCAGCTGATCAGCTAACCTCAAAGACCGGGCAGGTGTAGAAGCAACTCTGCGAGGTATGGCGGGGCAAGACCATTTAAGGATTTAAAAGCAAATAGAAGGATTTTAAAATGAACTCTAAAGTGCACAGGCAGCCAGTGAAGTGAGGCTAAAATGGGAGTTATGTGTTCCCTCTTTCGCGTTCCAGTTAAAAGACGTGCAGCAGCATTTTGAACAATCTGAAGACGTGACAGGGACGACTGGCTGACTCCAGGCGAGATGTAATGAAGGCATGGATTACTGACTCAAAGTACTGTTTTGAGAGGATATGTTTAAACTTCGGTAACTTTCTTAAGTGAAAGAAGCTGGACTTCACTACAGCACCAATTTGACGGTCCAACTTAAAGTCGCTGTCCATTTTAAAGCCCAGATTTGTGACTGTAGGCTTAGCATAGTGTTCCAATGGGCCCAAGTCAACAGGAGGAGACTCACAGGAACTATTTGGTCCAAACACCATCACTTCTGTCTTCCTTTCATTGAAATTTAAAAAGTTCAGGGCCAACCAAGCTTTAATCTCCTCAAGACACGCAAGTATTGGATTGATTGAGTAGGCGTCCTTGCGCTTCAGGGGAACATAAATCTGATTGTCATCAGCATAACAGTGGATGGCGATGCCATGTTTCCTAAGAATGGACCCCAAAGGAAGTAAATACAATGAAAAGAGCAGGGGCCCTAAAAATTGAGCCCTGCGGGACCCCGCATGACAGGGGAGCAGTGGAGGATTCAGAACCAGCAAGCCGTACACACATAGTTCTATCTGCCGGATAGGACATGAACCATTTTAAAGCAGTACCACAAATGCCCACTAGCTGTTGTAAGCGCAACAGTAATATGCTGTGGTCCACTGTGTCAAAAGCAGCAGTAAGGTCAAGCAGGACAAGAATAACCTAGTCACCAGAATCACAGGCAAGTAAGATGTCAGTAAGTTAGTTTTTAGTGAGTAGCTCCACATCTTACCGTTGCAAGTGCTTTAGAACAGCAAGACAGAAGCTCTATCAACATTTCAACTAGGAGGCTTTAACGAGGATGAGGCTGTATTGTTAGCAGTAGATTTGGCACTCTCTCTCCTGTCTACAGTGTAAAGTGTAGTTTTGTAAGGGTGACATGCCCGTGTTACACCATTGGCATGCAACAACTGTCTGTTGTAAAGGCTCCGTTTTTTTCTGACTGAACAAGATCATTTTTCAAGAAAATAAAATAATATCTGATAAAATCTGACTCCGTTTTGTTGTCCTGATTGTCCTGATACAGAGCAAGTATGGGTTTGTGTTTCGAGTGTTTGTTTTTTTTTGGTAACTTGTTGACTAATTGATTGCATATCAAAGGTCTAAAACTGGATCAAACTAAACTAAGCGGGACATGTTTGCTGCTGTCGGAGCAGGAGGAGAACAAATGTTTCTCTTCTTTAAAAAAATGATTTACAGAAGAAAAAAAGAAAAAAAAATTCAGAATATTAAAACAACTTGTTATGTGTTCTTTTAAGTGAGTGCACTGCACTTTGATACATTTACATTGTTTAAGTTATTAAGAAAAATGAATTGCAAGTAACGCAGCTGTGTTCTTGATGATCAGGATTGTTGGACACAGAGGTGGATCAGCTGGAGTGCAGGTGTTTAATCATGGTCTGCTCTTTCAGTACAGGTTTCACTCCACAGAGTAAAATCAAATCGCTGGCAGACTCATAGACTCTGCTGGGTTCCCCTAGGCTAGTGGGACATAGGAAATTAAAAAGGGCTGTATCCAGAATAAAAACCTGAAGAAAAAAATCAGATTATCCCCCTTAACTTGTATCACTTTCACCCTGGAAACTTTGTGTGTCAGAGTTCTTGGGTATGACACATGAAATAAGCTTTTGAGGATAAAAACAATCATCAATGAAACAAACAAACAAAAAGAAACAGAAGCCAAAGAGATGAGCATGCAGCACAGTGAAAAAAATGTGTCAAAGAAAGTAAGAGTGTCTCTCATCCAGAGGAAATGCTTGACACAAGGCCTTTGAGAAGGAAATGGCTGTGAATAGAGTGTTTTTTTTTCTTTCACTAGAAAGACATTTCTGTAAAAAAAAAAAAAAGAAAGAAAGAAAGAAAGAAAATAAAAAAGGAGCTGAAACAGGTCAAAGTGGAAAAATTGTTTTTCACAGCTGAAACTTTTTTTTTTTTAAGTTGCCATGAAAAGCACAGTGTTTTGGACAAACTGGATTTTTGGACAGTTTTTAATAAAACCAAAGATCACTGAACATGAAGGATCAAATAAAGATAATCTGTTACATGTGTCCAAATTCATTTTGAAAATGAATGTTGACATGCATTATGTCAGGTAATGAGTTGGAATAAAGTTGGAGAATGGAGAAACTCTGATTAGCTTGATTCAAATTAAGTGACAAACCAATAACCAATAACATTCACTGCTTGAGTGTAAAGGTGGAATCATTGTTTTTATTCTGGTAATTTAGATGAGAACATCGCTGCAGTATGAATTTGAAAAAAGAAAATAGATTCCCTTGACTTTTTGTTGTCTGTTTTCTTTAAACTTGGGTTTTAAGTTTTTGGGTCTGGTTTTCTGTTATATTTTGCATTATCTGCTTGTGTGAACCTTGTAAAGTTTTACTTCCTGCACTCGCTTTTCTCTTGATTGTCTGCCCCACCATAATGTGATTCACCAGTGTTTGATGATCCCTGCCTCTATAGTATATTTAGTCTGTGTTCCACGGAGTCTCTGTTGGTTCTTTTGTTTCAGTTCACCCTGTTTAGTTGCTGAGTTTCAATGTGTGTTTTCCTCCTTGTGTGTTGAGTTATTTTTCAGTTTGTGATTTAATTTATTCCATCCCTTCCTGTTTTAAATAGTTTGTTTTTTTTTGCATTTTTGTTTAAAGGTTTTCAGTCTGCATTCCAGTCTTTATGTTTGCACAACATGACACTGAACTGAAGTTAAGCTTTTTGTAGCTTTAATCAACTGATCTGCACAAAAGAATAAAGCAATATTAATTCAGATCACGGACTTTCTGATGCTTGTTGACTCATTTAATCTCACACAATCCCGATGCATGATATAGGACACACAATGGACTTTGTGCTGTCTTCAGGCTTATATGTATGGGTTGTATAATGTGCGAAACACGCGTGCACAATTAACCCATTAACAGTGCCTTCATTTTGTGTAGCGTTTAACAACACTGTGCTCGATAATTAGAATAGCCTTTGCAATCTTGGTGTCATGTTCTGTCCCCTGGCTGGTGGAGTTTTTGGTTTTGTTGTTTCCTGTTTTATTTTGTGTTAACTTCGTGTTTCCCCCTAGTTCGTTTTAGTTACCTTTTTCTTTGTAGGAGGCTGGCTGCACAGCTGCTGAGAGGCTCTAATCTTCTCAGCTGTTCCTCATCTCCTCATCAGAAGTGGAGACTATTTAACCCTGGGCTTCCTGTGTCTCTGCGTCTGCGCATATTGTCACAAGTGTCTGGTAACGCTGCTGTCTGCTCAATGTCCCTCGTGTTAGTTTGGGCTTTTTCTGTTTGATTTATCTATCACTGATTGTGCCTCAGCGTTTTCTGTTTAGTTATTTATGGACTGGTTCATCTTGAGTTTTCTGCATATTTTGGGTCCTCCTTTAGTTTAATATTGATTCACTACGTGAATCGTTACACTTGGTCCTGATGTGATGACATCTACCTTTAATTCTGTTTGTTCTAATTTACTGTATTCTGTTGCTCCATTTAATATAAAGAGCTCTAAGCCAAATCCAGCCCTGTGGCACAACGACACCACTCGCACTCTCAGATGCACTTGTAGATGCACTGAAAGAAAATGGAAGAAGGCTCGTCTTCAAGTTTCTTTAGACATTTTTAAAAATAATCTCATTGAATACCAGAGTGCTGCCAAAACTGCAAAAACTCAGTTTTTCCTCTAACCTTGTGTCAAGTAGCAACCAAAAACCTCAGTTCCTTTTTAACACTCTTAACTCTCTCTTAAATCCCTGTGACTCCTCCATAATTATGCCCTCACAATTTCTTGCATTTTTTTTATCGACAAGATTTCCATTTCCAAGATTGCCATTAGATCTTCAACCTCACCATCTCCTTCTGGCTCACACCCTGCAACATCTCCAGTTTGCTTTGCTTCTCTGGAGGACTTTGATCAGAGTCCCTCTCCTTTGTCACTAAAATAGTGAAGCACATCCATTTCACTGCCCTTTAGACAGTATCCCACCTCGTCTCGTTAAGACTGTTTGTTTGTTTCTGACACATTTGGGCCTTGTATTGTTCTCTTGATAAATTATTCGTTGGTGTCTGGCTATGTTCTGCTGTATTCAAACATGCTGTAGTTCAGCCCCTAACCAAGAAAAATAACCAATAGAGTGGTTTATGATCAACTGCAGTCCTACCTCGAATCCAATTGTATCATTGAGACATTCTGTCTGGTTTTAAACCAGGTCAGAAACAGCCCTCTTAGAGGTTTTGTATGACCTACTTTTAACTCCTGATTCTGGAAACTCTGCTGTCTGGGTGCTCTTGGACTTGACCACTGCGTTTGATACAGTAGATCATAATATTCTTTTGTCTCACCTTGAGTTGTGTGTGGGCATCAGGGGCACAGCCCTTAAATTGGTTCAGGTGCTATTTGTCAAACAGTAGCTTCTCTGTTCATCTAGGTCAATATTCTTCTGCCGTTTTTTCCTCTTACCTGTGGGGTGCCTCAGGCTCCATCTTGGGGCCTATCCTCTTCTCACTGTACCTGGTCCCTCTTGGGTCTATTTTAAAAAAAAAAAAAAAACACATCTCTCCTTCCATCTCTTTGCAGATGCCCTACAAATATATCTTCCCTTACTGTGGAATAACTCAGACATGGATGGAGTTAAACTTCTTAACTCTTATATCACCCCTAACTTTCACAGGACTGACAGTCACTAAATTTTAACCTTCAATTGCAGACACATATCTCCTTCTGGAAATTTATTCCATGTATTTATTTATTTATTTATTTATTTTTGTCGCATTGTAAACCTGTGTCTCCCTGCACCACAGTCCATAGAGAAAATCTGTCACATCCATATGAGGTTATGTTGTCTTTTCTGATATGATTATCATGTCCTGTTCTATTTTGTAATACTCGCCTCTCTTTCTCATTTCAGACTCCTTTACTTCCAGCTGTCCTTCCTGCCCTGCAGTGATCGATAGACATGCTCACATAACATGCACCTGTTTATTGATAACTCACCTCCTTAGTAGTATAAAAGCACAGTTGAGACTCTGCTCCCTGCCAGATCGTATTTTCAGTTTACTGTGAGCCTTCCACTCTTTCCCAGTGTTAGCTCTCTTGTGTGTGACCATTGTTTTTGTATTTTTTTCGTCCAGTGATTTCTGGTAGCTTTGCCTTTTATTTGATTTGGGGTGATGGCCCCACACCCAGATGATGTGATGTGTTTGTTTTGGTAATTCACAAATAAAATATATTTTAATTAATTTTAAATTGTATTAAATGCAATACCTATCACATTGCATAATTTATGTGATGCCTCATTACATTAATGAGATAAGCTGTGGATTTTACTTCAGCCATTGTAGAAAAGTAAAGTACTGAGGAGCTGTTTAATGTCATGTGGTGCTGAAATGATCACTGACTTTTACTAAAAGGCATTTTTTGGTGCAATAACCTCACAATAGCATTCCTACTCTATAAATAGGCAAGCAATTGTAGTAGAGCACCTATTTATAGGGTTAAAATACTATATATAACACGAAACCTCTGAGGGCCGGATGATGGGCCACCGGTTTGAGACCATGACCTATACCTATACACCTCCAAGCCACTCAGTACATTAAATGTAAATAACAAGCTGACTGTTTCTGTCATCTAATGCCAATAACTGATATATTTGATGTAACAGGACATGCAATCTTGCAACACATTAACAAAATGAGAAAATGAAACACAATTAAAATCCACAGCATCAAGACTGTCAGTGTGATGTCTTCATGTAGAAAACAGTGACACAGCTGTGATTAATGTGGTATTTACTGGAAGATATTCAGGCATCCATCTTTCTTCATCTACATCTTCACTAACTCCATTATTGTACAGGAGAGAATAGAACACAAATTATTGTGTCAACAAAAGATGGCAGTGAATCAGAGGCAAGGTCATTTTTGATAGATTTCCCCTTCACATTATTGTTTTTTTTTTTTTTTTTATGTTACCCCAATTTCCAAAACCAGCAAGCTGTACAACATATTTGGCAGAGAAAATGTGTCTAGAATTAGACATTTAAAGGGTGAAGTTTAAAAAGTCAAATTTAAGGCTATTGGATTCAAAAGCTCATAAAATAATTCAGAATCATTATGGTCAGCAGTTGCAATGACTCTGAGTTAATGTTAGGTGACCACTGCAAAAATAAAATTTAAGAACTTACATTACTCCAGTAATTACTTTGGGTCCACAAACTTATTCTCCTTTTTTACATTTAGTTATGGTTAATGTGCATGTTTTAAATAATGCATAAAGAAAGATTATCATTTACCAAACATCTTTTTCAAATGGTTTATTTTAAAGATATGGCTATAAATCAGTTGCGAATTTATGCAAATGACATGATTTGGGTGACGATAGTTTTCCATCTTTGAAAAGTGGGTCTCAGGACATTTCTGCAGGTGGCATGACTTGGAATTGTACTGAAAGTCAAGTTAATTTTATTTATGCAGCTCAGCACCACAAACACAGTTTGCCTTGAAGGGCTTCACAGTCTGTACAGAAAGTGACACCCTCTATCCTTAGACCCTCGCATCGGGAGAGGAAAAATGGGAGAAACCTCAGAAAGAGCCACAGAGGATGGACGCCTCTTATAGGATGGAGAGATGTGCAGCAGGTGTCACATGTAGACGAAATAGAAGAAGACAGAGACCATGGAAGCATTTCAAAAAATTAATAACTGGCAGCTATCATCATCACTATTATGTTCATCATTTTATCCAGGTGTGACATGTCTCTTGCTTCGACGCCATCTGGGGTTGGTTCCAAGAGTATGAACTAGGGGTTGGAAGAGAAAACATAGTCAGTGTTGTTTAATGTGAAAAGGAAAGGAGACAGTACAGTCCCCTGTGAAACTCCTCTAAATAACCACAAAATGAGACAGAACACTGCCCTGGCTGGCAAACTGTGGCCTGTCTGTCTGGTAATTAAATGTCAGTAATCCAGGAGACCATGGTGGATGGATAGATAGATTTGGGAGGGTCCCATAGACTTTACGTTTTGACAGCCAAAATGTAGTCTGTTCATCCTCAACTTCATTACATGAATACTTACATGAATTCACTCTTGATGTTCCACGTACAGTATATTGCTTAGAAATGGTGGAGGGTTGCAAGAGATAATACCTTTTGGCAAAGACTGATGCCAATGCAGAGGCATCAATACAAGATAAACATAATTCTTGATACGAGGACATAAATTAATGTTTGTACTTGGGTATAGTCAGCTGTGTTTTTTGGGGCATATTTGATCATTTTCTTGTATATACTTGTCATCATTTGCTCAGCGTTAAGAATTTGAATGGGGGTAAACTTGTGTTCCTGTTAAGAAAATCCAAATAACTCCTAACATGAAAGGGATTGACTCCATGCAGACAGATGGTCCAATGTTTTTCTTGGAAACAGACACTATCAAGAGAAAAAAAAGCATTGCCTCAAATCTTCTTTACTGCTATTTACAGTGTCATAATCAGGCAATGAAATAATACTACAGCCTCATTTTTCTGTCCCACTCGACCTGAGCTTGAAAGAGTCTTGACTCTGGATGCACAATATTACTGGCATGGTATCAGCCGATATACAGGCAAACACGACAAGATTCCTAGATAGGCCAATTATTTTTGTTTATAGAGACAACTATTATAAATAACAGGACAGGAATCCAGAAATCCAGATACCATCAGAGCAGGCTCCAATTTTCACTCTTCATTGGTCCGGTGTTAGTGAGTGTGTGTCCACTGCAGCACTTCCATCCATCTTCCTGCCTGACAGGAGTAGACCCTGACTTGGTCCCTTCTTCTGTAAAACCATCCACCTCCAGGTGCACATTGTTTACGTTTAACTTGTAAAGAGTGTTTGTCTGAGTTATCGCAGCCTTCCTGTCAGCTCTGACCGCTCCAACCATTACCCTCTGACCTCCCCTATCAACAGGAACTGCAACACAATGGATGTAGAGCAACATCAAGAGACACGTGTGTGCGTGTGTGTGTGTGTGTGTGTGTGTGTGTGTGTGCAGATCCCAGTTGATCAGGAGCTTTAGACTTTGGGCTGTACCTTACAAGCAGCGCACAGCACGAGTGCCATTGTGAGTTTCCAACTAATGCAGTTGTCATTTTCACACAACGCCTACGTCGTGTAGGCAGAAAATGCACTTGCACTCATCAGTGCACCCGTGGGTGTGCTGGTCTTAAAATAAGGGGTTGTCAGGTGCATTGCTTTTATGAGGCAGTGCCACTGCACCGTTGACCAACATGAACCTGGTCTAAAGTCAATAGTCCAATATTTTAAAGGGAATGACAAACAAAACTTCTTAAGACACCGAATACAACCCTTTGTGCTGTGCGCCGGGATTATGTGTTGTGTAACTAGCAACTGAAGTTGGACACACCCAAATACACTTGTGCCACACGCTTAGGACCATGCACTAAAGTTTAAAAAGATGAAACTGTCCACATTCTAATATGAATTTGACCTGCATAACTGTATGATTTATGTAATGCCGTGATGAAACCTGACTCGTTAACTGCAAGTAAATCCAACAAGCTTTTTTTCTCTCACTTCTGAACATGTGATTCCCCATTTCTACTTTGGGAAACAAACCTCCCACTGTTCAGTTTTTACCAAGATGCTTTATCCAGCTGCAAATCAACACAAATGGGTGAAAAAGTAATCCCATTGACACTTTGTACTGTGTAGTAATTAAGTGACAAAAGAAAAACTTGGCCGGCATTTTATTCTGTCTGAGACAAAATTGTGGTACAATCATCGGTCGCACATTCAGAACAGCAGTTCTACATGCCACTTACACAAATCATGGGAGAAAAATGCAAATACTGCCATGAATACCAATTATATATTGTAGTAGTAAATCAGTCAGTTAAGGAAATGAAATATTTGAAATATTTGTCAGCTACTGCTATATCTAAGCTTCAAGAAAAATAAAATTGGATTTCACACATCTGACATCTGATTAAATATACTTCTTACAGCATTTTATACTTAAATGTCAAGAAAAATCCAATTAAAGGAAAATGTCTATTTGCTAGCTGCTTGATTATACACAGGGATATTCTCTATTTTCTAAATACAGCTAGGTAGATAATTATTTCCAGAGTGAAGACGTGGGGAATTTATTATGCAGCACACAGCAGAGCAGACATCATTTATCACTCAATGCACTTAGAATATTTTTATACCAAGCGTTTCATTAAATAATGAAAAACCTTTCGGCTGTAAATTAAAAACTACATTGTATTTAACAGCATTTGGCTTGCTTGTCTCATTTATTAAGCAAGACCTCAGTGGTAGCAGTCACTCCAATATTGACAAGGTGGAGGTGGTTGTGAATGTGAAGGTCCACCCAGCGTCTTTTTCTCAACATCCTTCCATGAGAAATGCAGTTTAGTTGGTTTACGGAGTCACATCTCGTACACCAATTTACCTTCGCACGTCCCCTCCACCTACGACTGTCCACTAATGCTCTCTTCTGTAGTCATCAACATTGTGCTACTTTGGTTAGAAAATGAATCTTCCTCATCGTCGTCCAACCAGCCCTCTTCCGTCGCCAGTGTCGCAGCCATTAAACCAAAGCGTGCTACGTCTTCTGTGCGTGTCATTTGTCTTAAATTCATTTACTCTAACCAGTCTCTGATCTGCTCCCCCATCACCCACATCTTAATATCATAAAGTCCTAATTGATATCCCTGCTTAATTAAACACTCATATTTAAAGAATGTAGCAGGAGGGAGGAGGAGGAAGAGGGAAGAAGCTCTCATCCGTGCTATTAATTGTCTTGGTCATTAGCTCGTTTCTATCTGTCACTGCATCGCGCTGATGAACTTTCCTTCACAGAGCCTCTGCTGGTTTACAAAGCGGGGTAAAAAAAAAATGATGTGATGTGTGCTTCGAGTGCTAAATCTAACCAACCCTGAGGTGAAACTGAAGAAAGCTAATGTTTAACGTTAAATGATGTCACTGTCCGCTCAGTTTAATGTGTTCTGGGAAAAGCTCTCACACACTGGTTTAATGATGTGTGGGGGTTAATCATTCGTATCACAATGAAGAACTGGTCTGCAATCACTGGCCATTTATTAGTTACGCAAGAGTGGCTCCCAGTGAGGTCTTCAGCTGCTGTAGCTCATCTACTTCAAGGTTTGAGTTCTTCTTCATCCCTTGGTTGTAACTATATGATGCTCAAAAGAGCGTTAAGCAGCGAAGGAGGCAACCTAACAGCATTGGAATTCCAGACCCTCCTCTTTTTGGCAGCTAACCTATCGAACGAGAGACCAATCAGAGCCAGGACCCAGGTGCAAGAAGAGACCGTGGAAGTTATCACTCCCAACTCACTTCTGCTCGGCCTGGGTGTCCCCGGTGGGACACCCAGGCCGAGTACCCAGCTTACCCTGTTGTACGTCTACGAGAAATTCAGATCGAAGTCGACAAGTTCTGGAAACGGTGGAGCCAGCTGGCGGGCTCAGGCCTCTTCATACGTCAGAAGTGGCACAAACCCACGTCCCAGAAACATCACGGAGGGAGACTTGGTTAAAAGATCAACCAAAAATCCCTACCTGAATCTGCTAGAACCTGACCATTATTATTTTATTTTTTTCCTCATCCTTCCCTTTGCTGTAAAACATGACACCTCAGTTGTACCTTGAGGGAATTTCTTTCACATTTTATGGAGCCCAGGAATTGACATCTGTGGGGAAAAAGTACAGTCACTTGGCCACTCATTAATAATGTGTGGGACCGAGATACATACTGTAACTGTTATTGTTTGTTGTATGTATTGGTGGACAATCAGCTACAACATTGTTTACATCAAAACCAGCCGTCCTCAATCAACAGTGTCTCTAAAATGACTTTTAGAAACACTTTGTTAATCTCCTCTAAATTAGACAGCTGTTTGGCATTTTTTTTTTTTTTTATGTAGCGTTAATATCATTCCTAGTGTTGTGCCTATAAAATCACTATTGACTTCACTTATTGTCAGAATGTTAGCTAAAGTCATCCCCATAACATATTTTAGTGCATATTACGTCATTATAGATGTTGGTATTCCTTTTTGTGCACAGTAGCTGTGCGCTCGTATTGCTGCCAGCTGTTTATAGTGGAGAGTTTGTTTAAATGAAAACAAGATTGAAGCGGTAATTTGGTAGGAAATATCCACCACTTTTGTCACATTAACACTGAAAATTTAAGTAACGCATTTCAACAGATGTCACCCCCTGGGCTCTTTACATGGGCATCACTTAAAGTCAAAGGAAGGTCGAGATTTCTTTACATGAAGTCACTGTCGTCTTACTGTCCTGCTGCTGAGATGAATCAACCTGATTAAAGTGATGATCCTCTCATTGCCTTTAACAACTCTCTGTGCACCCACAGCAATATGTTTTACTACCCTGTGGTGTCTGGTATATGAATACAATTTTAAATTTTAGTTGAGTGAGGGGTTCAGTATGTGGGACAAATCAAACCAAACTTCTGAGCGTTTAAAAAATAAAAAAAAAAGTGCTGTCCTGGAGATTTAAGGTTGTCGAACTTTGCTTTATGTTTGACTTGTTTTGAAGATTAGACATAAAGAAATGTGGCTAAAGAATTTGATATTTACATTCAATCTGTTGGCAGACGCTTTGAAGTGCCTCAAAACTGCGAGAAACCACTACAGTACAGCTACAGCACAACTGAGGTAATAGAGGAATCAGGTGAAGTGGCAAACTGAAATTAGACTATTATGTCCAACCGAGAGGTATTTGACTCACGACTGATCATTTTCTAGGACAGCCTTTTAGATCACCAGTGATTTAGTTCATCAACACCACAAAAAAGAGCAGTATTTCTGCTATCATTTGAGGGAAATTGAACATTTCACCTGCCACAAAAACTGTTTGTTGTTTTTTTTATCCCACCCTCGAGAGGAAGCAGGTGTAAAGCTATTGACATCAGTGACTAAAGGCCATTAATTGCAGTAACTGAAGTTCATTTCCTCATATAAAAAAAAAAAAAAAAAAAAAAAATATAACCAGAAGGTCGGGGGTTTGATCCCCACCAATTTCACTACATTCATACGGTGCATGCGGTCATATTGCAAAGAATTATATTGTCATTATTTTTGTCATGTGGAAGTGAGACCATGTTCAGAATAAAATGGCAAAGAAAAAAAATAGTTTGAATAAATAATAATATATAGTGTTAATAGAGACAAGTGAATGGATTTTAAATGGTGACATAAATTATTGGGGTGTTTGGGGCAGCACATAAACACTCCTTCACAATGTTTATCCAGTATCCACAGTGCCCTTGTACTCATACTTTCTCCACATTTTATTGTGGTGTTGGTTTAATTTTAAAATGGATCTATCTGCCCTTGAGCATAATGAAATTAAAATGATAAAAAAAATAAAAATGTCCATGTGGTGATTTAACCAAAAAGACCAAAAGCTAAAGGGTTTTCTACAAGGTGTTTAATCAAAGGTTTGAATTAGACACATAAATCCTATTTTCACTCTGTCTTTGACAGGGCTGTACTGACAAATTGAAATGTAATCCTTTTAAAACTACATTGAAAGTACACCATAAAACGGTAAACAGAAATGAATACTTCCTGAAACCTCTTTCGTTCCCCCAAAAAATGTTTCCGTTCCAATTCTATGGATTTTCATTAGCAGAGAGGTGTTTTTGTGCAGTTTGTACTATATGTCCCACACAGCCTTGATTCAAAACCAAGGACAAATGTAGGGTCATCACTTTATTGCATTATCATAGTCCATCACTCTGCATAATGTGTCCATGTGACCCTTAAAATAAGGAGCTTATGAAATCAGCAGTGGCATAAATATCGATAATGTCTTGTTCAGATGCTGTTCCTTTCAAACATGACACTGTAATTATGGCCTGGCAATCGGTATTGATATCCTGGAGAGGCCATGCACGCCGGACCAGTCCTAATGCAATTTGTCAGGCAGAAGAGATGGGGAATCAAATCACAGGGCGGAGGACAGGATGCCCAGGAGCTAACCTGGGAGAGCTGGAGATGGACACCTGAGCTCAGCGTGTTTATTCCCTTGGAAAATAGGTCCAACTTTTACCACACATGAATGCAAATGATACATAATTTAGAATTTTATAAGTCTATGATGTTTTTGATGTCTTCCATTTTTAATCTTTATGCTATGCATGCTCTGTTTCTTTTGTTCTTCTGCTATACCTACAGTACAGTATATACAGCGGCTTCAGAAAGTATTCAGACCGCCTTCACTTTTTTCAATTTTGTTAAGTTTCAGCCTGAAGTCTGAAATGTCACACTTGCAAAGGCCCTGAATACTTATGTAACAACACCTGAACATAAGCTCAGGAGCATTACATTTTTCCTGATCGTCACTGTGATGTTTGTACACCTTAATTGGAAGCCACCTGTGGTAAATAAAATTGATTGGACATCACTTAGAAAGGCACACACTTCTCTACAGAAGGACTCGCAGCTGACAATGCATATCAGAACAACTGCCCGCAGAGCTCAAAGACAGGATTGTTGTAAGGTACAGATCTAAGGAAGGCTAAAAAATCTTTTAAGGGGGTCTGAACACTTTCAGAAGCCACTATTTTACAGAATGAAATCTGAACTATTTGACTTTTCTGCAAAACATTGTGTAACCAAAATAATTTTGCAGGTTTGAATTGCCCTCAAATGATCAAAGTAATTATCCAATGCCAGATATAAAAGATTGGATTCTATTTTCTGTATTTTTTTTACAAGGACCTGCCATTTTCATCTGCATTTAGTCCAGTGATGCCAGGAATTGAACCCTCGAGTCTTCAGTTTAAAGGTCTGCCACTCAGCCACAACTGCCCAAAAATAGAGAATTTTAATTTAGAAAGTTTAGATTGTGTTTTGTGATTTTTCCACACAAAAGAACAATCATGTCTAAAAGGAAATATTTTGGTGAGTAAGCAGTGAACAGTGACATTGGCAGACATGAAAACATTAAAAAATCTTTTTTTTTTACAAACAGGTACTAATGCTAAGGGAAGATGGAAAAGAAAAGACTGGGGGGGGAGGAAAGTTTGGTTTTCGTTTCCAAAAACAAATATTCAGTATATGCCATGAAATCAGCTATGCATCATGAATCACAATGACTGTCACAGCACTTTGCCTTCATTAGTACACCAGGGTCTCACTAATGTGACTTTTAAAGTCACAGTGATGACATCTGTGTTCTCCATAATGTGACATTTGGAACCCGTCAGCCAAATTATTCACTCACTCTCACTCACTCATCTTCTACTGCTTTGTCCTCCACATAAGGATCGTGGGGGCCATAGGGATACGATACTTAGGATCAGTATTGGTGGGACTGTGCAATGGTTTTACAGTGTTTTCAAAGATTGTAGTTACACAATGTTTTAATAGTGTGTGTTGTTTTGTGAGGGCATTCATGTGCACAAATGAGACAAAGTATATATTGATTGGCTGATATTGAATTGGCCTTACTGACTAATATTGGTAACTGATATTTGCAAAGGCTGATTTTTAGTCATTATGGGGCATTATTATTAAAAATGATCCATTTTTGTTGTCTGGAAATGAATAAATGTTGCTAAGTCACTAAAATTTTTTCTCTATTTTTTAAATTTTCTCTATTTTTTCTCCAAAAGTTAATATTTTATTGTCGCATGTATTTAACATTTAGTTTTTACAGCAGTTTGTTTTATTATTATTATTATTATTATTATTAAAAATAACCAGTTCAATAAGTTGTTACTAATGTTAAAACATTTGCGTACTGAGAGATGACTTGTTTTGGACACTAGTTAGGTCAGACTTGGCCTCACTGTACAGTCATGTACTGTTGTAACTTACTTTTCTATTGTTCTATGATTTCATCATCTCCCTCACTCATACACTCCTGCTCCTGGTCTCTGTCCTTCTTCTCATCGTTTCTTGTGCCATTTTCTTTGTGTTTCATCGGATAAATGCTTCTTCTTGCCCCTGTCTGCCCCTGCACTGCTGACGTATACACGCAAACACTCACCCAGTCGGTTCTGATGGTTTTGCTTGACAAATGACAGAAGCAACATAAAGAGGTACTGCTGCATTGTTTCTGTTGCAAAAATCAAACTAAGGCAGAATAATTACAACATCATCATCATGTTGATTTTGATAAGTTGCCGTTGCTTCTCTGGAGAATGTGATCAACCTTTTTTGTATTCACTTCAGGTTCTTTGGCCGATAACTATCCAGCGGGAAAAGGTCGATCTCCAACCAGGACATGCTCATGTACTTTGTGTTATTTCCAGCACTGAGTGCCCTTCACAGCTCCCTGATGCCTGATTGGAAATCTTCCCTGCCTGCTCTGTCTACCTTCTATGTAATTGACCTAGATCAGGCTCAAATCATCAGACAAATCGAGTGTTTCTCAAACACTCGTTGGCTGCCCCAACCCCATGTGCGCTCCCCCTGAATGTTACCTGTGGCCAGTCCATGGCAGCATCAGCCATCACAAATTAGCCTGGACACTCAGTGTGTGTGTGTGTGTGTGTGTGTGTGTGTGTGTGTCAAGTTGTCACACCCGTCACACACCTGCTAATGAGAGAGCACACACACACACTGTTCGACTCATTCCATCTTCAACTCCAAAAATTCCCACTTCCCTCTGTCCTCCCCTTCCTCCCTCTACAGTGCAGATATTCATTCCCCATCATCCTGCTGTCAATATCAGTGCAACTCGGTGCAAACAGGCCACGTTCACTTGATTGTGCCTCCAGTGGCTCGTCACACTCGTCCCCTTCTTCATTCTTCTGCTCAGCTGTTTGTTTGGTTGAACTTTGTTATTGTTCTCACAAGTGGAAAAGCACACACACACTCGTAGAGAAAGAGGGGGAGAATGAGAGAGCGTGAGAGAGAGTTAGAGAGACTAGTGGGAGAGCAGGTGAGCTTTTCTGTAAATGGCCTGCTGCTGCTAAGTCATTAACATTGATGAGTTTGACTGCGGGTCTTGATTTTCCAAGCACCATCCTCCTCCACACACTTGCTGCAGGTGAGCACACCTGCTGTTGTCATTAGTCCTCTTTACTTAACCTCCAATGGTCAAGAACAGACTAAAAAAAATATAATACAATACAAGAATCCAGTGATTTTTGCTTTTTTTTAAAAAAAGGAGTAGTATGTAAGTAAATGTAAAAGTTAAAAAACAAACTGCTGCTTGTTATTTGTGACCATAGATTTTGCATGTTCCCTTCATGTGTGCATGGTTTTCACCGGGTACTCCATTTTCCTCCCACAGTCCAAAAATATGCAGGTTTGGGGATTCGGCAAAATGGGCACTCTAAATTGCCCGTAAGTGTGAATATGAGAGTGGATGGTTCTATGTGGTCCTGCGAAGGACCGGTGACCTGTCCAGGGTGTACCCCGCCTCTTTGGATGCAGGTGATAACAGCTACACTAACACCTGGACATTAATATTCGACATTAATGAAAATACACCAAGCAACAACCTCTGAACCAGTTAATTAATACTCGTGAAGACATTGGTGTAATCTGTTCACACAACTAGGTGACAAATATCCAGGTGTGAACAGCTTTCTACCATCTTGTCTTCACAGCAAGGATGTTGGTTTTAGTGTCATGGATGAGATAAACTCGCATGTTTATCCTGGAAGACAACAACACAGTGAATAAGTAGGAGTGTATCAAATTTACTGAACCTTTTTTTGAGATGTTGCTTTTATACAACAGTTCTACCAATGCTATTCTATGCATTAAAATTAGAAGCTACAACAGGTTCTGAGATTTCTTTTCATCATTTAAACAATTATATGGCTCCGCCAACAATAGTTCCACAACTGTACCCACTTTGACTGTTGCCTGAAGGGCTTGTCGCTTTTGCTCTCTAATTTTCTCCGAGCCTCCTTTCAGCTTCTTTCTAAAAAAAAGAGCTCTTGCTTTTTTGATCTCCTCTCTCTTTATGATTGATTGATTGACAGCTGAGGCCCAAGAGGGAGGGGGCATCGGCCCTCGGCTGTAATTGGTCCAGCCCAGAATCAATCATGACTAATGGGCCGATCTGCCAGGTTTGGTAGATCTATCTTAACCACCAGGTAAATACCGGGTATGCCCGATGGCCAGTCCAGCGGTGCTGCACGCTACACAGGTTATGTCCACTTCTTTGACTTATGAATGTTTATTTTGTATGTTTCCATTTATTGTGCAACCAGAGGAAAAAAGGTCTTTGTTGAGAGTTTACTTTGGTGGTTTGTATGAATGTGGCTGTAAAGCAGCTGCAGAAGAAGAAAGAACAGAAGAAATGTTCCCGTTATGTGGAAATTCTTCATTCTTCTTGGAGGACGAATGTTGACAAAAGATCCAAAATCTGGTCAAGGAAGTTGAAGGTGGAGTGAGTTTTTCACTTGTTCGCCTCTGCTCCTACAGATGGCGTATCACGACTGTCTGTTGTGGAAAGATGTGTGTGTATGAACGCGTGAAGAAACACGTCGCACGTGTGACAAAACCATGCACTTGTCGTCGCACTGTAATATGCTAAAATGGTGTTTTCCCCATCCATACATTAATGTGAACCCGTTTTTTAAAAATCAAAAAAAAATGTCAGGGAAGGAGACGGTCTGAGTAAGAGAGATGGAAACAGAGTGTGCCTGTGACACACTTTTTTAGCGCTTCCCTATTGATACTTAGGGGTTATTGTACTGCAGCAGCAAAATCAAGCAGCAACGCCATGCCAAGGTCAAAAAACTGTTCCAACTTTTTTGAAATGCGTTGCTGCTGTCAAATTCAAAATGAGCTAATTAAAATGATAAAATGTCTGTTTCAACATCTGATAACAACATTTATGTTCTATTGGAAATAAAATATGGGTTCATAAAATTTAGCAAATCATTACTTTCTGGTTTTATTTACATTTTATGTAGTGTCCCAACTTTTTTTTTGGAATTGGGGTTTTACTGTTATTAGGTTATTTAATTCAGGAAGCTCATTGTACAGATACAAAGTCACAAAAACACACAAAAGTGGATGGTATTTCAGAGCTCCCCCAATTTGTCTCAAGTCATTTAGGTAGGTAATTAAAAAGAAGAGTTTTAAAATTTTACACTGCTTCCAAAATTAAAAAAAAAAATTAGTGATTTGTTATGGGTGGTAATCTTAGTTTTGCAGTTGGAGAACAACTTCTTAGTATAGAACAACTATACTAAGACCTGGTTGTGTCCAAATTGTTGGAAATTGGTATGTAATGAGCAAATAAACACATTGATGTATTTCACTATTAGTAGGTTATTTATTTTAGGAACCTCATTGTATCGAAAATCAAAGTCTGTAACCTGTGACAGAAAAATGGAGACAGAGCAGGGACCCCCTGCTATTATAAATTGCTTAAACTGAGCCTAGTGCCATGTATAAAAGTACCTTGTTACTGTGCATTCAGTGTTAACCTTTTCAGATAATACACAGGTTCATAAATATGTGTATTTATTTAAAAGATGTGCAAGGTACAGTGAGTAGGGTGGCCGTGCCACTGCCATTTATAAATGTACTTTTAATGTTAACTAATACCAATGCCAGTATCAACAATGTTTGTCAGTTGGATGATAATCATGGATAAGCTATTTAAATTGAGTTTTCTTTGGGAAAGAAAAAATTGGGGGGAAATAAAAATACAATATAAAAAATTGTATAATCAGCCAAAGACCTGATGACCTTTGCTTTAGAGAGAGAGAGATAATCTGCCCTTCGTCTGATATAATTGCCACCTCTGTAGTTGTAGCCTCCACTCTCTCCACATTCAGCTGCTTAAATCTTCATAAAAATTTCTGATTTATGTTTTTTTTGTGTGTTCTGATTCAGCCTAGATAATAAAACCTCCGCGAAAGGTGTCACGTTTATGTCACATTCCCAGAAGAATGTCAATATCATTATCGACAGTTCTTGATTTTTTTGTATCTACAGTATATCTACTGGGAACTGCGTTGAAACTCCAAAATAGATGCAGGCACATCACGTGCATGCACTGTGAGCATTCTAATCTGTTAACGTGGCTGCCAAATTAGAAATATAATGAAACGCAACAGCAATGCTCACACATCCTGTGTGAACCAGGCTTATAGTGTGGGTTGATAACACCTGACAGTCAGTGTAAATATGGATTATTATGAACACCTGAATGATACTACAGTTATAAGCACTCATGGAATACCTCTTGTCAAATCAAATAGCTTGTTAATATGTACTTAATAACCAAATACACCCAAGTAAGAAATGATCATTCATAAAAAAAAAATATATATATATATATATATATATATATAAAGCACTATACAGTATATTTAAATCACATATAGAGAAAAAATATGAAATTAAATAAAATTATGATTATGGCTTTATTCGAATAAACATGCACACACAGGTGCACACTGTGAAATTTACAGGCCTCCATTACAGCACTTAAATGATATGAAATGTAATGTATAATATAAAGATAAGGAGGTAAGTTTTTGGACAAATAATTTCTTATTGAATATAGCTATTTTTCAATACGTTATGAACACATGCTGGTGGTCATGCTGAGCGTGTGTGTGTGTTCGTTTACAATATATTCCCCAGCGACACGTTCTTCTGTTTCCTTGGCAACCACTTGACTTTGACATGTCAGAAAATTCCAGAGATGTGGAACATTTTCCTTTCATGTTTTTTTTTTCCTTTTTATGTAAAGGAGTAAAGGCACTAAACAGTAGTGACCAACAACACTACCAATTAAGCAACAAACATAACTAATAAAACAGCTCTTCTATTTGTGTGTTTGGCTGATAAAATAGTGTGGGAGTAAGAAAAAAAAAAAGAGAGAGAGAAAAAAAAAAGACCCAATGGGTCATTTATCAAAATATGACCCAGCAGCAGGTGTGTCAGACCTTTGTCACCATGGGAACAATAATGATGCAGTTATAAAGTCACAAGCTGTGTCCAAAGTCAGGAGCCACACCCCAGCAGGGAATAGGTCGCCATTCTCTGACCATGTTAATGCTGTCTGTAAGCGACATCTAAAGCTGGACTTAGTACAGACCACTAATGTAAGATATTTCACAAATGTTTTAATAGAAAGTCAAGTTTTAAGTCATCAGTGCAGGACCCACATCTCAGGCTTAAACTGTCTCAGTGTCACGGCACATTGTCTTTGTGTCCACACTCTATTGGCACAACTGGCTTTAGGCGTGCAAACATGTCTTGTTTAGTCATACACTGTATCTGTTGCATTTCTACCAGTATCTCTCGCGGTTCAAACAATGTCAAAGTTGGCACTGCACACCTGCTAATTTCTAAAGGCAACCATTCAACAGATTATGTGAATAGAAAAACACTTAATCTGTCTGATTTTCAGCTGCTTATAGCATGAGAGGGCTGCCATTGTAGAGCAAGGCCCTTGCCTACAGTACAGATAAAAGGCTTGTTCTAAGGGCATGAAAAGCAAACAATTTTTCATTTAAAGCAAATGTCCTGATGAGTCTTCAAAGTGCATTGATCTTCAAATGCACCCTCTGCAGGAGGTGGCCTGCATTTGGCCAGACCAGGACACCAGAATAATGTGCTGACATTGTATGATGGTGTACACTACTGATGGGACAGCTAAAATGATTATATTTTCCTTAAAAGATAAAAAAATCATGTGGGTTGTACCCAATAAGGTATAGAGCATTGTAGGAAGAGTAGATTAATAGATTATAATGCTGGCATTAGGGCGCATGGTTGTACAATGGTTAGCATTGTTGCCTCACAGCAAGAAGGTGGGTTAGGTACCTTGCTTTGGGGCATATCAGCCCCTGATCTGTCTTTGGATTTGAAATGCCAACCCTCTAGTTACAACTCCAATTCCCTCGTACTTGGCCTCTGACTGCCTACAAGAGAAGAGGGTGTAACATTCTTAAGAAAAAAATGGTTAGGTTTAGGCACAATGACTAATTTGTTTTTTGTTTTTGTTTGTTTGTTTGTTTTTTAAATAATTGTAGTGCTAAGTAATTGTTAGGTTTAGATGCTAAAAGCATCTTTAGGGCTAGAAAAAGCTGAAGATGAAGTGTTAAAACATGCAGGATGTCCCTTTACCAGCATTAGATCACCCCATTTCACAGTGTTAGAACACTCCAGGAAGCTGCTAGTTTGGCGTAAACCTGCTCAACGTGAACCGTGTTCTTCTGCTTTGCTGTTTTCACTAACTTTTCTGTGAGCATAATTTTTAAGAAATTCTTATCTTTTCTCTTATTTCGTTATTTTTTATGTCTTAATAAGATATTAGATTTTACTTTAAGCTTTAATTACCAGCAACAAGCTTAAGTATAAATTCTTACAGTAGTAATACTTAATATTTCTTACATGTCAGAATTTCTTTGCTTTTGTCCAGTTTTTGTCCAGTTTTTTCCTTGTTATAAGGAACATTATAGTCTGAAAGTGGCTAGATTCAAAAGCTAGTTTTAAATATGTTAGCTACGGATGGAGCCACTCAAAAGTTCTCTAGTTTCCGTGATGGGTCCTTGGCTGGTCCTTGCCTGGATCTTGGTCGGTTGCCGATAGGTAACATGATAACACGATCCCCCATGATGACTTAGTAGTAACTAGTAACTCCCCTAAGCAGCCTGTGTGAAAACCAGCTGCCAATGGCTCATTTGTCCATGGGGAGGAGCAGTGATTATGTCCTGCTCTTAAAACCATGGCCTAAACCAGTTTACATTAGACTTTCTTTGACGATCTGAATTTTTTTATTCCCAAATGCCGGCAATGCAGATCCACTGCCGGTCATATTTGTCAGGTTAAACATGCCCTCAATAATGTACATGTTAATTTGATTTGTAATAAGTACCCGCAGAGTCAACATATCTCCAATAGGCCTGTTGTTATACTTTCACTTTGCAAATTATCAGAATGACTATTGGCTACTGTGTGTGAGAGAAGAACCATCTCTTGGTCATACTTTCTAATTCAATGAATGGGTGGGTTTACAGTAAAAAAACAGGCATGCCACTTTCTGAAGTCTAGATAACACAAATCAATGTAGATGATTAGACCTGGACATCACCTGGACTAGGACATTGGTGAAATCATAATTGTACTTCAAAACATATAGTCACAGTAATCCCTGAGAAGATGTTGTACTGTCATTGTTGTGTACTGGAAACTGGAGTTCAAATGAAGTTAGTATTACAACAAGTACACTATTGAGAACACTTCCCCTTTGGACCTTTTGAAATGATAAGTTTATCTCAACGTAACCAAACCTGACATAAAATGTATGCGTGAATAATTGGAACATATAATGTAAAATCTCTGTAAATAAGTCTGTAAATATCACGGTAAGGCCATGGAAAAGAGCCTCGCTGCTTAAGCCCAGCTTCTTAGGTGGCATGGTGCTGGACAGGAAGAGCAGTGGCAGGGCTCGGAAGCACAGCTGTGACATGCTCCAATGGTTTAATGAAAAAGGAACAAGACAAGTGGTACCATAAATAACTTATCATGACACATTATTATGTCAAATAAACAAGACAATGTATTGTGATTTCACCTCCATTCAAAGTTTTAGGAGGCTTCATGGCTTTCTTCGTCTGTCCAAAGGCATATATGTATTGTCCAATGTTTTGCTTTTATATCAAGTAACATGAACATTAATTAATTCCTTCCACTTCCTGAGTTTCATTATACTGACAACTTGTAAGTTTGGAAATCTCATATTCTCTTTCCACCTAATGTCTTCAGCTGGTTCAGTTGACTTCATGGAAAGCCTGAAAACCCAAGCAAGACACTACAAGACCCTCCAAGTAATGTTCCAGTCCAAAAAGCCAAACGAAGCTGCGATAACTCATTTGCTGAACCTGGAATTTGATGCTTCATCACCTCTGATGTCTTAAAGGAGCAAGACAGACCAACAAAGATTCTAGAGGCTTACCCATGTTTCCGAGAACTGGATCGCGTAAGTAATGTTGGTCCTATGCCAATGCCAATGCCCATGGGACTAACAGGTGACCGTTCCAGAATAATGGTAGATGCACTGAAATCTCCATCATAGTCAGTGGTTGAAATGTCTGAACTGACATTGGTTTCTTCGAAGGAGGAACTTTGGCCTTCCTTGGACTTCTGACATTTGAGAGTCTCTTCATGCGCTTTTTAGCAACATGCTCCTGTGAGGCATACATAGAAAACATTAAAAAAATGACAGTTACAGTTAACATAATACCATCAACAAGCAATAGTGACAAAAATATACTCACCACTCACTGTTTGATGACCTGTCTTTTATCATTGGATAGTAATCCACCAATCGTTTTGCCATGGCATTCACCTCATGTTTAGTGGGGTATCTGCAGTCCTCTTGGCTCTTGCGATAGAAATCATATTAGTCATAGTGTTTCTTATGAGTCGGCAGAAGAGCTGCTTGGATAAGGCCAAACTGTGCTCGGTCCCTAGCCGTTTCTGCTCAAAGTAGGAGCGTCACACCTGTTCAAGCTCACTGTCTGTGAAGACTATGTATTGTGGGTTGGACATAGTCAAACATTTAGAAGTACTGGCCTCCTCTTTTGAAAGATCTCTGCCTCCAGTGCTGCTCCTGAAATTCAGCAGTCACCCCCGACTGCTGAATTTCAGGAGCAGTATTCACCTACAATACATTTACACAAACATTTTATTGAATAACTATATTTTAGTGAATTAAAAAAACTTGGAAAAAAGCACTTCTTTTCATTTTATTTCGACTGTTGAAAGCATGTCTGATTATGAATGCACTTAATATAGTAACTTCTGGCTCTGCCATCTTAATGAGACACATAACACGCTGTCTGCCACCAGCTTTGTGTGGAAATACTTACTACAGAAAATAACAGTAAAACAGTACAGAACAAACAAACAAATGAACTAAGGCGGGATCAGCACCTTGGAAAGCGCCGCGGTACCAAACACCTGGGGCAAAGCATGTTATAAATGTAAACAATAATTGTCGCATACTGGGTAGTACCGAAAACAACATACAGTATGCAGTGTATACTGGTGTTGTACACAGTAAGCAGTTATGTGGTTTTGAATATAGCCTACGTTTTATGAGTGGGCCATACTGTATTTAGTTATTTTTAGACACCTGAGCTAAGCCCCATCATCAATCTTTATGTTTATGTCTCAGCATGCCAACTCAAATCTCAACTTGAATGTTATAAAATGCAGTTTTATGACAGCATATCTGTGTTTGTGACAACACTGTTTTACACACTGAATTTTCTTTAAAGGATGACACCAGGTGTGACACTTTGACCAGACATGCTACTGCTATTATGTTGACTGCAAGAGAAAAACACCATCTTTCACAGGTTTGTCCACATACAACATTATTACATTTATTTCATCTGTGGCTTTGTTGATTATCTGGATGACAGGTCCAGTCTTGGAAATTAGGTCAAAGGTGGTAACCTTGAGTGCTCTTGCTGTGAACTATATTAGGCATAGGCCTACCTCTCACTCTAAATCTTGCACATCTGTGCTGGAGCCTGCAGTTTAAAACATATTGTGAAGTTTACAATCAAAAACCTTTTTTTAAACATTCAGTTATCTTATTAGTCTCCCTTAGCTGCAACATAACTTGTATCAATCTGTGAGATGTGTTATTTTACAATGCCTTATATTTGCTCTCTGCTACCTAGTTAAGATAAATCCATATGTTTAATTTACTTTTATGCCTTATCGATTAGTTGAAAAAGCATTGTTGTGTTGATTTTATTATTATTGATCTCTATAAACGGGGTTGTATGTTAATTATCCCTATAGGCAGCATCACACAATAATTTTAAATAATTTTAAAACTGGACTGTTTGGATTTGATTTGCTCTCCTTTCTTGCCTGTTTTTCAGCGAGGTGTGAATGACGTTTTGGCAGCAATGCAGCAATACCAAGCTCTGTTGGTGACTAATCTGAGTCAGCTACAAACTGTATTCCAGCATCATCAAGGAAGTGAACTTGAAAAGGAAGCAACGGCAGTATTTGACCGGATTGAGGATCCATTTGTCTCTGTTGCGACAACATACAGGCAGGACAATGTGAGTAAGGAAAATTTCAATTTTGTGAAGTTAGTGGAGGTTTCTGTTGGGTATACTGCCTACTTGAAGAAAAAAGGGACAAAAGAGTACTCTCTACAACACCCAAATGTTATCATTACATACCTCTGATCAAAAGTTTAGAACAGTTATTGTCCCATCCAAAGGTTTTGGAAATGATAGATCAGCCGCAGAAATACAGAGATGGGAGTTCATGAAATCACACCCTTTATTTTCAGCCTGGCCCTCCGCTTTTCAGATAATCATTTACTCTGATGAAAGTGAAATATGCAACCCACTTGGACTCATGCTTCCAAGAATAAGTTGCTAATGTGTTATTATACATTGTGAAACATTAATCCAAAATATAGATCAAAACTAGCTGCAATCCGTATACTTGCTATTGCAAAGATGAATGAGCTGTCTGAATGTGGAGTTGATGGAATTTTGGGCATGTTGTATGAGGACTTGCTAAAGCTATATGGTGGTGTTAATGTTCAAACTGGGAATGGTGAGCATGAAATATTTGCAGCATTGGTTTCAATATGTGGAGACACTTTAGCACAACATGAGGTTTGTGGTTTTAAAGATGGTGTTGGCTTTTGCCTATAGTAAGTGCCAGCAGTGTGAATGTTCCTTTGAGGACATGCAAATGTATTTTGATGAGGACAACTTTGAGCTCAGGACACTAGAAAGACATGTTCGACAGTGTGGTGACAGTGAGAAGGCAAATACTGAGTATCTTAGAAACTGTTTAAAAACTACATTTGGCATCAACAGAAGGAGCAAGCTGGTAGAATTTCCTGCCTTTAACTTGATCCAACAAACACCCCAGGATATGATGCATATAATTCTTGAAGGCTTTGCTCCATTAGAAATGAAGTGTGTGATAAAATACTTTGTTCTTTTAGGTCAACTTGACTTGGATGTCCTCAGTAATGTATTAACTGGATTTCCCTACTCTCCACTTGATGTTAGAGACAAACCAAGCCCTATAGCTTACAGCACATTAGCTTCAAGTGATAATAAGTTGAAGCAGTCCTCAGACCAAATGATTGTTCCACTAAAATATTGCAATTTCATATTGATACAGTTAAAGATAATGAATACTACAAAATAATTCTTGAACTCATAGAAATTGTTCACATTTTGTTTGCTCCTGTCATTGGTCTACAGACAATTAGCAAGTTGAAAACACTAATTGAACAGCATTTCCATCCATCCCTCCCTCCCTCCCTCCCTCCATCCATCCATCCATCCATCTTTTGCTGAGACATAGTCTCTCCAGCGAGTCCTTGGGCCGTCACCGGGGCCTCCTCCCAGTGGGATGTGTCCAGAACACCTCACCAGCGAGCCACCTCATCTGGCTCCTCTTGATGTGGAGGAGCAGCGGTTGTACTCTGAGCCCCTCCCGGATGACCAAGCTTCTCACCCTATCTCTAAGGAAGAGCCCGGATACCCTGCGGAGGAAACTCATTTCGGCCGCTTGTATTTGCATTCTCATTCTTTCGGTCATTACCCACGGCTCATGACCATAGGTGAGGATAGGAATGTAGATCGACCGGTAAATCGAGAGCTTCGCCTCTCAGCTCAGCTCTTTCTTCACCATGACAGACCGATGCAGAGCCCGCATTACTGTGGACGCGGCACCGATCCGCCTGTCGATCTCCCGCTCCATTGTCCCCTCACTCGTGAACAAGACCCCAAGATTCTTAAACGGAGAGGGCACTCCACCCTTTTCCGGCTCAAGACCATGGTCTCGGATTTGGAGGTGTTGGTTCTCATCCCGGCCACTTCACATCTGCAGTGTAATGTGCGATAATTTACTGTTTAAACTTGCTATATACTATTTCAAGGATAAAGTGGTACAATAAATGAATGATGTATTCTTAATATACGCTATTATTTGCAAGTTTGCCACTTGCTTGAACACCGGACTTAATTACCAAACAAGCAATTTATTCAAATATATGACATTTTTCTAAATAATAACAATGTTCCACTTTGTTGCCCAATGATGGTAACCTCTCTTGTTGACCACAATTAATGAAAACATTAAAAAACTATATATTTTGCTGTGGTGTTTAAAACCAACTCTGTCTTTGTGAACAGTATGTCATTAAACGGTAACCAAAATGGTGGAAATGTCACTTCTCTACATGTTTATTGAACAAGACGTTCCATATTGGGGCGTTTATGTGAATTTTCTGTAAAAACTTGAGCTGATACCATCGCCATTACTGATTGTGGTAAAATTGAGGTGGATTACAATAATCAGCGTTGGGCGTATTTACTCAATCACACATGGCATAAATGTGCAAGTCACTAGCCAATCAAAGGCTATATTTTCCTGCGCCACTCCAGTTTGTAAGTTTCTGGGAAAAAGTCTCTTCAGTTTCTTCAGCAGACAGTACAAGAGAGCTACACTCGATCCAAATCAAGTTGACAGACTTGTGTTTCTATCAGATAATATTAGAAATTAATCTGTTTACAGAGACAAACAGCTACTGGATGTAACATTATTACATTTTAGATAGATTTAGCAAAACGTCGGAGCACTCGGAGCAGAGTGAGCACTGCACCATTTTATATATTACTATAGAACGTTTACATTTCACTGCCTCTCAAAAAACTGAAAAGGATGTGAATAAGTGCAGGTGTGTGTTCTTATGCTTTCTACATTCATCTTGTTAATGCATCTTATTTGCTTTGCATAGTAGTACAAATATTTAGCTACTCTCTAGTTATTCATTTTACAGTACAGATACTCTGGCAGTATTAAAAAAATTGTGATTAAAAATCTAAATTGGACAATATGAGAAAATATATCGTGATCGCCCAGCCCTAGTACATACAGTGAGAAACAGTGATGTTGACGGATGTTCGTCCTCATTTAAACAAGTAGACCAGTATGAGTGTCTGTGTTTGGTTCCTCCATTGCAGACGCCCCCAGCGACAAATTTTTCACCACCTGTAGACATTTTTTAATCGTACAAATTTGGCAAGGTATAGATAGTAACACTTATTTCTGAAGGGTGACAGTCAGAAGAAACATGTTTATTGTGAATGCATCTGTCAGTCTATAGTAGCAATCAAAATCATTCAACCCCACTAAAAATTAGGTTTACTGGGAAACATGCAGAAACTAACAGCAGTTTGCAATAAACAAATCAAACAAGAACAATTCAAATAGCTCAACACAAGTAATATTACAAGTGGTTTCTACAAATTCAACACAAAATGCCACTTCTAATGACTACTGCTGTCTTAGTCATTCATCCCCTTCAAGCATCTTTAGTACTTTGTTGTTGATTGATTGATTGATACTTTATTAATCCCAAACTGGGAAATTGAAATATCACATCCATATACCACATAACATAACATGACTTACTGCAAACGTAATGCATAGCCAGACACCAGCTTCTGGCAGCATTCCTGAGTACTCTCAGCCCATTCTTCTTGGGCGAAGGCCTCCAGTTCACTAATATTCTTGTGTTTGCGTACTGCAACCACCGTTTTCAAATCCCACCAGAGATTTTTGAAGGGATTCAAGTTAGACGACTGTGATACGACTGTGGCCACTCTAGTATCTTCCAGGACTTCTTCTGAAACGTTGGAGGACTTTGATGTATGCTCGGGATCATTGTCCTGTTGGAAGGTCCAATGATGCCAAAGCTTCAGCTTCCTCACAGACAGCATGATATTTTCTCCCAGGATTTCCTGATACTTGATTGAATCCATCTTGCCTTCCACACGCTGCAGGTTTCCAGTGCCAGTGGCAGCGAAGCAGCCCAAGAACATCACTGAGCCACCGCCATGCTTCACTGAAGGCAGGGTGTTTTTTTCTGCATTTGCTTCATTCTTCCTCCTCCAGACATACCGCTGATCCAAAGGCCTGAAAAGGTTCAGTTTTGTTTCATCACTCCACAGAATAGAATCCCAAAACCTCTTTGGCTTATTTATATAGTTTTGAGCAAATTGGAGCTAACTTTTCTTGTGCTTTTGGGTCAGTAGTGGTGTACGTGGAGTTCAGCCATGGAGCCCTTCAGAGTTTAGTATGCACCTTACAGTGGAAACTGAAACCTCAGTGTTTGCTGCCACCAAGTCCTGCTGCAGTCAGTCGAGGGTTTTTGACCACCTGCCTCCTCAGGACTCTGGTAACAGGCATTGATAGCTTCCCCTTTCTGCCACATCCAGGTAGTGTAGCCACTCTTCCTTCAACTTTAAACATGTGAAATGTGCTTCTAACTGTGTCTCTAGGAACATTTAGCACCTTTCGTATTTTTTTTTATATCATTTTCATTGTTTGTGCAAGACAATAATCTCTTCTCTGAACTTTTTGGACAATTGTCCTAACTTAGCCATATTTCTAACATTATCCAGGTATTTGAGGTGATCTACTCAAGCACACCTGATGCACCTAATGAAGCCTTTGAGGCAACATGTGATTTGCAAATGTGTGCTCTCATGAAGAATTATATTCAGGGGGTTATAATAATTTTGAAACTGCAGTAGTCATTGAAATTACGATTTAGTGTTGAATTCGCATAGAATACCTGTAATGTAAGTTTTTTTTAACTATTTAAACTGTTCTTGTGGAATTTTGCCAGTAAACCTAAAATGCAGTGGGAGTTGAATAATTTGGATTGCAAATGTACACACAAAGGCCTCTTTTTTTTTTTACATTTAGGCATCACACCACTGTGGGACCTTTGATATCCCTTGTCCTGTAACATCCCCAACATCCAAGGAGCAGCATCAGAGGAGAATGCTAACATCATTCTGTCACAAAAACAATACACAGGTCTGTCTCCTTACAAAGAATAGTCAATTTAGTGTAATTTTCAGTAACAAGAATAAATTGTGAATTTTCAGATTGTGCCACACTTTGTGCTCACGGAAAAAAACAAAGCTTTTATACAATTCAAAAGCTCACTGAAACAACACTGTCACTCATTATTACATTTATCTTTGTGTACAGATTGAACAGATGAAATACACCCTGGGCTGTCTGTTTTCACGGCTTTCATTCTTTGTCATGCTGAACTTAGTTAATTGCCTCTTGAGCGCAGCTCCATTATTAAAGCACAGACAAATCTAAAAACTGATATCAAGGGCATGATTTGACTTTGCATCAGAGAGCTGAACTGAGATCATTTTGACACTTATAGGGGTCATTTCATAACATTGGAGGGCTTACAGCAGATTGACTTTTATTTTGTCTGATTTAAACTATGCTCCTATACAAATAAATGCATCATCAATTACGTTATTACAAGGAATATATTTTGTAAATCTGTGTGTCTGTACCCTGTGAAGTAAATAATTATAAAAATGAGGGTGACGTTAATCACCTTTTTGTTATGAAAACATAAAAGGACATTTTTTACGGGTAGGATTCTTGCTCATTGTTATCACTGCTGTTAATGTAGCAATGCTGTTGAAATGGTCAGTACATGCAACATTTATTTTATGTTTCTCAGTGGTGATGTGGTGATGTTAGCTCAGTGGTAGAGCAAGTAGTCTGAACTTGTAAGTTATGGATTTGATTCCTGGTAGGCTACATGCTGATGTTGTGGGCATGTACCATACGTCCTTTTTCTGTGGCTTTCTATGCTGGGGGGGACTGTTCCAGAACCCAGAGTATAAGAAGACAATATGAACAGATTGTAAAACCCACCAAGATGATTTGGACAATACAAATAAGGCTAATTTAGTATTAAACTGTGATATGATGCTTGGCATTACATGCCACCTGCGGGTCATTTTTTTTACCTAAAATGATTTACCTAATTATTTACCTTCTGAGGAACATCAGTTTAATGACACGATTAAATCAGTTGTAATCTGTTTTCAGTTGTAACTGGGAGGATGTAATTTAGATGTGTGGGAACATAATTTAGATGAGACTCACCAGAATGGATACAAGAAGAAAGAAGAAGAAGAAAGGATAGATTAATTGCAGGAGTGGTCGTCCACTTTGGAGCATTCTGACACCAGAGAGAAAGAGATTGGACAGTTTCCCCTTTGACCTAGTGGTGGAGGGAGAGAGGAGACATATAATTTAAGATATGTGTGATCAGATTGCAATTGAATAGTGCCTGACCACTTCACTTGTAAGTACAGGTATCCTACGCTTGAGGATTGTTATCCGATCTGCCAAACCACTTACAGAGGTGGTTTTGAGATGCATTGTGACCACAATGAACAGAAATGTAAATGCAGTGAGTCTCAGATGCATTCCCGCTCCACCCACAACAACTACAGGAGCGGAAATTTGTTGGTGGCTCTTCTGCTTTATTGTTTTTTCCTCTTGTCGAAGACAACTTCTTCCCTGCTTTGAAAAGCAAAAAGGAGTCCATACAATGGCACATCTTCACATGTGAATAACATTGTTGATGTGGGAGTGCACAGGACGTGACGCTGTAGTCCTGGAAATCTTGCAGAAGAAGGGGGGGAGGGGGACCTTGATTGGACAGCAATCGGATTTTGATGTGGACACGCCAGGTGTAAAGAGAGCAACTCCAAAGGTTCTGAAGTTTTGCAAATATTCTTAAATTGCTTTACATTTTGTTGTTTTAAAAAAAAGATTCTACCACTGGTGTGAGCAATTTTTGCTTAGCTAGAATACTTAAAACTAGCTTGTAAATGTATCTAAGGGAAAGTCAGGGCAAAAACTTCACAAACCTGGCCAAACACAGAAGGTTTTACTTACTGAAAGCAAAGGCATACTATTGTGAAAGACATGTTAACTTAAAATGAGTCTTCCTTTACTAGATTAAGCTGACATTAAAATTGTATATATTTATAACTGTACTTTAGAATTATCTACAGTTAAGGATAAAACTATTAGGCTCCATATGAAAATGTCATTATTTTAAAAGTATTATCCAAGTGCTGTTAAACAGAACAAACAATTTTTAGCATAGCCTTTTCAAACGTCCTAGTTTTATTTTTGATGCTTCCATTATTTGACTTTGCACACAGGAATGAAATGATTCCATAAAAGAACAAAAAATATCAGGGTCAAAATTATTAGCCCCCTGATGCTAATAGTCAATTGTGTCTCCTTTTAGCTGGATAACAGCCTGCAGTTGTTCGTTGTAGTTTTCAACAAGTCTCTGACTCGTCTCCTGAGGAATCCCAGTCCATTCTTCTTTGGCAAATCTCTCCAGCTCCTCCAGATTTGATGGCCTTCTGGCACGGACCTTCATCTTCAGTTCACCCCAAAGATTTTCAATGGGATTTAATGCCAGGATTTTTTACAGGCCAGTCAATAACATTCACTTTGGTCTTCTGGAGGTAGTTCTTCACCAGGAGCGACACATGTTTTAGGTTGTTGTCATGTTGGAAGACAAAGCTATGATCCTATTCCAGTTTTGCTGCTGACTGCTTCAGGTTTTCTTTCAATATCTTCACATATCCTTCTTTCTTCATGATTCCTTCCACCTTGAGGAGATTCTCAGTTCCAGACGTACTGAAACATTCCCACAGCATAATACTCGCACCACCGTGTTTCACTGTGGGGGCGGTGTTCTTTGGGTTATACGCCTAATAAAATTGGGTTAAGAACTGCCCTACGCATGATTAAAAACTGGAAGGATGGTGGGGAACCACTGTCTTTGAGGAGGAAATGTGGTCGGAAAAAACATAAATGATCGTGATCTGCAATCACTTAAACGTATGGTGAAATCAAATCATAGAAAAACAACATTAGAACTCAGGGCTATGTTTAATAGTGAAAGTAAGAGCATTTCCACATGCACAATGTGAAGGGAACTCAAGGGATTGGGACTGAACAGCTTTTTATCCATAAGAAAACCACTAATCAGTGAGGCCAATAAGAAAAAAGGCTTCAATTTGCTAGAGAGCATAAAGATTGGACTCAATGGAAGAAGGTCATGTGGTCTGATGAGTCCAGATTGACCCTGTTCCAGAGTGATGGGAGCATCAGGGTAAGAAGAGAGGCAGATGAAGTGATGCACCATCATGCCTAGTGTCTACTGTACAAGTCTGTGGGGGCAGTGCAATGATCTGGGGTTTCTGCAGTTGGTCAGGTCTAGGAATAGAATGGAATGACCAGGTTATTCTGTCAATTGATTTTTTTTCTTCCCTGATGGCACCGGTATATTCCAAGATGACAATTCATTGGGCTCAAATTGTGAAAGAGTGGTTTAGGAGCATGAGACATCATTTTCACACATGGATTGGCCACCACAGAGTCCCAACCTCTTTGGGATGTGCTGGACAAGGCTTTGCACAGTGGTCCAACTCTCCCATCATCAGTACAAGATCTTGGTGAAAATGTAATGCAACACTAGGCCGAAATAAATCTTGTGACATTGGAGAAGCTTATCAAAACAATGCCACAACAATGTCACCGTAATCAAAGCTAAAGGCAGTTCAGTAAATTGTGTGAGACCTTTGCAACTTTTTTTTTTTTTTTTGGCCAGGTCTATTACATAATTGTAATACTTTGCAGTGTACGTCAAATTTTTGGGGTTAGATTTAATGTTTATGATAATCATATTTGTATAAAATGCAATAGCATAGGCTACTGTACCAGGTCTGAAGACATGGTTGCTTTCGTATTAGAAGTTTGAGTTTGAATTTGTTGCTGCAACATTTCATGACCGTTGTAACAGACAATAGGTAGGTTCCACCTTCAGTTTCCCAACTGTAGGTGAAGCAAAACCCTGAGAGCAAATCCTACATTCTGTCACTTTAAAAATACATGAATATATATAATGGGGTAGTGTTCAGATGTTGTGAACATCATGAATAGAGCATATTGTGAAGTGTCCAGCAGTTCAGACTGCAACAGACTGGCTAAGTGATGAAAGAAATAGATTGGTTTCCTGGCATCTTGTAAGGCTGGGTGTTGTATAATTGGACCTTAAAACACTTCCACTTTTCAATTACCGGACTGACATTGTTCATAATTTGTGCCAATAGCAGTCAAATACTTCCAAAGTCAAAAAAAAAAAAAAAAAAATCCAAAGTGAGTTTTATCTAACTGTTTTCCGCCACTATGCTGTCACACAGATTGTGGTACTTTCCAAACTGAAACATTCAGTGCTCTTCTAATCATTTTTGTAAATTAGTTTTAATGGGCCATTGTCTCAGTGGCTGCCGAATATGAAAAGAGAATGACTGGGAGCAAGATCAGCTCATCACTGTCTGCCTTGACAAACACAGACTTCATTTCAACTATGATAATTGTATGAGATGCAGCTGTCTGAGAGGTTCTTTTTTGAGAAATGGCAAGGTAAAAGCTTTTTGGACAAAAAAAAAAGACAAAGGAGAGTACAAAGTTATAAACAAGTACACATGCAATAAAGTAGTGAATCACCAGGGCGGTGGATTCATCTTACTTTGTTGTTATTTGATCAAACAGTGTCTCTTTGACATACAGAGGGACTCTGCTTGTCTGTTCTTGTCTGTGTGGTTCCTGTCAGTGCTGCTGTCTGACTGACTGACACAAGCCTGATTTCTGTCACACACTCATCACTCTGTCTCACTGCTGTTTAGAATCTGTGTTTGCACTGCTGGCTATGAGAGGAGTGTGTCATTTAAATATTGCTACACCCATTCTGACCAGAAAACTGTCACATGTACTTTGACTTGTAATTAAGTGATAGTTCAAGGTTTTTGGAAGTATGGATGTATGAGGTATATTGACTCAAAGTCACCTGACTTTGCACCATGCGCATTGAAAATCCATGGCTGCCAGCAGGTACACCAAGAAAAACCGAATTTAGCTACTTAAGCGAAGGCTCACTTAATAAATTCTTTGGCAGCTAAAGTCTACGACATCTTCAGATCTCATTGTTAGACGTTATGTGTTGCTTTGTAAATCACTCACTCCCACACTCCATTGAGAACATCAATTTTACATCATGGCAACCAGGAGTTATTGATCCATTGCTGAGACCATCAGTATATTTTAAATGTGTTACTTTATCACATACTTTTTTGGTTTTTGAAATCCTTCATTCAGTCGATAGTGTATTGACACAAACTTACCAAATGGAGTAACCGTCATGGACTGGATTGTTGGACCAAAATGCAGAACAGCGCACAGGAGAGTGCAGGTGTGATGCCGTGACCCGACGTCACGTCATCACGGGGCTATCATGTAAGCCCCGACTCATGGGGAAACATTTGTCGCTGAGGGAAGGAGTGTGCCATTGTATCATACCGAACAGTAATATCCTGAAGCGTGTCTGCCTGCCATCGGGCTGTATTGTCTATATTTCCTCTGGCAGCGCGGAACACATTTGTGACGGAGTTTGGTGAGTGCATGCGCTGAACCGCAGCAATGTGTTTAGTTTGTAAGGCAGATAACAACGAACGCAGGTCTCCGGTCAGGTATGATTTCTGTGCAACATTCTCTTCCGACAGCATAAAACATTGTTTGATGTCATAATAACAAGTTTAGAAATCACTTACGTGTTCCACCGGCAGCATTGGTGCCCCATATGGGCGGTTTTGTCTCCGGTACCACGGGAATATATTTATATGTTATTAGGTGAGAGTATTTGTTTATTCTTTGATATTTTGGTTTTGCAGGCTAGGTATTGCCCCGTCTCACCCGAGTAGGTGGTATGGTCCACTGGAGGCGCGGGAGTGGGTTCCCTATAAAAGGGTACAGTTTCAGTGTGAAGCAGGCTTTTGTTGTGAAAAGACCTGTTGTAAGTAGGTGTAGGTCTCAGTGTACGGGACAGTGCAGGACAAGCTATTGCTGCTCAAGCTAGCTGGTATTTCATCGGCCATTGGTATGATTAGCGTTTAATTGCCTTTGGCATTATTCTTTTTTTTTTGGTTTGTTACTTTACCATTGTGTCATTATTTTTATAAGGAAAAGGAGGAGAAACAAGGAAAATCAACACTGTAAATATTGCACAAAATAAACTATATCCTTAACTAAGTTCCTGCCTCACGTCCTCTGCCTCGAAAAGACCTCCTGTCACGGATACCCTACGACAGCAGGTAAAATCCAAATTTAATATTAAACAAAGGTAGTCACAAGCATAAATGGAAGAAATAAAGCAAAATGCAAATTAAGCAAAAGCAAGCAGGAAAATTTTGGGAAATCGACAAAAATCCAAGGAGGAAAAACACAACACTAGTAACTACTACTCCTACCAAATAATGTAAATGTAAGTCCAAAATGAACTTGTATAGGACCGTGACAGCAGCAGTCAACCAGCAGCTGGTGTGCTAATATCTAAATATGTTAATATTTTTGACAGATACAGATGTTGCTATTAAAAATTTGGTGAAAGATAATTTCTAATTGACCTGTGCCACTGTTACGTCCCTGGCCTAGGGAAACCAGGGGGTGGTAACGTGTGTGTCTTCCAACTTCTCTCTCCGAAGAAAGCCAAAAGTCAAGTCAAAGTATAACAGTTTTATTGACTTCGGAGAAGAGCAATGCCAGACAAAACTTCTGCAATGAACCTAATCTTACCTCCTGTAAAGAAAATAAAAAAATGTATGACAGAAAAACTCACCTAAGCTCCTAACTTAAAACAGGAGTAAAGAAAGGTGAAACAAAAACGGCTTCTCTCTCCTACAACTGCTAACTTTGTTTTCATGTAACATTAAATTAAACAAGAGAGTATCTTACATCTTTTACTAACAGCCAAGAGAACTCTCTAAAGAGCAATAACTTTGTGTTACAAAGTTAACCACATGAATTTCACTTACCTAACAAATAGAACTTACCTAACTTACAGCATGAAACAACTAATAATACTATCGACATCAGCTTCAAATCTACTAGCAATGGGTTTGTTTGGAGAGAGTGAGCAAGAAGCCCAGAGTGTAGTCTGAGGAGGGTTTATATAGTCCAGGCCCCATCACTTCATCCACTCACGATGAGCCAAGTCCTCTTCAAATGAACCAGTCATAGTGTGCCACCTGGTTGCTGACATCCACCTGGGAGACTGACAGTCACCCAGACACACCCACACCACACTCACAAAAGAGGAGAGAATTACATATGATGGCAAAACGTGTGACCTAGGGTCATAACAGCCACACTTGACTCATGGTGACATGTAAGTCGTTTGCGTAGCGACACAAATGTCGGTTTCCTGTCAGAAGAGGCTGTCTTTTGGTGAGATAAAGTCGTGAGCATATTTACCACAGATTCAACATATTCTCAAGGTCACAGACTTAAAGGTAATATATGATTTGCCTAATAATATGAAACATATGAACAATGGTAAACTTTGTTCTTTCAAATGGTTACTGCAGTCAAACCAATGAATTGCAAAAAAAATTGCAGGATTCCAAAAACACCAAGCATACCACTGTGTTAAATGACAGGTAAACGGTATGTATTTATATAGTGCTTTTCTAGCCTTGATGACCACTCAAAGCTAATTTACACTACAGTTTTTTTTTTTTCCATTCACTCATTCATGCGCATTCCCTACAGTGCATCTATGTGAATCACATTTTTCTATTAACACTGCCATCAGTAGCAACTTAGGATGACTTGGACACATCGGCATGTAGACTATGTAACTGTCTCAAGTAGTAGCAGAAAATTATCATATGATGGGAGGAAAATGACAGGGCAACAACAACAACAACAGACTGTAAAAACATTGTATAGATTAAATATCCACCAACAGCATATGTGTGTGTGTGTGTGTGTGTGTGTGTGTGACTGAGAGAGAGTGAGAGAGAACCATCATTATGACAAAAATGTTGTGAAAAACCTTGGACAGGTCTATCAAGAACAAAGCACCATATGGCATTTTAGAAGTTCTAAAGTCTGACTGCTGACTAGGTTTTGAAAATATCTGTCGTCCTCCACAAAGAAACATCACTGTGAGTTGACTGTTTTGAGGATCCTGGATGAAAATAGCAGCATGTATGTAGGTTTGATAGTTGTTAAAGTCACCAGTGACACTACCTCCATGCAATGGAAGTGCATGAGCGGCGTTCCATATCGAGGAAGGTTCCCTGAAGGTTGAATTAATAACGTGTACGAGTGATGAAGTAATAAAAAGAGCAGTGAGGCATAGGATTGGTGGGTCAAGGTTGTCCTCATCTACAGCTTTTCCTATGTTTATCAGTGCATCACATGCCTATGAATATCTGTGACTCTAGGATTAAAGACTATAAAGTCAGGATTTATTGTGTTGGCTTTGACATTAGGTATGGATGCGTTATCAAACATGTCATGTGATCAAATAATAGCACACAGACGATTAAAACCATACCAGCAAACACTGGGCCTGCATTCACTGATAATTACTTGAGGAGAAAAGTTTTTAAGTTCTTATTTGTGTTGTTTGACTTCTGTTAAATTTCGAGAGGGCAGATAGATAATAATCAGGTTTTTCCTTTTCTCATAAAGGAGATGAGTGTTGCTGTGCTGTCTGAAGTTATGTTTGTGCCAGAAACTCTCCCATTGGACCAGCTTTTTTTTCTTTTATGTAAAGCCAAAGCAAGTTAAGGAGAAACTTGGGAGTTAGATCTAATTTCTTTCTAAATGCTATAGGAGGCATGAGACTGAGTAAATATATTAGAACATAATTTAATGCTTAGGCTGGGTCATAAATAGAGTGTGCTATTCCCTTGTATAATTCATATCTTGTGAAATGTAATGTGTAAAAGTTCTTTTCTAGTTTTTCTGACACCATGAGTCCGGCAAGTAAACACAACCCATGACTACTTGCCTGGAGCTAATGCAATAAAGCTAATGAACTTATACACACATTTTTCAAAGTTACCAGATAGTCCAACATCCCCACTCACAGTCTGCTGAGCCTGGTTGCTGATAAAGCATTAGGGCATTAGATGAACAGTACCTGACATCTGCTACATCATGTCATGCACATTTTCAAGTTCAAATATTTCAACTGAAGTGACTGAATTGACTTTTATGCTTTCGTAGAACGTGTCGTTCAGTCTGACTGACAATGAAAAGTCTTCACACGTCTTCAGTTTGTAATCCCAAACATACATTTGGATTGTAGCCCACCATCACTCATGTGACCAGTGTGATAGCTTCCAGAATGTTGGGGTAAGTTTAACTAAGCATGCTCTTGCTCCATGCAGGAAAGAAAGTGATAAAGTAGATAAGTAGGTAAGGGTAAAATAATGGTGAATAAATTATTCCTTTAAAGGCCCAGAGTGTAGTATTTAGGAGGGTTTATTAGCAGACATTAAAATTATCGCCCATAGGTATATTATTATAAATGATGAATTGTTTCAAAATAAAACATTTTTAGTTTTTGTGGTTTTTGTATCTGTATAATATATATTTGAATAATATGCCTATGTATAATATATACTAATTCTTATCTGTCAGTATCGGTTTACGACCACCATTTGCCTCTTGCAGAGTGACACATTTTCACATGGAGTTGATCAGGTAATGTTGTTGCCCAAGGAATCTTGGACAAAACGTTGGCGTCTGTGGTATTCTGTTGCAGGAAAGAACTGCAAAGATTTGTGAACCTACATATTTCACCTCAGTTCAAGTAAGAGGGATGTGAGGAGAGCAGATTATCCCAAAAAGAGTTTATGTCTTCCTGATTCTAATAAAATATGTTAATAGAAATATGTTAAAGGATGACGTTAAAGGACAGATGATTATATGTGCCATCTTGATGATTTGCCTTGGCTGTGTACTGTTTTCCTCCAAAACCTTGATAGTAAAAATTCCCCAAGTGGAACAAAACACAATGTTTTGTTTTTTTTTATTGTTCAAGGACCTTGCTTTACAGAGGCTGCCATCTTCTGCCACTATATTTCTACATCAGCCTGAACAAACAAACCAGCCTTGTGAAGCAGAAGCTTTCTTTGCAAACAATAAAAGACAACATCCTTTCTGGTTAGCAAAGGCTAGTGTAGCAGTGAGTAGTAAGAGTATGTTCCAATCTGCAGTTTGACAATTACGCATCTCTAATTGCCATATGGTGGATATTTAAGAGACCAAAACAAATGAATTAAAGTTAAGAAAGGAAGTGGCAGTTAATATTTATAGAGCAGGAGGCTGAAATTTAGGTAGAGTTTGTGATAGAAAATGTTTGTGTGCTGCCATCTTTGTGTAAAAGTGTGTACTTGTCAGGACATATTTTGGAAAGTGTGGACAGTATGGCAGGTACTCACATCCTGTCACTCTTAAAAATGACTGTTTATGGGTTAAGATTTTGTTTTAGGGTTAGAGTTAGAATCAGATTTTGGTTAGCTTTAGGTTAAAGGGTTAAGGGTAGAATTATGGTGGTTAAGGTTAGTGTAAGGGCATTGTGTCCAGGAGTGTCTTCACTAAGAATTATGTGTGTGTTTGCCTGATTTTCTTTATGTTATGGGGACCTAAATCTGTTCACACAGTCACATTATGGGGACTTGTCTTCCTTATGGGGACAAAAATCACATCCCCATAACATAAACTGCGAAATCTTAAAGAGGACGTTCACTGGAAAATCAAATTTCTGATGTTCTTTGGTGTGTCCCCGTATCCCTCCCGTATCTAAACATCACTAAAGTGTCACAATAAACACTTCAGCCACTTCTGAGAAAAAAGGGCTTCTCTGTTTACCTGCGCTTTAGCAGGCGGTTTTGAAAAGTCGAGTTTAGTTACGTAACCAGCACATTCATCGTGCAACGAACCCTCCCCCAACAGCTACTCCCGGTCATGGGCGTGAACATTCAACCGGAGGAAGAAGAAGAAGCACTGACGGAGCAGTTAGTCAGCTGGTAGCTGGCCAATCACAAGAGACTCAGTGTTCTGGAGGCTGGCAGAGAGCAGCAATAAATTGGCTTAATCTGAAGAGACTATGAGGTTGTTGACCAAAATATTATTTAACTTATCTAAGTAGACATCAGTAATCTTGATTTTTGGTTCAAAAAGACCATTCTATGTGACCTTTAAAGCTATGCTGAGATTAGGGTTAGGGCAGTAGTTATTATGGTTAAGGTTAGAATAAGTCTCCAGTTAATAAATCTAAGTCAATGCAATGTCCTCTGAAGTCATGGAAAAGTGTGTGTGTGTGTGTGTGTGTGTGTGTGTGTGTGTGTGTTTGTGTGTCCAGCAGGTCTGGGCCTGTGTGATGCTCATCATTCTGTCTGTCACACTGGATGACTTGATGCGGCTGCGGCTGCTCTGGTCCCAAATACCCCTGAGACAGAGAGAAGAAAGGCGGAGAGATGGACAGAGGTATGAATGGAGAGAACAAGAGTGATCTCCAGGAAGAGTGAGAAAGTAGATGTGTGTGTGTGTGTGTGTGTGTGTGTGAGCAGGAGAGGTGTGTCAGCAAAGGTCCAATTTCCCTGGAGACACACTGACAAGGAGACAGACAGAGAGAAAAGCTGAGAGGTTGGGCTTTGCAGGAAAGTTCCAATCCCTTCTCCTAAACTGCATTACATCAACAGAAATCTAGAGGAGCGTTCTATGAATACCAATAAAAACAGAATGTCAATAAATATACTGTATATACCGATGCAGGAATGTTATTATTCTGGCTCTGCTAACACAAACGAGCGTAATACTGAAGTTATCTGCCCTTCAGAGCAGCATGTCTCATTAAATACCACAGTGAAATCTAATATGGGTATTTATGCTTACTACACTGTGACTCCTAATGATTATAATGACCCGACCTTCACTTCTGAGTATTCCTTTAACATGAATGAATCAAGTTGAGCAAAGCAGGCTCCTGAGTCAAATGTCCACATTCTACTGTGTATCCATTTCTTCAAGCTGGAATATGTGATGTAAAATTAACAATTTTCCATAAGGGATTTGTTGTGGGGAATGAGTAGTTTACAAAGCAAAACAAACATTGGTTTCCTGTCTGAAAGAAAGCTGCTTAACACTGAGATAAAAAGAGAGATGGCCCTTGGTGAATAAAGGAATGGAGATGAATGAAGCCTCTGCTGAATTGTTAATGTGGTAAACTGCTGCTGATTATAATTCTGATGTAGTTATAGCAAAAACAAACCCTTGAAAAGATAAATGACCAGCAAAACCCACTGTTAGGTATCCACAAATGTAAATGATGGGAACATCAGAGTTATATCAGAGTAATATAGTCACTCACTGAAAATAATATGAGTTAGTAAGCATTTATATATATGACAACTTTATGATATATGCATTCTTATGGGGGGGGGGGGGGGTCTATAGCTAGCTCACAAAAAAGAGATAAGTATAGGTGGCACTATTTGCATGAAGCAAAAAGAGAGAATTATCCCAGAATCTATACTTTTAAATTACATCTTTACTCTTTTCACAATCACTTTTCATTAAAAGAAATTATCAGGAGAGAAAATCGAAAGACTGGACCTGAAGAAACCTGATGTACATACAAAAAGGAAGAATTTATTTACTGTATTGCATTTTTATTTTATACCTTAACACGTGTTTTTTTCCCTTCAAAGCAACCACTTCTCTGGACATGGCATGTATCTGTGTTTCCTTTCAGGTCAGACAACAAGTGAATCCACCTGAATGCTTTTGACTTACAGGTAAGAAAAGTCAACAGCCGAACACAGACTGGACTAGGAGGGAGGTGGGTAATCGGCTGTGATGAGACAGGGATTGAGGGAGGAAGGATGGAAGGACAAAGGGGGTGAGGCAGAAACAAAAACAGAGGGAGCAGGCTGAAGAAGTGTGATCTCAGAGTGAGGAACAGCTTGAAAACAAAAGAAAATTTTGAAGAAAACAGGAGGCTTCTGTTGAAGGCTGCTGCTCATGAGGAGAGGACAGTCCAGCAAATGTCCCCTACTGCGAGATACACTAAGTTAAGAGCCAACAAAAGCAGTGCAAGGGAACTCAAACTGCATCCATGCACTTTTTCTTTACATTATAATCTTAGTGTGAGGGTTTCTATTAAACTGTGGGGTCACATGCACCAACCTTAATTGGTAGACATTTGGACTGTAGTAAATAATGAGCAAAGTCTTTTTGCAAAACCATCGCAGAAGTCCCTGGAAATGTATTCTCCTGAATTACCATGAGGGGGCATTATCTTGATGTTCATGGTTACAACCACTAGTGTCAGATCTTCTCCAATACAACATGAATTGTAAATTATGGTCCAATTCCAAGACCATAAACCTCAAGTCTATAATACGCTTGATAGCTGATAATGTGCTGCTCTGAGTAACCAAGGATTGACTGGAGTGAGACGTACGTGGCTGCTGTTTTGTAAGCAGGTATGACATTAAGTGTAAGTTTGCGTGTGTGTGTGTGTGTGAGAGAGAGAGAGATAAATCACAGTTAGCATCAAACACAGCTGATCTGCATGATTGGTTTGAATGGACCCTGACAGAGAACATATCCTAGTGTGAAGTCAACTATAAACTAGCCTTTAAAAGGAAAACTAACAAAAAAAAAAAAATCTAATGTTGGTTCCTTTAAATCTCAATGTGACAGAAATGCTGGTGCAGCTAATGGCCACACAGCTCTCACTTCCCCTTGCCTGTAGTGGAATGTTAGTCTAAAAGGATGATCTGCTAATGTTCACACTGTGCTTTGACCTTTTTTTTCTAATAAGCTCATATCCAGACGGCCTTTTCACATTCCTCAGATCTTGTTGTTTTTTCCCCCCCTCTTTGTTTGTTATTGATGTTTTTTTTTTTTAGTTTGCTCTGAAATTTTAACTGCCTTTTGGAGAGAACCCGAGGAAGTTGGGCTGCTGACGGTGCACATTTTGCCTCGTGGCACCTCAGCCAGCCACATCCATCACGTCCCTAATGCTAATGGCTGTTGTAGACCTGCATCCTCCTCCTCCTTGTGCCCAAATCACCCACACCCTGCCATCCACAATCCCCCACCCACCTTTTAGCCAGAATGGCAAAGGAGACTTGACAGAAATGAGTTGAAGCTAATGACTCTAATGAGTCTTGCCGCCCCCCTGCCAATGTCTACTGTCATTACCGCTGCCCCTGAAAGTGACTCCAAATGGCTCTGTTTTTATTCTGGCACACTGCCGCTCGCCTTCACTGAACTGCTACAGTACCAGGAAGAAGAAGGTACTTTCTGCCAGAGCTGGACTGTGAACCCTGTGTCCTCTGAAGTAGAACGAAACACTGATAGACACGCTTGTTTCTTCTGTTTCGTCTGAGTTTGACTTACACTCACTCCAGCCACATGAAACAGTCCCCTCTTTAAAGCTTAAACAGACAACTTTGTGGCTTAAACTTGTGATAATGATGTAAAAGCTGACTCCACACTGAAACTGTGGTAGAAAAATGACACTATTTTTTATTTATATTGATTCTTCAAAAATGCTTGCTTTGATTTTGTTATTCTCTTGGCTCTTGCAATTAAGGTTTTTATGGTAAAATGACCGAATGCAGGCTTTTTGCCCTGCTGATTTGTTTGACAAGTACAATGCATAAAAGTATGACTTCATAATAAAATGTAACTGATGCCATGTTCAGTATATAGGATAGCTGGCTGTAATTTGCAGTCCTTGACGAAGGGTTTCAAAGTAACAAAACATTTAGTTTTGTCGATGCAATAGTTTAGAATTTGCTTCTGATCAACAGTTACTTTTAAACAGTAGAGTCTCAGAAATATCTTATCTTAAAGAGGACATTCAGTGGAAAATCAAATTTCTGATGTTTTTAGTGTGTCCCCGTGTCCTTCCCGTATCGAAACATCACTAAAGTGTCACAATAAACACTTCAGCCACTTCTAAGAAAGAAGGCCTTCTCTGTTTACCTGTGCTCAAGCAAGCGGTTGTGAGTTTAGTTATGTAACTAGCACATTTGACGTGCAACGAACCCTCCCCC
>JAFBJR010000181.1:1213855-1422344 GCA_016785285.1 Brachirus orientalis
GTGTTCTGGGGGGCGGGCATTAGCTCAGAAACAGAGCGCCTGTTCAGGCCTGTTCATAAACTGGCTTAATCTGAAGAGACTATGATGTTTTTGATTATAAATATTATTTATCTAAGTAGGCATCAGTAATCTCGATTTTTGGTTCAAAACCGCCATTCTTTGTGACCTTTAAAGTATAATGAGTAGGTGAGTCACAACTCTTTAAGTCTTTGATACGATTTGATTTTAAGGTCTCGATTAGATTCAATACTCGATCTTTTTTCTCTGTTTTAGCACAGGTGCGTCTGCCATTTTTAGACTTGTCTAGTTTAGTCTAGGATCAATGTTTTTATAGCTTACACACCTTTTCTTGTCAGCAACACGTTGAAAACTCACAGCAAATGCTGATTTCCACACCGGTGATTGCCATGGCTATTATTAGTTGGCAGCAACTTCATGTTAGTGGGAGGAGGAGGAGGTAACATGTAGTCGTGCTATGATTGCTACAACCACAACATTGTGTTTTTTTTTCTCCTCCGGCATGTCTGCAGGATGTCACACTTGATTCCACCTTTACTTTTGAGATTGTGACGTCGTTTTGACTGATATTCGATTTACAATCGAGATCGTGACACCCGTAAGCCTCTCAGATAACGTATACTGAACAACCACCAAAAATCAACAAAACTTTTTTTTTAAACTACAGCAAATATTAAATAAAATTTATAAGGATACATTAAAAAAAAATGACATCATCAGCAAATATTTGACCTTCCAGTTCTTTACAGCTGCCAGACAACAAGAGCAATAGTCCCAGGATGGAACCCTTTTCAGTATACCATTACATTTCTTGTGATTTTATTTTAATTTTTAATGGTTTGTAGCTTTTTTTTTTTAATTCCCCAAAGCTTTTAAAATACTGTATTTCTCTTACACACATGCATATATATATATATTTTTTTTCTTGTTAAAAAAAAAAGAAATTGTCAAAAAAAAAAAAAAAAAAACACAGTAGATGTGGCACATTCTGTACAACGGATGTGTTTCTGCATTGGGTGTGTGTTGTTTTGTTTCGGTCCATGTGCCAAAATATGTGTGTCTGTGTAACGTTTCTGAGAGTGCATGTGTGTATCTGAGCCTCAGATAAACAGCCCAGGCCTCTGCTTCTTCCTCTTGGCAGCCTTCTTCTATTTGAACATGCCACTGTGATCTTCACCCAAAGACCATAATCCTTGCCAATCCCTCCAAGCAGCGTCAGCACAGGCACCGAGCCATGGACCTAAGATACCAGTGCCGGGCCCCCGCTGGTCGGGCCCCCACTGGTCTGCCAAGGTCAAGTGTATTTAGCTCCACTTCTCGGCACATTGAGTGGGGTGATGAAGGCAGGTAGTAGGAGTGGGTTTGGTGCGAGGCCTGGAGGGGGAACATTGCAGGCGTGAGAAAGAGCTGAAACTAAACAACAACAAAAAATACAGTCAGAGAACAAACTGTCTCATAGAAACAAAAGCTGGGGCTCTGACTAAGTCTTCTGCTGCTAAAATAGAGCCAACGAGCTAAATTTCTGATGATTTTCTAACTTCTGCCCAACTTAAATGTACATCCTGATCATCTTGAACTGACAGGGACTTACTGCTGTTTTATTGTTGTTTTATTCAAAGGCCAGTCCTTCTACACGGATGCAAATCGCAGCTGCTGGGGTTCCAGAATAGTTGCATCCTCATGCACTATAAGTTTTACTAGTCTCTTTTCAACTTTCATGAAGGCTCCAGACATATTTAAAGTGCAACTAATCCCCTTAATCACAGTTGTCTTTAACAGTGTATATGGGTATCTAGTATTCACTGACCCAGGTGGAACTCTTCATAGTTTATTGTTAAGCAGTGAAATTACACATTTTGTGATTAAAGGCTCATTGTCCAAAGCTCCTCCAAACTTTTTTAAATGCTGGAGTCATCACTCCATCGCCTTTCTCTCTCCACCACTTCTCCGCGTCTCACTGAGCACCTCACAGAGCTGCAAAGCGTTGTCTGATTTCATTACCCGACCACTACCAGGGCTCTCAAGTTTGGAACTTATCGTGGAGTGAGATTGTTAACGAGCGGTGGTGACATCGTTAACTCTAAATAAATGATACAAACAGTGAAAAAAGAAAAAAAAAAAAAAAAACAGGCAACAAATGTTAAGTTCATACTCTTGACACTTCAAACTTACACTTTAATAAGCCGGTATTATAATAAATTAGGTGATATACGTGCGCATTTGTTGAACAAGTGCTTGCAGTGGAAACCTAGTTGACAGCTGTATGAATAGACTACGCAGAGAAATATGCCTTCGCATCATCCACTGATAGAGGTGAGTGTAACCGAGTGTCTGGGGGACGCCTAAACATAAGAGACGGTACGAGACACTTGTTAGCTGCTTCAGGCAGCCAGGTTTCCTCCTCTCAACTTTTATTGTTTTTTTGAGTAGTAGAAGAACAGCAGACAACAACAACATTACGTCAGTTCGTAAAGATACAACCATGTGTATTTAGGAATGACGGAACAATCTATCACTTCTCAGGGTGAGAAATGACATGTGTGGGTGTGAACTTCGTGAGGTGTATGTGTGAGAGCCATGCTCGCTACTGGGTTCAGGTGCCCTTTAACAGCTGCGCAAATGTGGGGGTGCATATAATCAGTCTGGGTTATTCTGGGGCTTCCCAAGTCGTGGTTTAAGTAAAAATGCCCAATCACACTAGAAATCAGGTAGTTATCAGGTAGCTTGAGTAATTAATTATTTGCATTTACAAGCTATTATACCCAATAAAGTGACCTGTCAGTGTGCATACACATACAAAGATGTGTATATATAGTATTTATACTGATACAAATGCCTTCTGTAACAAAATTTTTTTTTTCTTTCTCATAAGACAGTCTGAAAGATATATAATGTATACGTAGAGCTACTGTAGAGCATGTTCATGCCAGAACAAAAAAAAAAAAAAAAAGAAAAAATATATGACTAAATATAAAGACGGTATTCACACACCTGCAAATCAATATAAATGTGAAATCAGTACGTCATGTGCCATGGAATGTACCGGGTGATACGCATAGATTGAGCTGCTGGATGACACAGCAGCAGATGTGCACAACTACAGATTTACATTAACACATATATTACCAATAATAGCAGTTTAATGCAACCTCATCACTATATGATCATGATGTACCGTATGTTATATATGAGCAAATATTCCTCATTGGAAATTATGTATTTACATTTCTACAGAGACCATATCATAGTGTTTTATAGTGTTTTAATTGCTTATTGTCTTCATTTCCTCATTGCTGAAATGAGGAAATGAGTGATAATTTCCTGGATTAAGGATGTGTTTTTCATCAGCATCCTCCCAATAGAAAAATAAATAATAAAGTCATAGTGTTAAGACACCTCATGACAGCGTTAAACAGCATTAAATTACACCAGGATACTGCAATATTTGGTCTTGAATGTGGTCTCAGACTGTGATCTGCTGCTTTTTCTTTTTTTTTTTTTTGGACCACTGACACAATTTTTTGCAAAGCTCTAAATTCAAACTATACATAATGCACATGGCCAATATTTCTTATGTTTTGCAGAAAAGTAACAAAACCAGCAATGTCTTTCGTCAAGATCAGACTGTTTAATGTAAAGGCCGAATGTACTGGTAGAGGTATAGTAAGTCATAGTGCACGTCAGGTGTGAAAGTAATTGAATGAAGGCAGCTTTCTGAGTCATCTCATCTCAGCGTGATTGGACACTAATGGGAGATTTAGGAGTGAACGGCTGCCACACTCCAGAAATGAAACGTATTCTACACATGGGGCCGCTGATACACACTGTGTGGAATTTGGCTTCTGATAAAAAAAATAAAAATAAAAAAAAAATGACAGAGGTGAAAGAGAGTTTGAAAAAGGAAAGCAAGCATAAAAACAGAACGAAGAAGCTTCAGAAACTATCTGCTTGTCATGCTTCCAAACTCCTTGCCAATCACTGTCATATGTGGACAGAAATGTCAAATGTTCTGTTTTTTTTTTTTTTTTATTTTAGAAAGACATAAAAATAGTGATATGCACATAATCCTAACCAACCTGTTGAAAATGTGACAGCACTTTTTGAGTTGACACACAATTGTCATCATCAAACATCAAATCAGAACATTTATTTAGATAGATAGATGTACTTTATTTATCCCAAACTGGGAAAACTGGGAGTGTGAAATAATGTGAAATTATTTTAATTTGGCAGAAACTGAAGATAATATAATTGTACTTATTTCATTTTCTTTTTTTCTTTTTTGTATGATTGGTTGTTTTCATTACTCCTTAATGAGCCTTTTATATTTAAATCAGTAGCGGCGTCATCTCTGCAGAGGCAGCTATTTTTGATCATGTTTTTTACAGTTGCTAACCGAAGGCTACATAGATTCTTTAACACACTTGGATGGGCAGGGTGAGCAATGTGCGTTGCTAGATTTTACACATTGCACCTTTGCAAGTGTAATTGTAAAAAGTGGTATCATATCATAGTGGACTGCGTATGATATGATATCACATTTTAAGCTAAAACTCGGTTTGAAGCAGCGACAACTGGACTTCAAGTACAAATGAAATAGAAACCTTAAAAGCCCAACAATAAAGATGAAGGCTAAAATTAACAAATAAGGCACACTTTGTGATAAGACCATGTGCTAAAATGTATTAAAACCCTTTGCAAAAGAGGTTTAAAAACAACAACAACAAAACCTATACTTTGTTTACATTTTGCAGAGATTGTGTGGATTGTCAAACTGGTTAAAAAAAGAGTTTTGGATATTGCAAAACTCAAACACCTTGGTGTCCCACATCTGAGGGGTCTCAACCACAAAACTTGTGCTGCAAGCAAAGTTCTACCCTGTGGTGTATTTATTTATTTATTTTATCCCACTCATGTGTGAATTGTAAGGTAATGGACATGCTGGAAACAAATGGTGGTGAGAAAAAAACAAAACAAAACATATAGGTGTCATTGATAATGTTGAGATGGTTACTATTGTGCAACCTTTACTTTGGTTTCTCATTAAATCAGTCATTTAGATCAGTGTTACAGCTGCTGTTTCCCCCCTAGTGTGTGTGCATGTGCACTTGTGTGTTTTGTTTAGGATCACTGCAGCCTCTGTTGCCAAGTGTGGACAGTCTTCTGTCAAATGCATGAAAAGCAACCTACCCACACCTGATGCCTGCTAGCCTTGAACTATAAAGATGCCTGGGAGACTTCAGTTTGTGCTGACTTCAGATGGTGGCGGCTTGTTGTAAACCTGTGTTGTTTCACCTGATCTACCTTAAATCACTGTGCTTGGGGTTCTTATGTTCAATTTATAAACTCCCTGTGGTATGTGTTGTGTAATTGACCTAAACCTCCTTAACTCACTTGTTGCCATTTGTTTATTTTGTTATTAAGGACCTTTTGTCCTGCGTGTTTTGTTAATCTTACCTTTTACTTACTGAATAAATAAACTTATTTATCCAAAAACACCCGGTATTTATGTTGCTTCCCTCTCCCTTCACGAGCTGGGTCGTAACAATCAGTTCTTGATCTAAATAACTACACCAAGTACCACTAGAGAAAAAATTAAGTTCTCAAAGTAACATTGTTATCACAACATTAAAATACAGTGGTGTAAATAGTCTGAGCAAAGTCAGCTACAGACGTTTCAGACTTATTCTGCTTCTTTCTTGACATCTTTAAATCACACAAACAGTAAAAACAGGTAAACCTTCACAGGTAAAGTTCATACTCTTTACACTTTAATAAGAAGCTATTATAGCTCTTTGCTCTTTGACTTCCATCTCGTCTGAAACCTGTGCACTCATCCACAGCATTCGTGCACGTTTGTGTGCATTTGTGTTTTGGTGCGCATTTGTGGAACGAGCGCTTGCAGTGGAAACCTATTTGAGAGCTGTATGAATGGACTACGCATAGCGATATGCCTCTGCATCATCCATTCATAGATGACTAATTTATGTGCGATGAGTTTTAGCACTTCTCACTGTGAGAAGGGTCATGTGTGGCATGTGAGCGTGTGAATGTATTGAAATACCAGAGCTTGAGAGGTCAAGACCATGCTATGCTTCCAGCTGGAACATGAATTGCTCACTGCGTTATGACAAAAAAATAAAAATAAAAAATGCTTACATGCTTAGCAGTCAATTGACCTGGGACACAATGCGAATGAAACACATTCCTAGTGACAAAAAATAAAAATAAAAATAATGACATAGGTGGTGGGCAGGTCTGTGTGGAGTGTTTTGGGTAAAGGTCCATATACAACAGCTTTGGTGACTCAGAGCCAGGCCACTGACAGCAGCTCTGGCAGGGCTTTGTCTAGTCACTGCTGTGGTTAGCTGTGACGGTGATGCCAACCTTTGGCTGACCAGATGCTGGTCACGGTGGAAAGAGGACATACTGTACCTGCTGAATGAGCAGAGTCTTGCTGATGGTGCAGGACCAACACCAGTTAGCGTAAGAATGTGAGGAACAAACTAGTGGACAACATTATGGATGGGATAGAGGGAGGCTGTTTGTTTATTAAAAGTCATATTAGGCATTTTATAGAGGGAAATGCTGATTCAACACTGATGTTTGTCCCTCGGAGCTCGAGCAAATTCGCAGGTTTTAAATTAAACTTTGGGTACCTCGGGAATTAGTTTAATGATGGTCGCACACCAGCGGGAAGGAGAAATAATGACACTGTCAAAACAAATGTGAGGCAAGTCAACGAGGACTGTAAATTACTTAGATGACTTCCACACTTCATGAGTGCTGAAGCACTGGAACCTTGTCAGACTGTGTGTTTGTGTTTAGCAGGATCGACCACAGAAGTAGGTTTGAGAGCTTTGGCAGAAACACTGTTTTTCAGCACACCAGCAAAGCACGCAAGATACACCGATTTAACTTTACAGGTGTGATCTCGCCACAGGGTGTGTGTTAAAAGAGTTAACTAGTTCTGTTAGCCTCTCTCAAATGTATGTACAGATTGTATTCTGAACTACCTTAAACGGAAAATTAAGTATTCATCTGAACACCTTTTGAGTGGAAAGAGAGAAAAACATAAATCCCAAAAAGCCTCAAACTGCAACATTTAAGCACTCGGAAATGTTAAATATGCCATTGTGTTATTTGCATTAAGCTAATGTGGGTATTGCTGCATTCCATTTATGTACATCGGAACTCCTCTGTTAGCAATACAGGTCGATAATCTCTAAACATATGGTATTTGGCACACAAACAGCATAGCAACATGTCCACGGATAAATAGTAGGCTACCATGTATGCAAATATGACAGAAGTGCTATTTATTGTAAAATTAGCAGTGTTTGCTGGGTGGCAGTGACGTTGTTTGAGTTTCAGGGGTCCTTCCCAATGAAGGAGTGGGAATGTAGTAGGGCTGCAACGATTCCTCGAGTAACTCGATTACAAAAAATGATCGAGGAACTTCCTCTGCCTCGAAGCCTTGTTTAATTAAATTCAAAGCTCACGTTTCGCACTGATTGTTTTTAGTGTGATACAACGTGCTTACGTCACAGGCTATGCGTCCTCTACAAAGCGGAAGAAGACGGAGCGAGCTTTGGGTAACGTGTGTGGAGAGTTTAGCGGTACAGAATGGCAGACGCCGGGACCGAAAACAGTGAATACAGCGAAAATGAGCAAACGCAGCAAAGCGAAAGTAACAGGAGGAATAGGATAAAAGTATGTTTTATCCGATTACTCGATGAATCGATGGAATATTCGATAGAATACTCGATTACCAAAATATTCGATAGCTGCAGCCCTAGAATGCAGCATATGTCAGCAGCATTTGTCTTGCTTCCAGTGTGTTTTTGAACTCACTTCCGGCACCAAAGTCCATTGAGAAAAACTGCTAATTTAAACCAGTGGGTACAGTAGTTTTTGATATACTACTGCCTCTGTTGAAAAAACGAAATGTGTCTCTTTGTGACCTCAGTGTTTAAAATCATTCAGTTGGATTTATATTTGTGACACAATCTTACCATAAATATAGGCAGCAAACTTCAAAATCCAGTCAGAAAAGGTTTTCTAATGGCAAGATAAAGTGACAAACAAATTCTTAAGATAGCCTCAGGCATACTTATTTTGTGTCCGTACGTGCTGACAGCCATGTTTTTACTAAGTGGGTGCTTGCCTCTCTTCTTTTTGTTGGTCTCTTCAGTGTATCACTGGCAATTAGACAGCAGAAATGTGTCTAGTTGTTGTATGTGATGTTAAAATGAAGCTAAATCTGTGTTTCAAGTTCTTACTTGACACGCATACACTAAAGTTGTGCTTTTTTGTCTTTATTTGTTAGGACAGCTAATTATGAGGGCGAGAGAGACCTACAGATAAGCAGTAAAGAACCACAAGTTGGACTTGAACCAGGGTCTCTACTAAGGGCCTCTGCCTTAGGGGCATCAGATCTACCAAGTTAATTGTCCAATGCCCCTACATTTGATATTTTTTTGAAAGATTTTCTGAATTCATGTACACACTTCCTCAGTGATGTGACAAACATGTTACTAGAACAACATTTACCACATATATAGCAACACTGCAGTCTGATCTTCTTGTTTTGGTCTCCATCTCTTCCATGCTGTGCTTGATTTGTCCTTGAGCAAGACACGGATTGTGTAGCTTTGAGAAATCAACAGACAAGAAAAGTGCCATATAAATGCAGCCCATTTACCTTTATGGTTGAGAGGTTAGACGAGAGCCACTCTTGAGTAAAAGGCATTTATCAGTCTGCTGTGAGACTGAAAGCACAAGGAAACAGACTCTCTGTTCTCATCACACAAATCAATTCAATGGGTTCACTCTCCGTCAGTAACTGCATCACCTGTCATGGTATTTAGCCAAGTGATGAGCTAATGCCGTGAAAGTACTGGTTCCTTTTACAGATCCTTTCAAACCCTCTTAGATCAGATGGTAAAGCGTCTGTGAACTGCCATCCTCACTTCTTTTCAGATGTTTAATCGGTTTCAAGTCTGAGCTTTGATTAGTCCAATCAAGTACTTGCCAAACTATTCATGCGTACCAGTCAAAATGTCCCCAAACATCTGCCTAACATCTGTCTAAGATGTTTTTGAAATGAATTAAAAAATTATACAGTATATTCTTAAATTGAGTCATTTTGGTGAAATATTTATCATGAGTAACCAAACTGGACACATGGTTGGTGTTGGTTGGTGTCACAGTCCAAAAACCTAGGTGTCAATGCGAGAGTGAATGGTTGTCTGTCTCTATGTGGCAACCTGTCTAGGGTGTACCCCGCCTCTCACCCTATGTCAGCTGCCGTTAGGCACCAGCGCCCCTACGACCCTCATGAGGTAGAACGTGAGTGAGTGAAACAACACAAGTTTACAACCCAGTAGCTAACCTCTAGGTGGCCGTTGTGCATATATTGTATGCATGGCATGCATATAGGTGGTACTTGGCATATCTGCAAAATCATTCTTACTTGAGGAAGATCCAGACTAGATTGAATTGCTGTCCCACACTTCACTTCCTTTTCGCACTTTGTGCTCTGCTGCTGTCACATCCATTCATGACTCACTCGTTATTAATTGCTCACCTTGTCTTGCTTGTCTCCTTTCCCACCTGTGATTACCTCTCCCTCCCTTATGTGCTTCACCTGTGTCAAATTGTCTCTCCCTCCCTTGGTGAGCATTTTTTTATATATATATACTGTTCTCTGCTAGATCATTTTACTCTTGTGTGGTGTTCCATTCTTCTTTCTTTTGTTTATTCCACTGTGTTTGTTTAGACCATGTTTGGCCCTTTTATTCTACGCTTTTACAAGTTCCTGCCATATTGTGGTACTTGAAGTCACAAATTAAGTTTAAGGGGTTTATTTGTCTAAAAGTCATGTATTCTGGTTCCTCATCATTGTGCCTTTTACGTAATAGCTGGCCTTGCACCTTCAACAAAAAGGGATTTGTTTGTTTGTTGATCCATGAGATTTGCCATTTGGTGCAGCAAGTCTTCCCGGGGTTCACTTTAAAAAGCATAATTGAGCAACATTAAGCATATTGGAAACCATACATTACCAAAGACGAATAAAAGCAGATAGACATATATAAATCATAAGTTGTGAAACACCAAAAGGAAATTTCAATACAATAAAAGAATATAAATCACCACCAAGAAAATCATAATAAAACTTAATTATGCTTATTGAAGTAACTTCTTAAAGGACACTATATTTGATCTGTTTGATAGTAATTGGTGACCCATCCCAAACAAAAGAACCTCTAATCATCTGCTTGATAAAAATTACATATAGTGCATGGCCTAGGTGTTACCAGCTGACCAGTATTGAATTCACATATCAGATATCCATGACAAAAACAAAAAAAAAAATGTATATAGATTTTCAATATATAAGATGTTCTTTATAGTTGGCATGAGTAACAAGAGATTTTATTTTATGTATCATTTTAAACCAGAAATATCTATATGCAGCACTATACTCACGGCCCATCTGCAGCACCCAAACAACCCATCAGGCGGATATGGGCCACACTTTGGGAATGAGACTGTACATTTACATGACATTAGAAAAAATATATTTATTGTTTATTGTTCAGACCAAATAAAACTCTTTTCTCTAGTTGGCTAACACACCCAGATAATATGAATTGGAAGTTGAATTACTATTTAATGTTTACCGTCAGCTGAACCAGAGTCAGAATTAAGCTGTCCTGGGCACGCTGACATGCACCATGGATCCAAGCTAATACCCAGAAATAACTGAAAAAAAACTGTCAGACAGTAGAAAAAAGACAGCAGGGACAAAACATGGTGAAATTTAGAGCCATTACATACACTGATGATGTTTTTTTTTGGATGTTTTTAAGCTAGCAGATGGTGAGAAGACCTGGAAATGTGCTTCACATGCTAACGGTTAGCTAAATGCTAAACCGGAAACAACCAAGCTGAATGGAGGCATGTGAAAACCTCGTGAGCATCAAGCGTGATAAATCACCCACTCCAAAGCAGTGACATCCACACAGAGGCAAAACACACATATGTGCACGCGCACACACACACACTTCATTCTTCACTAACAAAGTACATAGCAAGGCCCTTGACAAGACACTCATAGAAATGAGAAATTAGTTCAGTAGAAGCACACTCTTTAATTCGCTCCATTTTATCTTGTGTCTTCTTTAAGATGAAAGTGCTGGTGGCTGTCCGTATGAATGACACGCTGCGTTATCTGCCGCCACAGAGTCTGTATTAATTAGCAAACAGCCTGCTAAACATGCTCTGGATCTGAGGGTTAAATCAAAACACTGACAAAGAGCAGATTAAACAAATTGGCCCAGAAAGCATCAAATCACAGGGCTCAGTTCAGAAATGGGTGTTTCTAAAAATATGCACATCATCTTTGTCATATGGATACAGAAAGAAAGAAAAAAAGAAAAACATCCTCAGGTAGGTCGGCTCGAATGTGTTTTTCCTTTCTTTTTTTTCCAGATTCTCTCTTACACTTGGCTTACACCCAACTTTAAGAGAATCAGGTGTGTCTACATTGTTGTCACTCACTGGACATTGGTGGTTTCTATTTTCTATTAATGTCGAAAGAGGTAGTACGTGTGTCGTTTTTTGCATTTATGACAGCTAAATGGTCTTAAATTGTGAGTGAATCATCTATGTGGAAATAAATTTGTTAAAATTGTAGCGCTTAACTTTTAAATTTGAACAAAAGTCCATTACATTGAAACCATTATCAGGTACCAGGCTGTAAACATTGTGAAGACATACGCTTGCAAGGCATGCAACCTTGCAACTCCTCTTCAGCTACTTTTAGGGGGAGGCCAGTTCCTGCTCCAAAAGCAATGGACAATCCTCAACTGCTTTGGGGTAGTAACACAAAAAGTAGGGTCACATAGAACACATCATAACCAGCTGCCCCAAACACTGGCCTCCAGATGTCGATTGCAGTCCAAATTACTTGGATGCTGAAGCACAGACCTGGCTTCCCCAAATGAAGGTTTTAGGTCATACACCAGAAAGAAATGAGTTCATACAATGCTGTTGTATGTACCGTGTTTGTCTGTGTTTCTCAGTATAGCAGAGTTTAGATCATGTTGTCTGGGGATATTCCCACACTACACAATGGAAGTGAATGGTTTTACATTGGGGGTTCAAGGAGGAGGGACAGTGGCTACCTTGCACCCATGAAGATGCCCAGAAGTTTCCATTAAAAGTTTCCAAACTCGATTATACTGCAAACCTGGAAACCTGTATGTTCAGCAGTTTGATGATATAAATGCTCATTGCAGCTGGGTAGCAGAGGGGTTGGGGTGATGCAAGATCATCTATAGCAGCGGTTCTTAAAAGTTTCATATCAAGTACCACCTGAGAAAATATTGAGCTCTCGAAGTAACACCATTATCACCGATGCTAAAATACAGTGGTGTAAATAGGGCGAACAGTATGCTACAGATTTTTCACAGGAGGCAGATTTATTACCAATAAGATCATTTGCTCTCTCATCATCCTTCTCTTCCTCACGTACATATTCATTTTACTCATGGCCTAAAATGAAAAAGGCGTCTTGAGGTTTTCAGCATCTCTCTGTTTACAGCCTCCACAAAATTCTATAATTCATTGCTAAGTACTCATGGTAACTTCTGCAGACTGTAGAACATTGTTGGCTGAAAGCTTAACAGAAATAGGAGGGCTGGCTTATTGCAAAGTAGGAAGAGACCAGTGTATAGTCAATTGTCTTTTGTGAAGTCATACATGGTTTTAGAAGTGATTTTGATTTAAATGGTTAAATGGCTTAACAATTTGGTTTAAATAGTTTAATGTATATAATCAACAAGAAAATAACCGCAGCACTTACTGTTCATAGTCCCAATACAAGTGTTCTAATATAGTATTATTTTATTAAGTGTGATCTTAATATACAGTAAACAGTCAGGGATTCTATTTATCAGTAGACCTACCCTTGTAAAGGTTCATTATTTACTAATACAGTCATTTAAAAAATAGCAGATTTGTCTTTTAATGTACTGTACATATTTCAAATTGATGACAAATGCTTTTCCTGGTAAGATAAAGATTTCACATGCTACTGTATTTAAGGTACATGAAGTTCTTTTTAGTGTTATTGACCAATTACTCCATATTAACCTTTCAGGATAATGTACTGCATATCAAGCGATCTGAGAGAGAGCAACATTCTGTACCTCCTCTTGGCTCTGTTTACAGCCACACCTTAATCTGTCTTGTCACAGGAGTCTTCCTCCAATCAAGAGAAAGAGAAAGAGCAGGCTATTCACTATTCTAATACAAATATTCTGCATATATCAGGTCCTTTTTGGTGGATAAAGATTGGGGTGGGAGAGTATGAAACAAGTCTGTTTGTTTATGTTCAGTTGATGAGAGGGTTCAGTCAGAGAGCTGGAAACCCAAAATTTGTATTTTCACAACCTCGGAATTGCAGGGGGACAACACTTACTGGCCATAATTTGATTGTTAATAATAACTTAATTATTATTATTAATAATTATTTATTTATTAAAAAATTTTGAAAAATCAATTAAATATCAATTCGGGGCACCACCCTGAAAACAGGGAAAAACAATCGATTTATGCCTTTAATGTCAGTCTACACAATCACTGTAATTGACTATAATATCTGCTGATATCAGAATTAAACAGTATTGAAGTAATGAATCCGAGCGCTGGCTCTCTCAACCGCCATTTCTCACAGCATACATGCACAAAAGACACAGAGCTTTCCTTTAAATGAAATAAAACTAACAATGTATTTAATCAAATGACACAATATAAATTGAATAACTTGAATCAGTGAAGATTAAATAGACAATAAAACCGAGTTATTTGAATTAATAAATGTCACTAACTACAGCCTTTCCCCAAAGGGGGGACGCAGGGGAGACCGGAGTCTGCTCTCCACCAGGGGCAGAGAAGAAGAGAGCGAAGAAAGAGTCTACCTCCCTCTGGAGGTAGAGAAGAAAGAGAAAGAAGAGAGTCTAGGAGTCAGATATAGAAACATGGCATCGAAGGGGAGCAGCCAATGAGATTGTAGGATTCTGGCTAGTCCTTAGCTTACAACTCTTTTATGACCTGCTGTTTATGATGCAAAGGAATGAGTCCCAACAAAGTCAGGCTGTGGTTTTTCCATGTAGGCCACTCATGGAGGAAAATGGAGAATACAGTGTTATGTTTTATCATAGACATGTATGGCCAAACAAAAGAAGAACAAAAGGCGAAGAGGCTGGCTGGCTGGCTGGGGTGAAGCCTCTCGAACAGGCGCACTGAAGGGGGAGAAAAAACAGAGGATTAGGGTAAGGTCTCTCAAATGGGCAAACCTAATTCTGGCGTGACGGTCGTGGTACCGCGAAGACTGTGAGACGCGCTGACAAGAGCCACAGAAGACAGCAGGGGTTTTAAGGGTGGTGATCAGGTGAAAATGATTTGCAGGTGCGCAGGGAGAGACTCCACCCAGCTGCCCAGTCAAGCCTCCTGCAATTACAAGGCAGAAACAAGGTTGCACAGGAAATGGACAGATCAAAACAAAAAGGCAGGAGGCGTGTGGAGCCGGACCCTGACATACAGGCCACAATGGTTTGGGCCCCGCAACAGAATTGATACTAAACAAATGCATCTTTAAAAGACGCCGACTTTAAATTTCTATTTTGCACATTTGCCTGTATCTGTTGCCAAAATTCAAGTAATGCAATAAAAAACAAACAAACAAAAAAACCAAAAAAAAACTAGTATTAGAACAGTATGTTCAACACACATTAATTAATGAATTATGAAATAATGATCACTGTCATAATACACAGTGGAGATACAGTCTTTCTAATCTGTTTATATTTACTGTATATCTTTATTTGCCACTGGTTCATTTGAGGCTAAAATGATTCATCAAGGTAGAGAGAATTAAGACATTAGCTTTCACAGAAGGAAACATTTGAATTATGCAAGTGAGGAGATTCATTAATTTATCTATCCAATTTTTTATTGCATTTGAATTTAGGGTAAAGCCTGGAACCCTGGAGTAAATAAGTAATAAAGTGCAAGATAGAAGCTAATTTTCCCATTGAATTCAATCATTTTTGATTGACTTCACCAAGAAAATCGGAAGACTCCGTCCATTTTTTAAATATATGTTAGTTCTTGAGTCAGGTGGTTTTATAAAAAACAGTATGTCACGTACAGTATGTAATGTTTTCCAAATGACAGAGATGTGAGGCTCCAAATAAACAAGTACTTTCTATTCCTGAAGAATGTAGTCCACCGTTAAAGGAAACAAACTGAAACAAAGAAAATAAAATATTTTGTCCCAATTACCAGTAAATAATCCTCATAAATAATTGCAATCTAAATAATATAGACATATGATATTTTGTGTAATATTTTATTCAGCATAACATAAAGACCTAAAAGATATTTCAGACTTTTTTAAAACTACTTTTCTTTCCCTGAATAAAATGCACACTTTGTAATAATTTCGTAAATGTCTGTTTGAGGCTAACCTGCAATACTTCCAAGGCCCACCAGTGGGCCATAGCCCACTCTCTGATACACAATATCAATGAAGACATACACTTTAACCTTGTTTTTCAAGTCAGTTTTATTTATATAGCCCAGCATCACAAACACAATTTGCCTCGAAGGGCTTTACAGTCTGTACAGCACATGACAACCTCTATCCTTAGACCCTCACATTGAGTGAGGATAAACAGGGAAAAAATGGGAGAAACTTCAGGAAGAGCCACAGAGGAGGGATCCCTCTTCCAGGACGGACAGACGGGCAGTAGGTGTCACATGTATAGAGACAAGTTCAGCAGTTACAAGTTACAAACAAAACATAAAAAATTTACAGAGAGAGAAAAGATAAGAAGAATCAAGAATCGGTAACATTAATAATTATCATCATCATCATCATCTCATTCAGGGTGTGACATGTGCTGTCAACATCTGGGGTCGATTCCATGTGACCCTCAGAAGAGGACAAGCCGTTGGTGAAGAGTGGATGAGGATAATTAACCTTTGCAGTAATGAGTAGCTATATAATATATGGTAATGGTTATAGTTATAATATTTGAGCTGTGGTGTTGAAGCTCTGGAATCAGGGATATCTGTGACATAAGAACAGAGAGAGAGAGAGAGAGAGAGACAAAGAGCACAAACTAGTCATGATAAAAGTATGAGTGCTGAGGAGAGGAGGGAGGGAGTGTGTGTGTGTGTGTGTGAGAGAGAGAGAAAGAAAGAGAGATAATGACACGAGAGAGTGCTCGCTGCATAATGGCTGTTCCCCCAGCAGTCTAGTCCTATGGCAGCATAACTAAGCAATGGCTCAGAGTTGACTTGAACCAGCCCTAACTATAAGCTTTATTAGAGAAGAAAGCCTTAAGTTTAACTTTAAATGTAGGGACAGTGTCTGCCTCCTGGACCCACAGTGGGAGCTGGTTCCACAGGAGAGGAGCTTGGTAGCTGAAAGCTCTGCCTCCCATTCTACTCTTAGAGACTCTGGGAACCACAAGCAGGCCTCCATTTTCTGAACACAGTGGTTTATTTGGGTGGTAAGGAATAATCATGTCTTTTAAATAATGCACTGGCACTGGTTACCAGTGCTGCAGTATTTTCTCCTGAAGGGTCTTGTATGCACTGCTGCTTAGTAGAACAGCCAATAGGACCATCCTCCCTCTTTTAACTGCCATGTGATTAGTCCAATTCTCCCATCACGGGACATATTTCCCTATGGCTGCGAAAACAGTCTAGAGAAGGTGAAAAAGTCTAGCCTTCTATGAGATTAATTTATTTATGTTGCTTAGCCCAGCTTTAACAATGAAAGAAGACTAATGAACAGCAGAAAGGCTTAAAATAATTAAAAAGTACTGTTAGTACAATGGTTAAAACGCCACAATCCACCCCTTGAAGTATATGATACCAAATATATTGTCACTGTGTTCATTCTGCTGCACTCTCTCCTCTCTAGTAGCTACCAATCAGTACAGAACACAGCTAAATGAGGTCGTTCAGGCCTGTCTGCACCCACTAATAGCATAGATGACACTTTTGGTTGAATGGGTGTATATGCTGTATACATGTGTGTGCGAGGCCTTGACACCCAGTAAAGATCCTTTTAAGAGCCCCCTTTTGAGAGGGAGCATCGCCTAAGCTTGAAATGCTCCTCATTACTGCACCATCTCCAAACAAGTCAGCCTGCCAGTGCCTAGCTGGTTTTAACGTTTTTCCTTTTTACTTCAAACTTTATCTGCATTTGGTAATTGAGGACAAGTATGTTAAAGATCTCCTCTGGAGGCTAGGCCTGTTTAAGAGGCTCCTAAACAAAGAGAGTCATCAGAGTTTTACAGCAGCACATGGGAGCAATTGGCTAATCAAGGACACAGTTTGCACCAAAGGAAAAACTGGAGAAATTGTCTTTGGTCTTGAGGACGGAGGAGGGTACATGGGGAGAGAGAGAGTGAGAAGAGGGGGAGTGAGGAGGACACTTTATCTAGGACATAAAAAGTTAAACTCGCACATTTGGATAACAAAGATGATATAATTATGTCAGACAAATAGACCTACTTAAGAAGAAGCATGGACATCCATTTTTAGAGTATACGAGCTAATGGTTATTAAATACCTCCTTGAACTTGTGTGGTTTTTCAATCTAGAAGAATAGGACGACAGTCAATGAATGACCAGAGAGTGACTTTCATTTACACCCACTTGCTTCTTTAGCTGAAACTAATATAGACTCAGTAGTGTGTGAAAACAGGTCCAGTGGGTTAAGGTTAGGGTTAGGGTTCCAAGTGGAATGTGGGTGCAGGAACCGGAAATCCAAAACAGATTGTGTCAGGGCTGGTGTTTGTTTAATTTTTTCCATTTCCCATTTACATGACATGTCCACTCCTAGTCAACCTGTGTATATAGTATATTACCACATGTCCTTGCCAGAATGTCTTTGTTACCCTTGTGTTCATGGCTATTACATATACATTTTTCCTATTGTTTTCCTCTTTATCGTCGACCCGCTTTGTATTTTTGGTTTTTCAATTTTTTCTTTGCCCTTACCTGATTGGTTTGCCTGGTTTTTGACTGCCTTGCATTTTATGACCTTGCATGCTCTCTGTATGGATTTTGAACTGGACTGAAGAAAAGAAAACCACTTATCTGTCTCCCACTGTACGTTACAGAGTGTGATGGTGGCAGGGTAAAGTCTTCAGCTCCCACTTCTCCCTTTAACACACATGTGAAGTGAAGTTTCAGGTCTTCCTCAAAAAAGCATGACATCCATTTTGCAAATTACAGTATGCTCCCACTTAGAGTCAAACACACCATGGAAAATAGCATGTAATAGGACATGTTCACTGTATGATTGAAAGCCTACTTTTCCAATGGGTGCATGGTTTCCAGTGTAGGTGGATACGCAGTCTAGACCTACCAACTCAAGGCTTCAAAATGGCAGCTACCACACTGTCAGGTGACATCATGGTGGGTTGTCCATTGCAGGAGATTTCCTGGTTGACAGCAGAGATTGGCATGCTTTTGATCATGAGCAGTTTTGTGTTATTTGTTGAAAACTTCTTGAGAACACTGACCTAAATGAAGAAGCTTACACATTAAAATGTGAGCCTCATTCTTCACCCATTTTACAATGCTGCTTTAAGGCATGCCACATGGTGTCTCCATAGACAGGCATGGCATGGCTCGTGCTAGCAGTAAAGATGATTGTGCTACTGCTGAGAGTGTTTGAAAATTTTTTAATTTTAGCAAGAAAGGCATATGTGATGGCATTAAACATGGCTCTATTCAGTTAACATACAGGATATAAAATAGTAGTCATGGGTATATCAGGACCTTGATGTCACACTGTGACTCAATAATCAGTTTTGCTCAGACACTTCTACTCAAATAATATGATAAACTATATCATATCTCCTGCAGATATTGGCAGTGTAATAGTTAATTCAACTTCTTTGTTTCGGCCACTAGAGACACTCAACCTCCCCCTTCCTTGCATAAGATACCAGGTTTGTAAATTTGATGTCTAGACTCAACTTTGCACCTAAATACAAGATTCTGCAGGATACCTCAGGTGTAAAACACACCAACGGGGGGTCGGCGCCAATGCCTGCAATAGACAAAAGAGCATGAAAAAACCCTTGCTGGAGGGGCCAACCCCTGCAGCAGACAAAAGGATGTGAAAGGGGTGTTCCTCAACTATAAATGTTTAGGTCTACCCATATTCGGGGTCTTTCAGCATCTTGACCGCTCAGGGGTGCTGATCGAACTCTTTTGCAAAGAAAAAATAAAACCTTGTCGGGCGGCAGAAGTCTCTATTTCATTTCTCCACCAGCAACAGAGAATTTCCATAACAGCAGCTTCCATATCTGGAATATTTAGAGAGCAAACACTGACTGGCTCGAAGGCCCTATTGAATCTGCTCAGGCTTCTCTTCTATTTCACCTTCTTTTTAGGGCCAATAGGTCACTGATGATAACCTGCAAAGCTAATCATTGTGCCACCTAATGGCAACAGGAAATGTCCCTTCAGTAATAAACATATTGTTTCATTTATATGAAACTTTCTATACTCTAACATAACAAATATTTGGCGGCTTCTCTCTTGAGCCACATAATGGACATCGTGGTCACTCTCTCCAGGATGCATGGGTCATGCGAGGGCCCGTTCAGTGTTGCATACATCCCATGCATCTTCATATACAGTCATAGATATGACCACAAATTTCCCCTAACTTTATTCAAACAAATGAAGTTGTCTAAACTTGTCAACCTGTGTATATAGTATATTACCACATGTCCTTGCCAGAATGTCTTTGTTACCCTTGTGTACCCTTTGTTACCCTTGCGCATGACCCATGCAGGATGCATGGGTCATGCGAGGGCCCGTTCAGTGTTGCATACATCCCATGCATCTTCATATACAGTCATAGATATGACCACAAATTTCCCCTAACTTTATTCAAACAAATGAAGTTGTCTAAACTTATATCCAAATATGAACCATAATATGGATCAGAAAAAGCTAATTACTTCACAGCAGGGACATAGCGCATATCATGAGAAAATAGCTTTTCAGATCCAATGACTTTGCATGTGTATTTCAGATACTGTGTCCCCCCTCTCCCGATCATTTGTTCAAATCAGACTGCTGCTGCTCATTTCTCTCCAAAGCTCGTTCTTTCTGTTGGCCTGACTTTCAGGAGTCAGTCAACATCGCCAAGGGAAACTAGGCAGATTGATAAGTTTTGATAGCCACAAATGGAATGCAAAGGGCCTCTGAAATCATATTAAAGTCCCTGACGGGTGTGAGTGATGCCAAAATAACAGGAGCTTGATTCATCTGTCACAGTGTCACCTTCAGGCCCTATCCACTTCCCATATTAGTGGGAATAGATGTATATAAGGGATGACAGTGTGGGTTGGAGGAAGGAAGGAAAGGAGGGAAAAACACACAGTGAGCTCAAGAGAGGGAAAGGGAGAAAATGGGAGTCAGAGGATGAAGACTGATTGATAATGAAAACCAAAATGGAGAGGATGTCAAAAAAGAGTGGGTATAGAGGTCTAAAGTGTCATGTTAACAAGTAGAAGTGGAGCTCATGGGGGGAAAAGCACTGCTGTTCCCACTCACTTCATTAGCTCATTCTCCTCCTTACCCTTCGCGGCACGGTAGCCTGGAACCGACAATGTTTTCCCAAACCACCTCTCCTCTCAGAGACAAAACCCAGCCGAGCCTGAGATGAAATCAGAGAGGGAGAGAGAGGGTGAGAGGAGGGGAGTGGGGTCTAAATTAGGTCAATGCTGACAGAACCTCTCCAACACTGACTCTGGAGTGGAGGGAGGACCGGGGTTGAAGTCGGAAAGCTTTGACTGGACTCTCTGTGTTCATCTCCTTGCAGTGAGGTGTGAACACATTAATGAGTGGCTGCGGTGCATTTGACTCACAGATCAAATGATGGATGAAGGCTTTGTTTGCTTTTTGTGATGTTTTCTCCCTTTGATATCCAGAGATGAGAACACTCTGCTGCTATATCCAGCTCCATCATATTCAATAATGATAATGATACAATTACATTTAGATCAGTGCACTTGATATACGGACCTGCTATACACAATCTAATTTTGGCCTTCCACTGTTGTCCACCTCTGATATAATTGATGTTAAACAACTTGATTGATTACAGAGTTCTATCGATTCATAACATTGCAGGTTGTTTGTCATTGCCTTCAGAAACAATCTTTATACTCTTTCCTAATCTACTGCATGTATTATTGTAAGTTGTGTCTAAGTCATAAGCACAAAATCTGTTTGGATTAAGTGATGTTTGGGTTTCATGGTGGGGTCATATGAGGCACCGATCAATCCAGTTCACCCCTTTCCCCGGCCACTTAGCCATACCCCTCCATTTTGCATATTCATGTGTACAGGGTATCTTTGCTCTTGTTGAGGTAAAAGTAAAGGGTAAGGTAAAGTATAAGGGAAAACTGGCCCTTCAAACGGAAGTTGTTTCTGTTTAGGTTAGGTTTAGTGACCTCCCAACAGACTGCAATCAAAATGCCACTGTGTGCAATTGGATAGATTTACAATCAATCAGACCAATGATCAGGATGACGTATGAAGAGCGACGGAAAGTGTGTCAAATCATGCTTGTTGTGCTTTTCTACGAGCGATGGTTAACTAGTTATGGCATCTAAAACCTGGGGGAGTTCGGTGGAGCGTTGCAACAGCCATATTGAAAGACAGCTGCTCTTTGATGGCATGCATCTTCAATATGCCCAAAAAACGATTAGCTGTTCTACTGCTATTGTAAGTCCCGTGCATTGCTACACCACCAATGTTAGCTCTATAACAGTAACATTATTCTCCTTGGAGTCAGTTAAACAAGATGACGCCATTTAAGGTGCATACCTGACAATTCTCCATTTGAAGGGCAAATTGGCCATTACACTACATGTGACCCTACTTGTCTACCTCAACAAGAATCAAGACACCTTACAACATGAAAGTGCAAAATGGAGGGGTAGGGCTAAGTGGTTCCGACAAGAGGTGAAATGGGACTGAGCCTTTAACTACATGGCTGCGGAACCAAAAGCTGACCAACCAAAGAAACTCAAGAGTATAAGTATTTTCTCCTTAAATAATGATCAATTTAAAATAAAATAAAATAATAATAATAATAATTAAAAACCAACAACAAGTATTGTTTTACTGTGGTGTCATTTCAATGGATCTTACATACTGCTGACATCCACATTCTAAGAAAACATGTTCAAAGCTTCAGGTTAGAGTGAACCTGTAATGTTATTCAAGTGATCCAAGACAGAACTAGGCTTCTTCTCCACCTGTGTCATATGATAAATGTACATAATGTGGTCCTGAAGTAACGGTGAATTATGACCAACTCTGCAGTTCCCCTCAGCTCTGTTGAGCATTTTATCATCTTTAAGGTCATTGTTTTGGTTTTATGAGCTTTAACTTCTCTGTTTGATATAGTTGTAGCTGTAGTTTTAGATATAGATGGTAGGACAGGTCAAATTTTTACTGAACTAAAAATTTCCCCGAAAAAAGTAATTATGCTATTGGCTGGCAACATGCTCTACAATGTCTTCTCACTTCAGTACTAGCATTAGTATAATGTTTGCCAGTGCTTATCTAATGGGGGTTTGAAACATAGTGTTATTTACTTATCATTATTTAAAATTTCCCAATTTCACACTTGGTTTATTAACCTCTACAAAAGTATAAAACTGTTGTTACAACTGTTTTGTAGGTCTAACCATTTAAATGCTGATTTTATATTCTTATTTCACAATTTATTTTCTGTATTTATGCTTTCACTGACAACTGGAGATCAGGTTGTCCTGACCTACTTAACATACCTGGACACAATCATACAGTTATGCATCCTGGTCTCCCAGAAAAAAAAAATGCAAACAGGAAGGGATAAAGGAAAGGAAAAAAAAAAAAAATCCTGATAGGCTAATACAATACAATACAATCATAATCATATTTGTCTTGACCGACTTTGCCTGCTAGTTTAGCTTTGTTGTTGACAAAGAATGATAAAGTTTGGTTTGAGAAATCTACAGTATCTGTCCAATCTAGAGGCAAAGTTTTTTTTTCTGTTTTTATTTGATATAACTCTCAACCGCATTGCATAACATTAATTTTGTTATCTCTATCACTTTGAAAATCATCTTACAAAAGCCTTTATTTATTCTTAACATTTAGTCTTGCTGCAAGCTTGCCTTAATTGTTTGCATTATATAATTATGTTATTTACATTTTTATAGTAATAGTATTAATAGTATGTGGCTAGATTTTCTCCCACCACCTTGCTTAGTGTTGTTCTGAATAAAACTCAGGTTGCACAATTGCTCAACCTTTTTACAAATCAATTTTGGGTCAGAGGACATCCTGTTTATATTGAGCTGTAAAAATGCATGATTTACCCTCACAGTTTCTAATAAAAGTGTGGAAATGTAAAACAGAATGTGAAAACCTTTGTCTGGGGTTGGCTGAGTCACCAGTGGCTGACAGTAAATAATTTAAAGTCATAGTTCAGGTTTTAAAGTGAGGTCGTATGAGGTACTGACATTTAGTCAGTGCAGACTTTGCTGTGCATATCACCAGGAACCAGCCAGAGATAAAGACTCACTGGAAATATGGCTGCCAGCAGGGACAGGAGGAAAAAAACAGATTTTAACCACATTAAAAAAGTTATCCTGATAAAATGGACACCCTTTTAAGTCTTTTCTCTGCTTTAGACTGCCATTTATGTCCAAAGTAAAATAATCTAACCTAATACATGCACCAAATCTAAAGTTTTTCTTATTGCAGATTCTTGAAATTGATAAATATAAAAGAGTAATGATTCCACTTTCAAAGCATGGTCAGATTTTTAATCTGTTAATCAACAATATAATAAAAATGTTGTTGTTTTTCTGTTTACGTCCTCTAAATAGGGCACACAGTTGAGAGGAGGGAACACAAGCCTCAAATTGAGATTATTTTCTGTCAAGCTAAGTAATGTGCAGACATCTTGTCTTGACAGCTGACAAAACAAAGATGATCGTGGAAGAAGATACTTTCATGTTCTAGCCTCCTGAGGGACTGCCGTTAAGTGAAGCAGAGGCAATGTGTTTGTGTGTTTTGGAAATTAAGGTTGTTGGCTCATTACATATGCAGCTCAGGAAAATCAACCTTGGGAAACCTCTCTTGAACATAAGTTGGTGTCGGCTCTTACCTCCGTGCAGACTCGGGTATTAAGGGGGTCACGTCTGTGCGAGATGTACTGAGACACGTTTGAAAATCCATTGTACTACCTTAAAAATATGGCTCAGTCTTTGAATCAATGCCAGCATTGATTTCTGAATGAGGTTTACAGATGGATGAGCTTTTAGTCCGTCATTTTCGTACTGTTTGAAATTCGGAGTGTCTGCTGCAAAATACTATCACTGGATTCATAAAACTGATCTGGAAAAACATGTAAAATTATGTCTGTTAAAAAGAGGATCAGACTGGAACTTCAGATAATCATTCAGGGGAGCTACTAATCATTTGAACTATTTGGAAATAATCCAATACTTGGCCTTCAGTACATGCATAAATTGTTGTTATTGTTATTGTTGTTATTTTAGCAATGCAATAATGACCATACAGTATAATAATAATTTCTCAGTCACTTTAATTTTTCTTTTTTTCTTTTTTTTCCCTCCTACCCTTTTTTTTCCCTCCTACCTACCCTTACACGAACAAAAGCAAAACTCTGTCTCTCCTAAAACTGGAGTGGATAAAAATAAAGTAATAATTTTTATAATGACTGCAAGCAAAAGATCATGATGCTTAACTAATGGTCCAAGAATCCACCTTCTGTACAATGTTGGTGGAGAGAACTATTAACATGCAGAGGTGTTTAGCTCGCTCCCCATTATTATGAACACTCTTCTGCATGAACCTGATGTATATGTAACCAGCAACTTAATTCAATGACAATTTGAGAGTAATTTGTATCTGAATAACAGTGATGTGGGACAAGGGCCTTTTTGTAATCATAAATGCAAAAAAAAAAAAAAAATCTGCTGTGAAAAAGGTCTATTACACCAAATTTAAACATGTTTGAGCATCACATACACATGTTGTGTGACTTACTTACAGCTTGTCCTGCCAATAATCACAGAATATACATTCACACAAACACACACACACACACGTTTGCACTTCTATCATAGTGAGGACCCTCGTATACATAATGCATTTCCTGACATAAACCCAATTCTAACATAAACCCACTTCTAACCCTAACTCTAAAACCAGGTCTTAACTCTGAAAAGGCCCTTTAAAAAAGTGAGGACCAGGCAAAATGTCCTCACTTTGTCAAAATGTCCTCATTCTGTTTGGTTTATACGATGTTTGGTCCTCACACTTCAACAACTACAAGAACACACACATAACCCCAATTACCCAAAAATTGCGACATTTTGTAAAATATAAATAAAGTCAGAATGCAATGATTTTTAATTTTATTCCCAGTAGAACATAAACAACATATCAGATGTTGAAAGTGAGACATTTTACCATTTCATGGTATTTGAACTTGATGGCAGCAACACATCTCAAAAACGTTGAATAAGAGGCAACAAAAGGCTGGAAAAATAAATGGTATGAATCAGAAACAACTGGAGGAACATTTGACAACTAATTAGGTTAATTGGCAACAGGCCAATAACATGACTGGGTATAAAAGGAACATTTCTGAGAGGCAGAGATGGGCAGAGGTTCACCAATCTGTGACAAACTGTGTCTAAAAATTTCATATAAATTGTAAAAAATTGTAAAGACCTTGAAGATCCCACCTACATTGTATATTAAGATTCTAAAAATCAGAAGGCATCTCTATATGCAAGGGACAATGCTGAAGGTCAAAACTGGATGCTTGCGATCTTTGGGGCCTGAGGCGGCACTGCATTGAAAACAGGCATGATTCTCTATTGGAAAGACACCATCAGTGCTAAGTACATCAAGGTTTTAGAGCAACAGATGCTCCCATCCTAGACAACGTCTCTTTCAGGGAAGACCTTGCATCTTTTAACAAGACAATGCTAAACCACATACTGCATCCATCACAACAGCAGGGCTTCACAGGAGAAGAGTCCAGGTGCTGAACTGTCCAGACCGTTCACCAATAGAAAACGAAAACTCCACAGTGTCCCAACTTTTTTTGGAATTTGAGAGTTGTGTGTATACATTTATATATTTATATATATATATATATATATGTGTGTGTGTGTGAAATAGGCAGTAAATGTTGCAAACATACCTTCACTATCAGATTCATTGTTCTGTGTTTGCTGTCAGCGCTCATTCAGTTCAGCAGTCAACCTCTGCTCACATACTTACTCTCCTCATTCAGCAGCAGAGGCCAAGTTGCAGTCACAGTAACAAACATCGGAAAGTTTAATACGTGTTAGAAAATAGTGTTTCTGTGTGGATTTCAGTCCAGAGGTGGCACTCTGCTGGAGTGTATGACTCGCTGCTCAGTCTATCTGATTGTGTGACGACTAATTGAAAAAAAACTTCCTTTTAAATACTGCAGTTTAGGTGGAGTGACCGACACACACACACACACTTAAAGCACACATAGAGATAATCCATACTTTACAATAGTTTCTATTATTCCAGTTGACTTTTCAATATAAACAAGAAATAGATTGTGCACGGTTGAAAAACTACCTCACCCACAAATCACTGTGCACACCAGATCTGTGTCACACAATCAGCAAACATATCATTCACTTTACTCAGGTGAATGCTCAGTTAGCCATATTACCTTGACCTTTCTAAATTTAGTCAGTCTTAACTCAAATCATTGTAAAACTTATAATATGATGGGGGCTGCTAAAATGTTCATAGGCTGACTGAGGAGTAATGCCAGAGCAGTGAAAACTTGCCATTCATTAATTGAAACCTTTTGGGATACTAACAACATTGTTTCCCTCCGCATAAACTCACAATTGATCTGAGACATTTTGTGAATATGGGCCAAATATGGGCCAAATTTGGCATTGTGGTGTTACCAAACATCAGCACATAACTGCATAATTGGGCGATGCTCCAGCTTTATCAACTGTGAAATAGTGGGCAAATTCAAGAGGGGTATAGGGAGAGTCTTGAATTTGACCCAGAGTCTGGACATCCTGACATCTACAGCCACCACCCAAGAAAACATTGATCGTGTTCACCACATGGTGATGGATAATCAGATAGCCAATGCATCTGTCGTGAAAGAGTAGAGAACATTCTGCACCACAAACTTGGAATTTCGATGGTTTCCCCTCAGAGGTTGTCACAGCTTTTGACCCCTGATCAAAGGCAGACCACATTTCCTCACCCAGGATGAGTGTCGGATCCAGAAACAAAAAGGTTGTCCAAGCAGTGGAAATATCTGAGTTGAGGATCTGCTTTTTTTGATAATCAGAATGAGAGCTTGTGAATGAAAGCTTGTGAATGAGAGCACCAAGTGCATCCAAGTGCTGCAATGCTGACAGATGTAGACTGCAGGGGAGCTGATGTTAAAAAATGAACCACCAAATTCAACCATTTTACCATGGTCAGCCTTTTCACTTTTCAGCCCACCCTTGTACATCATATCTTCAATTTTGTTTCATTTAGTTCTTTATATGGCTCCAACAGACAGACAGTCTCATTGGACTAAACCATTCCAAGAATTCAGGACAGTGAAAAGGCAATACATACACTTTTGCAAAACATTGATAAATAATTTACATATCTTGATAAAATTAGGATTATTTTAAAATATTGTATGAAAATTATGATGACAACTAGATATCCCAAGAGGTCCAAGACATCACTCTCTTCTAGTAATATATTATGGTGGACGTCGCACTCATGACTCAGCAGGTACTAAAAACTTACTGGTTACTATCACAGAAAAAAACAATAGAGTTGAGCCATGTCGTACTGGAACTGTGTAGTGGAAAAGCACCAGTAGTCATTCTATTTTTGGTGGACAAAAAACCACAACACTTCAGTTCAGCAGAATTTAGCATGAGTTGGTTTATTTTCAGAATAAAAGCCCATACTTCACTTAACTCCAACAATGACACTTGCAAATCCTGCGTTCTCTTCTCGTTCTCCAGTCATCTGTTGCTTGTGTTTACAGTATGCCGTTTTTGAATTACTGCAAAAAAAAAATTCCCTGTCTCGTGGCTCCAGCTTTCTGCAGCTTTCCTGCCGTGCTGCGAACACATCCAGCGGGTGCTGAGCACACACAACAACACTGCAACACAGACACAACCAGATCCACATTCAGTGGAATCCCAGGTGAGGAGTCCTTCCATTTACTTGATTTCAATGCAGAAATCAAGTAAATGGAAGTGAAATGTGGACAGCAAAGGGCTGTCATCAAAACCAGTATAAGTGGTAAAATGGTACACTTAATTTACAAATTACTTTCCTTTTTTTTTATTTTAGTCCCTAATTATTTCAAAATATTCTATCATTATACTCAGTTTGAAATGTCGTTCTTCACACAGAGATGCTGATGCACATATTTGAATATTCAGTATAATTCAGTATTTCAGTAAATATACTGTATTTCAGCTAAGCATGATTACGTTCCAGACCTTGACTCTCAAGATTTTCATTGACTGCCCCTGAATAGCAGACAGAAACTGTGAGGTTTCTCTGGGTACATGTGTGCATGTATATGGACATAATAAGGAGTCATATTCCAAGCACAGACATACACAACTACAATACAGATTGTCTGACGCAAAAATAAAAAAAACACTACCTGCCCAGAAACAAAGAGGCAGACACAATTAGAGACGAGCTGATGAACATAGTGGAGCATTTAGCTGCTTAAGAGCCTGATCAGTAATTTTCCCCTTGAGCTAAAAGGAATATTGGACTTACATACATCAGGTGGACACAAATACGAGCCAGAATAAATGCTTATCTTCCTTTGTCTGATAGAAAGTAAGTGGGAAACTTCTGTTAACACAACAGCCATGATAAATATAAAAGGCTAGACTTGTGGTACTTCAGACATGCAAATGGGTAATTATAGGTCACATGGGGTTTGCACTTGTCCAATTTCAACATATGCAGATCTCAGTGTGTTCTCAGGTTTCTGCCAACTCCAGTCTGGAGGCAGATTTGTTCAGAGCCCTAACCACCATCATTCTGCCCACACTGACACCTTTTATGCAGTAAAAGTTCTCAGCAGACCAACCAAACTCGACAAATGGACTCCTAATTGCTAATGGAAATGGTGTTGCTGTTAGCCACTTCAAAATCAAAATCAGATATTTTACTGATACCAGAGGGAGTTTGGTTTTGTTACTGTTGCTCCTGCCAATGTAAGAGAGTTGTACAAACAAACAAATTACATATACTGTATATGTTTAAACATATATATACAATATAGGTAAAGCATGCTGATTAAGTAAAGGATTACATGCAGGGTCATCACATGCTCACTCAACCCATTTAACTCACTCGTCTTCTACTGCTTTATCCTCCACATAAGGGTGCTGGTTCAACCCAAAAAGTAAAACCAAATTTAAACCCACCTATAAGATAGTTTGACAAATGTCAGGGCTTTGTTTTAATCAGGTGTTATTGATTCATTTTTCATCATATTACTTAACGGTTTCCTTCTTCCTTTGTCTGGTCCTTTGTTTTTACTTGACAATTTCCTGAACACACCCACTTCCTGTCCCTGTTGTTTTCCCTGAGTTAACCTGTGTTTATAGTCCAGCATTCACCACATGTCTTTGCCAGATTGTATTTGTTAGCCCAGTGTGCATTGTTCCCTATTTGTCCATTTTCCTAGTGTTTGCCTTTTTTTTATGTTTAACCGTTAGTATTTTTGTTTGTTTGGATTTTTGTCTTGCCCTTGCCTGATTTATTTCCATGGTTTTTGACTGTATGACCTTGCCTGTCTTCTGAATGAAAGTGTTGGGGTTTTGAAACGATCTTTGGATTTTTATCTTCTCTGCGTCTGAGTTATTGGTCCTCCAGTGTACGTATTATACAGTAAAAGTATTTAGTCTCTGAAATCTACAATAACTGACTTTATAATCTCCTTTTTTTTCACTTTAGAATTAACAAGCTGACTTCTCCTACAGTTTTATATAAAAATATCTTAAGCTCCATTGATAAATTCCCACTTTCAAATTACAACAGCTTCACTGTTATTTCATGAGCTCTCTGTGCAAATTTGAAATGTCTGGCACCTCAGGTTTCTCACATTTCTGATGAGTGTGGTAGTATTAGACACTCATACAGGAACAACCTCCCCCAAACAGTTAAAAATAAAGTTATTTTGTGACTTTGCCATGAAAACCTTTGCTCAGATTTACCTTGGTAACCCCAACCTACAAAAAGAGGTTACACTAGACCAGCACTTCCTGTGCCCCACGAGTAATGGTGCAACAATAAGTAGACATGGACAAAAATCAATGGAAAAAAAGTTGCTGGCATGTTTAATTGTCGGGCATTGTGGGCTTTGTCATTGCGCATCTTTTTTTAAAATTACTATTAAGTGAGTGAGTCATCTTGCTTTCAACCCATCTCTACTGAGACTTGCACAGACACAACTGTGATGAAAGACAATTATTTTGATGTATCACAGGTTGGAGCTCGTATCTTTGCAGTCATTCTGGGATCTCATGATTTATAACAATTTCATGTAAGATTCTTTTTTGTGGGCAGCCCACGGATGAGCAGAAGGGAATTGTTTCAAGCAAGGTACCTTAATCCCCTCCATCTTTGTGAATTGGACATTCCAGACATCTTTTGGTAAGACCAGTAATGACTTTTTATTATTATTATTATTTCTTCCTGGTTTTCAAGATGCAGAAATGTTCTACAGTGGGTGTATGCAGAGGTTACCACAAGTATTTAGCAGCAAATTGTAGAATTCAGCAGAGGCTGAGCACAGAGGGATGCAGCACTTGACTGTTTATCTGTTATTGGCCACTCTGTCATTCCTGTAGTTGTAAGGTCATGCTATATGTTGTTTGTTTTTGTCTTTGTATTTTCTTATGTGTTTGTTGTTGTTCTGATGGCTACATTTTAAAATATGTATTATTTTGGCACTTATTCTTGATTTGCTGTTTTGGGCATCCACTGTGTTGTTGTTTGTCATGACTGTTTGCAACCCCTCAAATGTGTTTTTTTATTCTAATAAATAATTAAATTGAAACACTTTAAAGCTTCATTGCAAAACCTCTATCGCCCCCTGTGGACCCCTGAGTAATAATCAAAACACTGCGGTCCTGATTGACCTAGTTTCTTCTCCACTGTCCCTCCCTAGTCCCTCTCACACACACGCACACACACACAGAGAGATGCAGACGCAGGCAGGCTGGCATATACGGGCACGTCGTCAGGCAGTTGTAGCACTATTGCACTCGTTGGAGAGCGCAATATCAAGAAAAAAAGATATTTCCACAGCCTCACAAAAATGTATGTATCCTGTAATTTAGATGATAATCAGAAACAGCAAGAAGTGCACATGCATACAGTGTATAGTATGCCATTTTTGTTTTTTAAATAAATTGCCCATTTTGAATTCACCTTCTGTGTTGGTAATTGATTATCAGCTGAGGCATGACCAACCTTGAAAAATGGATCACTACACTGCAAACAGTGCATGTGCCAAGTCGAGCAGTGGGAAACAGCTGCATGTGGATTTATCAGAGCAGTAACGGGGTATTGTGCCCGTGGTGTTTGCCATGCCACGTCAGTCACCGTGAAATATTAACTCTCACACATGAACTAAGCAGCTCCTCCTCGCCATGTGCTCTGCCCCCAGTGACGACAAATTGTTGCTCCTCTGATTTTGAAAATTGAAATGGCGGGGGTGTTGGCCAACTAATGTGCACAGATAAATATTTACTGCCACATAAATCCCTTCTATAAGTCATGTTGTGACACATACTGAGTGGTCTCTCCAAGCAATAAATGACCATGTGACAGCCTGGTGAGTTTTAGGGACGCCTTTTATCCTTAAAAACTGCTGGTTAGAAACCTAGGGACCACATGTTCAAAATCAAAAGGACAGTTGAGTTCAGTTGACATACAGTTGCTAAATCAGAAAAAAAAAAATCCTCCTTTCTGGCTCACACACATGCACACAAACACACACTTGGGCTTACTCCTGTGACAGCAGTCAACGTTTAGTACTCATTTCACACCTATCAAAGTGACATTTAAACGCCCCAATATTTCAGCCTCTTCTATAAGGAAACTGTGTTACTACCACCAGCATTAGTCTCATTTGTCTTTATTCACTTTTTAGAGACTAAATAATAATAAAAAGATGCATTTGTTGAAGAAAGTCAACCTGGAATTCTTGGAGTGATGAAAATCTCAAAGAAGGGATCAAATTAAAGGTCTATTACATAAGATTTCTATTTTTGTCTTGAATCAAGTGATTGTAATTTGACAGAGTTGCTGATACTGAGAATCAGCTCCCCGTCTGCAGCTTCTCACTCTTTTTGATTTGGTGTGGTCTAATGGTCTGTGTAGTTGAGTCCCTCCAGCCATGGATAATAATATGCCATATGCCATTCCTTTAAAAAAATTGCCTTTATTTTGCTTGCCAACACTTTTCTTGAATGATAGTTTAGAATAATTCAGGTCTGCTACGAGAAAGACACACATCAATTCCTCCTGTCTGTATACTGATAAAGGACTCAATGGACAAAGTCTCCTTTAAACCAAAATGGAAGTGTCTGTAACATGTATTCTCTGGAATTGTCACCGGGGTGGGGGGGACTCTACTAGTTTGCAAGTTTAAGAGAATATTTGAGACACCTGTTAACATTTTCCTAAGAAGTTTATTAGTTTATAGTCAAATTAAGGAGAAAGCACATCATGTTGTAGAGTGTAGTACTGTCTAGGTACTATACATAGTGGATATATAGTTACTTTCAGAATTACTTTCAGAAAAACAAAGAACTATACTCAAGGGTTCAAAACCGGACTTCACAATGAGTGACATGACTGTGGGTCACAACATTTCAAATGTGGTTGGTTTTCATGACATTCCTTCATGCAAATGTTTCACTTGGGTTCAAATTTGGGATTGAATTTTTCAGACTTCTCCATTTGGCCATGCGGAAACAGAGACCTGTGAAAATGAGGCGATTCCTTGCTATCGATGCCATTGAAATTAACTGAAGTTTTGATGTAAAAAAATAACTGTGTTGACTGTATTAAGGCCCACATTAAGTTGATGATTATAGATTGTGATTGAGTATGGTAGACTGTGGCAGAGGCCATGTGACCACCTAACTTTTGTCTGTGTTGGCTGGGCAGGTGAGATGAGGGGGACAAAAAGCATGGGAAATGAAGCCACAGTTAATATAAGGTTTCAACTGCTTTTTTAAGCTATTTTGTCATGTTTCGATACTTTTTGTTTCCTTACGTTATAAAGTTAATTTAGAAGATGTTGTTTGGATAACTCCCCTTCATGATTGGCTCTTTTTGGCTTTGACTTGACCTTTCTCACCTTTTGTTTTGTGTGTTATTCTTGTGAATAGCTTGGAGCAGTTAACCTGAATGTCCATGTGCATCAAAATTTAAATTTTATCTGAAAGTGCTGATCTCAAATTAAAGTGTAGTCATATAGCTGTAGCCACATCATATCAAATGATGTGCAAGACACAAAATTGAGCATTAAGAGCATCGATGCATTGACTTTATAGTTATAAGTCATCATCATTGCAAAAACATCGCAGCATAACAGAGAAAAACTGTTTAAAGCTTCAGTTCCGAACCTTTATTGCCCCCCGTGGATTTTTGATTAATGAAAACAGTGCCATCTCTATGACCCTACAGTCTATGCTATGATCGTTTTCTCTCCCCCGCTTGCATCCAGTCTCACACATAGGAGTTAGAGAGAGAAAGAGATAGACAAGAGAAAAAAACGATGCTATTTTCCGATGTTCTTTCTAGGGTACTGTGGGAAGTTATGTGTTATATTTCTGACTTTCAATATTTTACTTGTCCTAACTTCTCCAGGAAAGCAGTTTTGGTTGTTGGTCTTTCAAACCAGGGAACGTCATTTCAGGCCCAGTTACTGTAAGAAGGCATAAATTCTGCCCTATGTTTATTTTATAGAACAAGAAAATGCTATAATAATGTTTATAGTTAAATGCATACAAACGGAAATGGTCTATATATTGCCGAGTAAGTGACACACAACCTCTGTTGTGCGGTGCTATTTGTTTTTCGACACTTGACTTGCAAACTCTGCATGGTGCTGAGGCAGAAAAGGTTCCGGTACGGTGGTATGTACAACACTGACAGTTCCTCCAATCATCATGATGCATCGGCCGACTGCTCCAATGACTCCCAGAGAAGCTGAACTTCCCTGGAAGTGACTGTGCTGTCAACTGAAGCTAAGTTTCCACTGGTTGTGCCAAAGTGCACGTGAAAGGAAGACTGAATCAGATGAGCTGTGGAAATAGCTGATTCTGAATAGTCGATTGCGTTATGGCGCAGCTTTAGTTTTTTACTGCATTTTAGAGGAAGCAGAGCTTCCCTTGCTGTTTAAGAGCAATCGTCTCTGCAGGAAAGTTAATCATAGCTGCGCGGCGAAGGAAACCGCAACAGCTGTGATTGGAAAAAGTGTCGTCAGGCATTTATAATTCCAGGTTATGCGCTCAGGCTACCTTTAGTGATTCTCTTGCTATTGCGGTAAAGATGTGTAACAACAGTGTTTTACTAGTTTGTTGTATTGTTGAAAACAGTGTTGGGTAAAATAGGGGAAGGTCAGTCAACAGCATTCTGGTATTTGGTCACTACATGGACAGCTTTCTTTGGAGATGTTACAGTAACCCATTAATCAAAGCTTTTTTGAGCTCATGTTGTTTTGCAACAAAATGTGTCAGTGCTGAGTTGCAGTCTTCTCTGGCCTCATCTTCACTGCAGCACAAAGCAGGTCCGAATTAGATCAGGCAATTAAAAGCGATGTCTGTTTAATCACAGCAAAATGGGCAACAATTGGTGTTTTAAAAGTGCTGCTCTCACACAATCCAGTCAATTAGAGGACAACCTTGCTGGGAGAACTCGCGTTCTATTTTAGGTTAATGTATCAAGTCTCTGTGCGTGTGCACACGCACACACACACACATACACAGAGTCTCTTAGCACTTACCAAATGCTGATACTGGAGTTTCGTTGTTCATTTAAAGTGTTGCTAAGGAGTCAAAGGTCTGACCATCACTTTTATTATGGCACACACACGCAAATACACACACAAACCATCATTCGACACAGACACACGCAATGGAGAATTAACAATATGCACATAATTAAGTAAAGTACCGCGCTAATCTATCACACACTCCCATCATGCCAATGAGACTGAGCTCCACACTTTCCTCCCCTGCCTTCATCTCTTTTCTTGTGTTTTTATCTGTTTCCCACACACCCATCTACGTTTTATCTCCAGCCCACTCTTCTCCTTCACTTCCCTCCCTCCCTCCTTCTGCCCTCCGCTCATTGGCTTCTGTCTTTCCTTCACAGACATTATGCCAGCCGCTTTGCATCTGCCAGATAACGATTCAGAATTCAATTTCTCGCAGAGTTGCCTTCCTAATGGCTGAGTTAAAGGAAGTGTGACGCAAACAAGGTTCCTGTGCTAGGAAGTTACCTCCCGGGTGCCGCCGCTCCAACCTCGGTGGTTCACGTTGACGTCAAAGAAGGAGGCACAGGGAGAAGCACTGGTCAAGACAGTGGGAGGCTCATGTTTCAGATGTGATAGAGCAAACATTATAATCACATCAGCTAACCAATGTGTCTCCAACCGGCTGTAATGTTAAAAGTGGTATTTCAGGACATTTCCCATGAATTTTGCACCTAAATGATACCTTTCCATTTAACTCACGGATGGCAATGTTCAATTTTACCACAGTGAAGTGATGCATATCTGATTTTCTTTCATTATTGTCACTCAGAGTTGATGATTTCAGAAACCAGATCATCAGTTTTGATTTTTAAATTTGTGTCAATTCAGTATATATTGTCTTTCACCAGATTGTTGTTGTCCCTATGTGGCGCTGCAATGGACTGGCGACCTGTTTAGGGCGTACCCCACCATTCGCCCTTTGTCAGCTGGGATTAGGCACCAGCGCACCCCATGACTCTCATGTGGAGGATAAAGCCATAGCAGATGAGTGACTGTTGTGTTTGCAATGTGATATTCTTTATTTTTATTCTTGATTTTTGCTTCAACCTGCCTGGGCCAGGTCCGCCTTGGAAACTAGGTTCTTAATCCCAATGGGACGTCTTCCCTGATTAAATAAATGTTAAATAAAATATATATCAATATATGCAGTCATGTGACAGATACCTACAACAGTCCGGCACAGCCAAGCAACAATAGCGGACAACATTCTCTCGAGCTAAATCTCACTCATTCGTTCACTGTGATTTCCATTTCTAAATCACGGTTGGATATGAACATGTCGGATTTGGCTGGTAATCAGAAGGGCTGTTTTAAATCATGGGTTCTAGATATTAGGTGGCTTCACTAACAGTCATAGCACGCCTTAATTTTATAGATATAGCTATAATTTAAAGTAGGGTAATTTAATTTGTTTATGAAACACTTTTTTTTTCTTGAAACCCTTTTTAACATACTCAGAAATGTCGTCTGTTTTTATTCAAACCTCAGGGAATGGGTGGCAGATGTCCCATCTACACACCTTGTGTGCCAGTCCGCTCACAGTGACCACAGCTAAATCCAACAAGCTCGAGAGGTGTGCACCACGAAAGCAAAGTCAAAGCCAGTTTCAAATCTCTACCACACACATAACGTCCTGTGTTTTGTGGTGGAGCCTTGATTACGTGACAGATGAGAGTGGCTGGAATGTACTTTTTCCCCACACTGACTTTTTGCTGGTAATTCATAGAAGTTCATAGATGCCATGTAATTTGGGTCTGTTGTGCTCCCCCTTGTGGTTATTGTGGGTGCCAGTAAACGGTTTCACCACTTTTAGTATGTTAATTGCTGCAGGTTTAGCATTTTCCTTTGGCGGAGTTTTGAAGGTATACGCCTGTGAGTATTATCGTACTTGTTTTATTGTCACTATGGTGGTTGGATGTTATAAAGCTATTGTTTTTGAATTGTTTGTGTGAGAATTTAAGCACGTTTTCAGGAGTTACTGTCTCACCTGTCAGGGCTTTTGGTGTAAATTGTGCTCTAGATGCTTTTTTTGTGAAATGCTGATGTTAAGTGTGTTTATTTATTTTATTATTCACATGAGAGCATTGTAGTTTGTTGTTATCAATCTGCTTTTAGCAGCAGCAGCTGCCCACTGCCATTATCTGTACTGTCAGCACAAGCAGGAGTCAGAATAAGTGAACAGAATTAAAATGGAGGAAATGTTGCACCATTCGGGTGGTAGACAAGGTGAGAGAAATGTTTTCCTTTTATTAACACCTCGAGCATTTATTAAATTATATTTCCCTACCCAATAAAACCTACTTCTTGTTCTGTTGATCAGTTTTCTTAAATTTTCCTTCTAGAATTTTAAATATTGTGAAGTATTACACTTGACGGATAGTTAAGTTAGATCCAATGAAGACTTGATGCTTCAAATAAGTTTGATTCATTTAGTCAGTCCTTATTTACCAGCTTTCATGTCTTGTTACATACAATTTTTTGATGTAAAACTGAAAGCAAATACAAACAACAAATTGTGGACATTTAGTTAACACATACTAACATCTAAACATCTAAACTTAAGGACATCAAAAGATCATACACTGTCAAAATAAATGACTGTAAAAACAACAAAACCTTTGATTTGCACTTACACCAAACACAACGAGTTACAGTCAACCTCAATGCCTGTAACATTGAGGTTGACTCAATTCTCTGAATTTGACCGTTTCCCCATGACATGTAGTCTTGAACATACAAATATTGATGAATGTAGCTCTAAATAGAAGTGTCCGCAATATTTTTACCATTTTTTTCATTAGGCCTAATTCACCAATTGTCCATTTAGAGGTTCCCAGTGCTGTCTAATTTGACAGTAAACACTGAATAATAAAGAAAATTCACCATATCTTTCATGTTGGAAGTCAATAATGTTGACAGCACCAGATACAATTTTTCATAAAAAGCCATTAGGCTATCGACCGAATCTATCAATCTAAGTTAGCAGAGAGAGAGAGCGGAGAGCAGCGGGGGGTGTTGGCATCCAGAGTGAAGCTTCTTGGGTTTCATCTGAATGATGAATACACCACATCAGACAGGATCATAAACACTACACTGACATGGATGCCATCTGTTCTCTGTTTCTCTCTCTGCCGTGTGAAGCGCACAGACTGACGCGTGGACAGGTCAAAACATGTATGGAGAAACGTGTGTGGGACAGCTGGATGGTCCACTTATGACAACAGCATTTCCTCTGTTTTAAAAAAGAGAGACCACATTCTCCTTCTTTTACCACGTGTTTACTGGCTCCTGGTTAATTTTGGAATTGATTTTATGCCACAAATCTCTCAGTGTTTGAGCCTGGTCTTAACTTGAGGACCTCGGCTGAAGTTAACTAACTAATTATCCCATAGTCCAGGCTGAGGACCAGCTTTTATAGTTTGGGTCTCCCTCCTTTTTTACCTGAGGAAATCTGACTGTACAGCTCTCCTATTCATTTTGGTGATATCTATTCAACATCTAATTTGCATTAAAATATGAAAAAAAAAAATTACTAATGACTAATATCTTTTAAATTTTGAGTACTTTATGTATATTAGCCAAAATGCTTCCAACACATCACAGAAATTATTATTACTAGTTTGAGTTTAATATTTGATAAGGGCTGCACCTCATGATTATTTCATCTGTAAATAATTTTCTCGATTAATCAGTTAGTTGTTTGGTCCATAAAATGTTTTGAAAATGTTGTTCAGTGTTTCCTGAACCTGGAAATGATGATGATGTTCTCAAAAGCCAAAAGATGATGATTTTCTTTGTTATATGGAGAAAAGAAACGAGAAAATATTCACATTTAAGAATCTGAAAGATAAGACAGCTAGTTTTGATCATTTAAAAAACAAACACACAAATTAATTCATCAATTAGGAGCATCACCACATGAGATACCATCAAAATATGAACTACTGTACTCCAGTGTAAGGATTTGACAACTGAATTGTTTCCAACATTTACTGTATGAATTGCATTTTTTTTAAACTGGCACAGAATGCAAGAAAATTGCAGCCTTTGCGATTTGCTAATTGCATTGTTTCAAACTGCGACTTTGATTTGAAAGTGATTAATTGTTCAGAATCAGCTCCAGTGAAAAGTATTTTTCATCCTGCTGCTATGGTCACTGTGGTTTTTCTTTTTTTTTAATTGAACAAAGAGTTCAAATGTTTAATTTTGCTTTATTTGTTTTGGATTTCAGAGGGAGAGTGTTCCTGCAGACTGCTGGGATGTACTGAAGTAAGGATGGATGGATGCATGGATGGATGGATGGATGGATGGATGGATGGATGACGGTTCCTCACAATCAGTTTTAATTTAAAGATTGTTCATCTCTTGTCCAAGAGAAGTGAAATGAAAATTATAAAAATGAGGTTGCAATTTAATCCTGTGGCCATTAAAAAGCTTAACTTACTTGGCTAGTTTGCTTTTATATGACTTTTGATTTTACTGTCATTTGTCTTTGCCTGTTTTCCTGTTGCTAGTTGCCATGACAGCTGACAATGTATCTATCTTTACCTATACACCATGCTGCTTTAATGCTTCTTAATCTTCTTTTAATATTTTTATGTGTCTAGATGCCTTCCCTATGGGATTATAATAAATTTGAGGTTGAGGTTGAAGCCTGCCCTGGAGAGGATATTGTGAAACCTCTGGACTTCTGAGAGTAATGAGTCGTGTCACAGTGTGCTTCACTGTTAAAGACTAGAAAGCAGTTATTCGGTCCAAGTCAGAAATAGCCATTAATCTCTGATGCTAATCATACGAGTGGTGGCCAAATACCTGTTATGTATGCCAAAATACTGAAAAGAAAATAATCACTGTCATCATCAACATCATCGTCATCATCATCATCGTCATAGTGCCCTGATTGCTTTATTGTTTATGTCACTTGGCAATTACTGGGTGTAACACATCAAATCCCTCATTATCCGACACCCATAAATCAAAACTCCGTCTGTAGATAATTAGAGGTAAACTGATACTCCCACTGTGTAGTGATTCTGTCTTTTTCTGCTGCTGATGTCGCTGTCACAGGTAATAGATGAAATTAATTGAGAGAACGGATCAACGATACTAGAACATTCATCAGCCTCACAGTGTTAATCTGCCTGACTATCTCTTACCGTTGTCCTCCTGCTGCTTATTGGACGTGTTGATGTCTGTATTTTCAGACGAGGCTGCCGTGATCAATGGCCAGCATCGGGTGCGGGTGGCGGTGGCAGATCTGTGAAGGTGATTATGCACAGCATAGATTTTCCATATTCCTAGAGGTGTCTAAAATAAACAGAGATGACCTTAGTTTGCTATTGGAAATCATTGGTTCTTCATTTTGCCAGTCAGACTTTATTTGCCTTTGAGGACAACGTGCCTTGAAGTTCTTTTCCAGTTTCATATTCTGTAAATTAAAACCCACAAACTCTTTGTTCTCTTCACTGTAATCACAGCAGGTGTTTCATTCTTGTACATGCGTAGTGCTAGTCTTACTGTGTGTGTAAATTAATCCCTTAAAAAGAATAGGCTCAAATTAGTCACAAATGTATTTTGTGGAAAAGGCAAGAGGAAAAGGTTAGAATCTCAGCTAGTTGGCGTTTGGGTAGGCTGGTCACATGGTCTGTCAAAAGTCCAGTGTATAAGAATTAGTGACAGTGGACTGCAACAGTCTGAGGACTCCTCCACTGTCACTTTTCCAGGTACGTCAGGGAAATATAGTGGCCTTTGAACACCAGAGACAGTACTGAACAACTCTTTCTTCTTTGCTGGTTCATGCATCATAATTTTGTGTGTGAAAACATAAAACACTTCAAATTGATTGAGTGATTATGCACCTATATAAACGTACTTATTTAGTACAACATATTCAATTTCTATTGATGAACCCACTTACATGTGACACACTGTACTTTTAAATAAGGTCAAAAATGCTCATAATCTGACTTTACATTACTTATTTAACTTAAGTGACTGAAGCGACTAAAGTGACTGACAGACATTTGGAATTCATACTGCATCATTATTTGGATCACTGCATCGTTTTTTTTTTTAATGTCATAAAATTACACAACAATATTCTTTGTCCTTGGCAAATATTTTAATCAAGATTCAAGAATCCAACATTTTTAGTGGTGATTATATTCTTGCTCAGTGTCTCCACAAATGTACAAAAGGAAAATAGCAATAAAAACAACACAATCCAAAATAGTAAATAAAAACGAAGGATAAAGTGTTGCAACTCTTAAGCAGCAGTTATTTTGATGCCACCCTGTGAGGATGACATGAAATTTACATGTACATGTATTTGCACTGTCCTTATATGCAGCATGATATATATTAGTTTGTTAGCTTCAACCCGTATTTGCCTGGTTTGCCACAAGTGGTGATGTTTGCACTGACTTTGCAGGGACATTATTTGTCATCTAATTGTGCAAAAATAAATCCCATTGAAGTGTTGTGTTAATGTGTTATTAGACCAACATGCACTTGATTGCTCTGTTAATTCTTCACACCACCCAGCTCCAGTGATGCAAACGTTGTCTAGTCACATCTGTCTTTGACCTTGTATGCACAGTTACAAAATATGTTGTGTGTTTGTCAGGTTGATTTTTGTATTTGCACTGTCTGATGGGAGGGATGTGAAATTTGCATCTGTTCGAATCTTTGCATACACACAAAGTATGCATTGTCGTTGCTGTGAATGCAGAATATGTGTTTTTACCACTGTTTAATTCCACACATTTATAAGTGGAACTGCATTAAAGTTGAATTAATCATCACTCTTGTGAAAACATCACACCTGATTTTGGTGAAATTAACGGAGTTCTGTTAAGTGTTACTGATTATCCCTGCGAAACAATGATAGCAGATGTTTCTTATAATCTGCTTTTGCCAAAATCAGAATAAAGAAGGGTGTCATTTTATCTGTGAAATGACAGAACAGTCAAGGATACAAAACTTCTCTGTTATGCAGCTCCTTAGTGGACAAGCAGTCAGGCTAATGGTTTGATGAATGCACTGTCAGGTCCAAAATACTGACACCAATATCCTCTGTTATTCACTGCACTTTAAGCACTATTGATGTACTCTATTCTTATATATGTAAATTTGGGGGATGCCAAGGTATGCAGCCCTTTGCACATCAGTTACACTTACAAGTGTGTATCCAGGGTGCCATATACTGGCAACAGGAGAAACAACACTGGTGAGCCAGAGAGCACCCAGCCATTAAATGGCCATGACAGCTCGCTGAACTGCTGCCAAAACAAACCACACAGAAAATGACCAGAATGCATCTGGGGGCGAAGAGGTGCAGTGAGGAGATGGAGTGAGTACATGATATTTAGCTGGCTGGGGCTATTGGGGCTTGTAACCACGGAAAAATGACACCTAGTGTGTTGGCCACAGGCCAGGCAAACAAAGGCGAGGACAGAGGGCAGGAGAGGACTCAGGATGACATGACGAGCTGGTCAGGGTGTCCAGGTGTGGCTGTATTTCATATATACTGTGGCACACGAGCACACGTAAATCAATATATGAACAACACGACGCATAAACGTGTGTGCTCAAACAGGCCGAGGAAACGGAATCTCTCACATGGTGGATAAAGACGTGGGAGTGTAGACGTTTGTGGGTCCAGTGCCTCATGGCTGGCAGCGTGGGGTGGGAGTGGGGGCACAACACAGCTTGTTAGGAGACTGTGCAGGATGACAGCCAAAAAAGGCTGCCTGTGTTTTCCTAGCTAATATGAGAGGGGTTATAGGAGCCAGAGAGGGTTCATTACCTATCTGAGCCAACAGAGCTCGAGGAGGAGAAGGAACAAAAGGCCGAGCCAAGACACTACTGTGCTTAACTTACTCGAAGAGGCCCAGGATGGTGCTGCAGCTGTATGGAGAAATATAGTATAGAGCCTTTTTCCCACTAAAACTAGCAGGTTTTAGTGGGAATCGTCTTCTTTTACAGTTCCACAACCCTACATATACAGTATATGTAGGGTTGTGGAACTGTAAAAGAAGACGATTTGCAAAACACCCATTGTCCGTTATTTGTCTGCAGTGCTGTGGTGTTTTTTTTTTTTTTTTTTTTTTTTTTAACACTCCTGCATCACCCACATTGCTTGAAATGTGACATAACACACGCCAGAAATTTTTTTTTTTTTTTTTTACACTCCTGCATCACCCACATTGCTTGAAATGTGACATAACACACGCCAGAAACAAAACCACACAAAAGAAGACCCAAACAACAACACAGCGGAGCTCAATGACAATGTAATGTTGGAACTTGCAATTGCAATTGACGTCATCTCCGGCTGGCCACTATTAGAAAGTCTTAGCAATATCACTGGAAAACATTTGAATTTGGCATGGCAATGACGCACCATGTCCAAGGAAAAAATGACCAGTACTTTGTGTACGACCTATTTAATGTGAAAGAAAGTGGTAGCCATCACAGAATCTTTCGTGGATTGCTCTGACTTTCACAGATGGAAATCCAAGCTGAGATGGGGGGAATCTACCTGAAACGACTCACTAAAGTCTGATCCAAGTATTGTGACATTTATCGTACAAGAAATTTTATTAAAAAAAAAAAAAAAAATGGCACTGTTCAAGCTATGTTATGGCCAAATATGTTAAAATCATGTTATGGATAAGTATATACAAAATGTACATTTTATGCAATTTATTGTAAATTGATAGATTATGTGTGATGTTATCTGTGAATACAATGCATGGTCTTTAAATGGAATTCATCCTATAATAGAGTCAGCTAAATTCTTTGTGGGATTGCTGTTGGAGTCACATGGTGCGTTGGGGAAAAAAAAAATGTTCTCCACATTTGCATGTCTTAGTCACTAAAGCTAAGTTCTTCTTTTCAATCATGATCACAAGTCAAAATTATGAAATAAAGATCTCTTTGCCTAATCCAAAATATTTCTCATACAACACTTATTGGCAATAATTTGATTGTTAATAATAACTAAATAATTATTATTAATAATTATTTATTTATTTAATATTTTTGAAAACTCAATGAAATATCAATTCGGGGCAAAAAACAGGGAAAAACAATCAATTTATGCCTTTAATGTCAGTCTACACAATCACTGTAATTGACTTGAAGTAATGAATCCGACCACTGGCTCTCTCAACCCCCAGTAAGTCACAGAATGCCGCAGATCTTGGACCGAAGAGCATGTGCAGCAGAAACGCTGTAGGAACACGTGGTCGGCGCAAGAGAAGGAATGAGAGAGAGAGGAGGAGAAAGTTATGAATGGTGTGTGTACAAGGAGGGAGGTTCAAAGCATAACGTCTAGGATCATGTGCAGCGTGAGCCGATGTCTCCACACGTGATCTGTCCACTTACCTGTGTGAGCTACATAGGGGCAGCAGTGATCAGTGATCACTGTTAGTCACAGTTTCCATGGAGAACCAAAGAAAGGAGCCTGGAGGCGGCTCCCACACGGCCACCAAGGCCGGGAGGTGATGCCTGCCGGAAGGCAGGGACGAGACCGGAGTCTACCCTCCACGAGGGCAGAGAAGAAAGAGAGGGAGTTTAGGTCTGGGAGTCAGATATAGAGACAATGGCATTGAGGGGAAGCAGCCAATGAGATTGTCGGATTCTGCCTTGTGTTTACTCTACAACTCTTTTATGACCTGCTGTTTATGATGCAAAGGAATGTCTTTGTTAGGACTCCTGCCTTTTTTCCATGTAGGCCGCTCATGGAGGAAAATGCCCACATTGGGTTTGGCCCCCCAACACAAGAAATATTAAAATTTGCCAGGCAAACCTTTCTGACAATATTCACCCTCAACACACCAAAAAGGTAAACATGTAAGACTAATGCTAAACATAAAATATATGTAAATTGAAATTTACTACAGTTAATAATCTCCCTTGTTCCGAAAGTGTCACACAATACACAGACAACTGTGACTTCACTGTTCATTATTTGATATTTCCATGAACATCTGCGTCAACGTGTCATTATATCGTAAATATATTCCATGCACACCAATCCACATACTTAATATGCAGCAAATGTGAAACTCATTATCACATCAAGTTCTGCTGCTCAACTTTTAATTCCTCTTAGTTATTAAGATAATGAGATATGAGCGACTGTCGAGCGGGTCATCCTCACATCAGAAAGCAGGTGCTACATGTAAATAAATACAAATGTGCTTTGTGAATGTGCATGTGTGAAGGGGTGAATGACTAAAAGATGTATAGTGTAAAGGTACCTGAAGGATCATCTTGACCAGGGAAAAAACATTTCAAATGAAGGGGGTGGGCAAGGATAGAGGAGCTCAATGCATCATGGGATTTCTTCTCAACCTCCTCCATAATGTTTGACAATAAATTCATTAATAGTAAACTAAATGGACAAGTATGATTCATAGTAATATTACCTAATAATAATACATCAGTAATCAATGATAATAGTAAAGACCCCCTTTTTAAAGTCCATATAAGTGTCAATATAATCATTTACTAAGTAATTAAGTACATTCATGCATAACGTAATTTTAACTTAGTTTTTAACTGTTTAAACTTTACACTTAAATTCATTAAACTTTTTTTCCCTTTCTGTTCATTTGTGCATCACAAAAACCCTGACCTAAAGTACATATAAAATAATCTAAAGCTTTTATTTCTTTTTCTTTTTTTTTTTTTTTACTTTAAAGCAGTTTTAATCCTATACAAACACACCTATAGTCGTTTAATTTCTGCAGTAAAACCAGAAAAACTTTCCACTTGTGACTGCCAGAAGCATTCCAGAAAAGGAGCTATTAATGTATGAGACATAGACTGTGTGACATGGAGGGGTCAGAGAGTGCAGAGGTGACTGACTGACGATTGCTCGGTGGACAGTGCCTCTGCAGAGTCAGCACTGGCAGCCCCCACTAAAATAAAAATAAAAAAGTGTGGCTTCTTTGTGTTTCTTTAAGCTGTTTTTCCATTGAAGGTGGTGCCAAGGATGCACTAAAAGATCAGTCAATCAGTCAATAAATAAAAATCAAAAACTGTGTCACTGAACAGAGGTGGGTCCCCCTCCCATGGGCTCACCACCTGTGGGAGGTGGCATGGAGGTCGGGTGCAGTGTGAGTTGGGTGGTAGCCGAAGGCGGGGACCTTGGCCGTCTCACCCTTGGCTGCAAAAGCTGGTTTTAGGGACATGAAACGTCACCTCTCTTGTCACCTCTCTGTCGGGGAAGGAGCCTGAACTGGTGCACAAGGTCTAGAGGTCGGGCTCACCTTGACACACAGCTTGGGCTCTGGAACCTGTCTCCTTCAGAGATGTTGGACTCTCTTCCACTCTGGTGTTGCCCCTGGTGAGAGGCGCCGAGCTAGTGTGGACATTCTTATTACTCCCCGGCTGGGGGCCTGTACATTGGGATTCACCCCTGTGGATGAGAGGGTAGCCTCCTTCCGCCTTCAGGTGGGGGGACGCGTCCTGACTGTTGTTTGTGCCTATGCACCAAATGGCAGTTCAGAGTACCCGCCCTTTTTGGGGTCCCTGGAGGGAGTGCTAGAAAGTGTTCCAACTGGAGATTCCCTCGTTCTGCTGGGGGACTGCAGTGCTCACGTGGGCATTGACAGTGAGACCTGGAGGGGTGTGAATGAGAGAAGATGCGGTGGCTTGGGCATCCGGTAAGGATGCCTCCTGGACGCCTCCTTGGTGAGGTGTTCCAGGCACATCCCACTGAAAGAGCTAGACAAAGTGGCCGGGGAGAGGGAAGTCTGGGCTTCTCTGCTGAAGTTGCTGCCCCCGCGACCCGGCCTCGGATAAGTGGCAGAAGATAGATGGATGGATGGATGGATGAATGTATGTATAATAATTAATTAAAGGTTAGCCTACTTTCAAATAAAATACAGTGAAGCAGCATTTAGCTGTTATGCTGCACTCAAGTGGAACAAGCTACCAGTGGAAATGAAATCAGCACCAAATGTGAATACTTTTAAAACCAGGTTAAAAATTTTGTTAATCATGCTTATGACCGGGTTCTTTTAAATCAGCAATAAATAAAGGTAATAAATCCTTTCCTCCACTGTATAGTCTTTTGACAGTTTTAAAGTAAATGAAAGTGTCTTGCTGCACTAACATTTTACACTCCATTTTAGTCTAATCCTTTGTTTTCTCTTATTTATAGTGACATTTAACTGTTATTTGTTTTCATGTAAAGTACATTGAGTTGCCCCTGTGTATGAAATGTGCAATACAAATACTGCTGCCTTGCCTTGCCTACTTAACCAGTAACTAATGGTTGAAATTTGTACTATGTAAGATTGGCTGAGTGACTGTTGTGTATGAAGAAAAAAAGTCTGGTTATGTGTATTTAATTAAAAACCAGTGCTTCCATAGCTTCCATAACAAAGACCAGACTGTATGAGTCAATTTCCTCAGTCAAGGTCGCTCTGACAAAATTAGAGGGATGGATAAGTTTTCTAATGAAACACCAGCTGATCAAAAAAACTTTGGCCACAAAAATCGAATTGCTGGTTACATCCCTGTACTGAGTTGTTACATTTTGATTGGGTCAGCCGACTGAAAGTTTAAAGAGTTTCAGTTGTTTTTTTTGGACTGTGATTGTACAAGTGCACTGTTGTCCCCTGTGCTGAGAACCAGCCTAACACAAACAGGCTCATTCTCACTGAAAAACACGAATGGGGCATATTGGGGGTTTATTTCACTTTCAGGCAGCCTTTTTCAACTACAAAGTAAAGTTTGTCTCTTTCTTAATGGCCATCTCCCCACACTATTCAAAGGAGTTGTGGATCCACTAATACCTCCATCACTACGGTCAAATGTGTTATTTCATGACTGTGGTGTTTGAAATCCTTAACTTGGCTTTTTTTAAGTGACACAAACTTTTCACACAAGGCAGCAGTAGACCAGTAGCTCCTGTATCCCTGCAAGGTTATTTTTCCTCTATATGAGTGTGTCAGGATCCGGTTTCACATTGCTTCCTGTTGCTTATTTTGTTTAGTTTTGTATTTCCTCTGGAGGTTGTCTTGTGTTTTGTTTTGGCAGGAGACTTGACTGTGCGGCCGGGCAGAGTGTCCTCCCCTCGCACCTGCAGCTCGTTGCCTGATTGTTATCCCTGCCTTCTTATACCTTGGTCCTGGCTGCTGCAGGTGTCGGCGCGTGTCGCTTACAACATGGTAACAGGACTAGTCAGATCAGCGTGTAAGTCTCCGCACACGCCACGCGTGGTGTTTTTCCCTTCCTGTTTTTAATTCAGCTTCTATTTTTCTTTTCAGTTTTTCTCGGTGACCTTCGCCCAGCCAACCAGTCAGTCTCCTCGCCTTTTGTTCATTCCCCAGTGGCTGAGTATTATTTTGGATTAGTTTTTGTTAATAAAGACTCTGCTTTTTCCTGCTTTTAACCGGCCTGGCTTTCGCTCCTTTTTGGTCCATACTAATCCCTTAAACAAATCATCACAGAGAGACCAGTTTACAAAGTGACAAACTTACATTTGACTTGTTGGCGAAATAAGGAAGCACACATACTGTACAAGGCATACTGTATTCTTAAAAGAAGCGTTTACTTAAGATGGCACCTCATACAATCACACGTCCAAAAAAACTATCACTTTAAAGGCGATATGTTGATTTAGAGAACCTGAGACATAATATGGACAGACTTCATCAAACTTCCAACTCCATCAGTGATCTAAACTAACAGCAGCATTTCAGTTTTCAAACATTGTCTCAGTATCCAAGGGAACCTGCACTCCTGCAGCAGGGGCTGGACACTTGACCAGTGACTTGTTTGAAGAAGAAGCCAAAACAGCAGGGCTAATGTAGCTTGGTGTGATGGAACAGAGGCCAAAAGAGTGCATATGTGTGTGTGTTTCCATCTGCCTGATGACAGTCTGTTTGCATTTCCTGCTTCTGTGTCCATACAGCCTGGGAGAAAGATGCAGAAAGTTGCCCTCTGTCAACCACCACATACCCCAGATCCAAGCTGTCCATCCTGTCCCCCCTGCCAAGAGAGAAGAGCAGAGAACAGAGACCCAGGGACAGCTTTAGTTTGTGCCCATAAACTGTTGCAAAACAAAAAATAGACGGGGGGAAAAAGCCAAACTAATCACAGGAGAAAAAAAAATCAAAAAGACAAATCCTGAAGAGAATGAAAAAGAAAAATTCATTTAATCTCGTGCTCTGTTCGCTTGTGCTTCTACACTGAGATTTACACATTGGCTAGTAGTTGTGTTATTGCCACAGCAAGATACAGAGTGCACATTTATAGCAAATAATAGTAATTTTTACTTTTCACTGTATTATTTTATAGTAAATTACTATTACTTGCTGCAACTCCAGTGATGTCATATATTACGGTGATTTAGCAGTATTTTCTTGAATACTGTATTTAACTTCAGTAGTTTCCTACACAGCTACACCTATATGCATTTCTCAGTTAAACAAATCTCATGGATTTATATTGTGAACTATCATAGTGAAAGTCTGTGAAATACTTGAAATACTTATTTTATTTTACACTGTACATCTGTAGATAAACCATGCTTCAGACTATGTCTTGAAGCAGTGTAGGGACATTTCACAACTATATTTAAGTATTCATAATAATAGTTGCAGAGTTCACTAATTGCATTTCTTACAGTCACCAGTGGGAATAAACAAGAAGTTTTCAAATTTGCTGTAACCATGTATCACCAGTAGGATGCACCGAAAAACAGCCTGCTGGTGCTTCACACCAATCTATTTATTTGCATAAAAATATTGCTTTTTGATTTTCCAGAAAAAAGTGTAATTTCCACATTTAAATTAAACTTCTTAAAAACTCAGCTGTCATGGTTCACGTCTGGTCTGAGTTGTCTCCCTGCCTCTGGTTACTTCCTGCTTTTATTTTGTACATTGCTTTGCTTCCTGCGAAAGTCTCTGTTTTATTGTTTCAGGGGGCTGGCTGACAGGTGAGGCGGAGCCTTCAATCAGCACGGCTGTTTCCCATCCTTCATCAGGCAACTTCCTATTTACACCCTGGTTTCCTGCCTTCTGGTGTCAGCATGTCTTTCCACTTTTCACCGGTAACCTGTACCTTGTTGCTGTAATCTCTTAGCTCACTCTAGTCTCTGAACAGTTTTTTGTATCGGCATTATCTAATGCTCACCTTTTGCTACTTTTATCCTCAGCCACCTCCTGAGCTCCGCCTCGCCAGACAGCCAGCCTCAACGTTTTTTGTTTGCATTATTTGACTGGTATTTTGTGTTCTGGATTTTTGTAATAAACCTTGTTATTAGACTCTTCATTAACTATCATATATGACAGTGTTTCTCAAACCTTTCATATCAGGACCCACATTTTCAACATGGGAACATACTGTATCTGACCCAACAACCCTAATAATAGAAGAAGAAAAAAAAAAACAAAATTGTGCATATCATTTTCTGTTACTGAACTGTCACAGTTTGCTGTTACATTGACTTTTACTAATACCTGCTACCCCAGGCAAAACAGATATTTTAGTAAATGAATCCAAAATTAATCTTACCATTTTATACATGTGTTACATCAAAAAACTTGAGTAAAAGTCTGGGGTGAAAAAAATTCTGCTAATGTTTTTGACTCATCTGTGGGTACTGACCGAGTTTCTGGGAATGACCGATAAATCAAAATAAAAACAGCAATAATAAGCTGGAAGTGGCTGGTTAGATCCAAGCACTTTGTTTGAACAGTCTTCTTTTTAGTGACTATCTCTTGTATTGACAGGAGCAACAGTGTTTGAGAACATTTATATGAGAATCTAGGGCCAAAGATTACTGTGCCCTAAACAGGAAGTATTTCACCTCTTAGTAACTTGAGACAATGTAGACCATTTTTAATGTACATTTTTACAGCAGATTATATATTTTACTCAAACAAATACACATCTTACAAATGATTTTATCATCAGTTTAGTTCAGGAGTCACTAAAAGACAGACAGTGGTCCAATTTCCGTACCCATGTCCTGCCCTATCCGGGCTTGGATCTCCATTACACCTGAGGATTATGGGTAGCATAGTACCATGTATTCCTCGTTTTACGTTGTTGCAGAAAAATCAACCATTTTCTAAAAACACAGTTGACATCAAGGGGGCTTCTTGCTTCTGCAGAAACAGGAAACATGAGTGGTCAAATGGCTTTTTGATTATCGAAATACCAGTAAATTGTGGGGATGTTACTTATTATCTTGTTGGCAATGGGCTGAACCAAACAGAAAATGACTGAGGTTCAGGTTCAAACAGATAGATAGATAGATAGATAGATAGATAGATCTTTCTCCCTTGCGAGTTCCCTTCGGGAAATTACGGCTCCAGCAGCAGTACAGCACCAAAAACAACAGGAACACCACAAGGACATAAATGTACAGGATACAAACATATATTTATATAGCAATATACAATATATAGTAACATTTAATGCTTTTGGGTTTTTAATTAAATAGTAATAAGAATAATTATAATATGTCCAATAGATTACCTTCATTCCACCAAGGAGTGAGTGACTAAGAAGAGTGTGTGTGCATCCACTTCTGATGCAGTCACTATGTACCATCCGGTTGCATTTATTCACACTCTTTCAAAATGAATCTTTATGTCACTGGGTGTACTTTATTTGTCTGTTATGTGCACTGGGTTTAAGGTTACAGACAGGGTATTAAAGGATAAGATGGTCTGTGTTTCAGGTGTTACTCATATTGTGGAGACCTACAGCAAATCTCTTTACACAGTTACATTATAGGGACTTGTCTTCCTTATGGGAACAAAAATGATTATATTTTAAGATGAAGACATGTTTTATGGTTAGGATAAGGTTAGGGTTATGGTAAGGGTAAGAGTTAGGCCAGTAGTAGATATCATTAAGGTGAGAGTAAGTCTTCAGGAAATGAATGTTTGTCAATGTCCTCTGAAGTCATGGAAACCATATTCTGTGTGTGTGTGTGTGTGTGTGTAACAGTCTGAGAAAAATGAAATTTTATTCATCAGACAGGCTCAAGCAGTCCAATTCTTTTTTTTTTTTCCTGCATACTTGGTCTGAGATGTTGATTCTTTCACGATATGACTCCACGGTTTGTCATTCAGTGGTGTGAGGAGGGGACAAGATGGAGAACTGGGTGAGTGAAAAATGGATAGAGGCAAAATAACACACACTTAGACACACATTAGCAGACATCTTTGTCATTCACTGGCACTCAGCACCAGGCTGTTCCCATGTAGTGACAAGGTGTCAGCCTCCTGGATGCACACACAATGCCAGACTGTGAGTGCAGATAATAACATCCCACTTCTTTTTTTTTGCTCCATCACTGAAGCGGCTATTGTTGAGTGTTTGCGTGTGTATGTGTGTGTTATCTGCACACACGTGTTCTGCTTGTTCATTTATCTGTGAGTGTGTCTGCTCACCTCAGGTTCACTCAGCCTGTGGATGGAGTGACATGTTGCCCCTCCACCAGAAGCCAGCCCGCAGGTCCAGATTGGTCTCCATGGAGGAGCAAAACCACGGGCTCCACTGGCTGCATGCCCACCCACCCACTCAATAGAGTCCAGACTTTTGTCTCTCTAGCTTTGCCCAGTACTTAGTCAAACAAGCTTTGGTCACCGCATCACTGGTCACCGCAATAGCTGACTTTATCGAGGAAATTTTCCTGTATCCAATATGTAGTCTTTACCATCTTGGATTATGCAGTCTATGCTTGACATTAACACATACGTGGAGGGTTAATCTTATAAAACTGATGTGTCCAGTTTAATACTTACTGGTTTTCTGACAGTTCTGCCCCCCCACACACACCCATACATATAGACTTTACGTTGTGAGATTGTCTTGTATGAATTTCATACAAGACGATAAAAAGGTGGATCATACCATTAAAAGGTGGAAGAATTACTCTTACCTTTTTTCTTCAAGCTGTGCTGCAAATGAATCACATTTCACATTACTGATGGATCAAAGGCCTAATGTGAATGGCAAACCCACTCTTCCTCTGCAGCGCCCCTCGGCTCTAAAGAACTTTGCAACAACTTTTTAGTTTTCTTACGGTTTTTGTTCTACAATGAGTACAGGTGGATCACAATAGGAACTCTCCCAGTTGGAATTTAGGTTTATCTGGGGGAAACGTGTAACACATTCACTGCAAAACCACAATGAGTAATGAAAGATAATATTATTCCTGGTCTATTGGTTGTGTAAATAGATAATGTTTTTAACTCATCTGTCTCAGATATGTATCTGTTTGTGTCAGTATTTTGCTTTAAGTAGTTTGTGCAGCTTCCAAGTGCCCAAAACAGATTTAACTATGAGTAGTTTAAAGTGGTCGTTGAATGAGGTACTGACACATTGTGCTCTTCCAGCTGGGAAGCAGATTTAAGCAACTCAACAAAAAGCTCACCTTTTCCTGTATCCTAGACTTGTGTCTATGATAGCATCAATGTTTTCAGAGTGAAAGAGTGCCCTTGTTTTCAGCTGGCTGAATAATAACTGTTGCAATTAGTTATTATGTCATTGTTACGTCCCTGGCCTAGGGAAACCAGGGGGTGGTAACATGTGTGTCTTCCAACTTCTCTCTCCAAAGAAAGCCAAAAGTAAAGTCAAAGTATAACAGTTTTATTGACTTTGGAGAAGGACAATGCCAAAATAATCAACAAAACTTTTGTAATGAACTAATCTTACCTCCTGTAAAGAAAATAGCAAAATAAATGACCTAAGTTGACCTAAGCTCCTAACTTAAAACAGGAGTAAAAGAAAAGGTGAAACAAAAATGGCTTCTCTCTCCTACAACTGTTACATTTGTTTCCATGTAACATTAAATTAAATTAAATCAAAAGAGTATATTACATCTTTTACGACAGTCAACGGTCACTCTCTAAAGTGCAGTAACTGTGTTACAAAGTTAACCACATGAATTTCACTTACCTAACAAATATAACTTACCTAGCTTATAACAAGAAACAACTAGTAATACTATCAACATCAGTTTCAAATCTACTAGCAATGGGTTTGTTTGGAGAGAGTGAGCAAGAAGCCCTGAGTGTAGTCTGAGGAGGGTTTATATAGTCCAGGCCCCATCACTTCATCCACTCACGATGAGCCAAGTCCTCTTCAAATGAACCAGTCATAGTGTGCCATCTGGTTGCTGACATCCACCTGGGAGATTGACAGTCACCCAGACACACCCACACCACACTCACAAAAGAGGAGAGAATAACATATGATGGCAAAACGTGTGACCTAGGGTCATAACAGTAATATATATAAAATAATAAATTCCCGTGTCACATAAATTGGGCAGTCTTGTCTCTCCGTCTAGCTCAGGTCCTCTACCAGAGGCCTGGAGGGTTCTGTGTAGTATCTCGCCTGTTCCTATTACTGTGCTTTTCTGGACAGAGATCTCAGAGTCTCTCCCAGTTTGGGGGTTACCGCCCCTAGTGTACCTATCACCACTGGGACCACAGTTTTACTCCCCACATATTCTCTAGCTCTTCTCTCAGCACTTGGTATTTCTCAAGCTTCTCATGTTCCTTCTTCTTGACAAACAAACAAACAAAAAAAAAATATTGTTTTCTATATGAGTTTCAATTTGTATCATATTTGATACATCAGGTCACAATACCCAAAGATTCTTTTTTCCCTGAACTAACTAAAACATAATAAAACACAAACAAATCCAACAAATTTGTAATTCCAAATATAAAAAGTGCTACCATAATGCGGTAATAAGAAATCCACCAATGGAACTGGCTGGGTGGAAGTCTGGAAAACATAACCCTAACCCCAACCCTAACCCTAACCCCTAACCCTAAAACCTAATCCTAAAATCTAATCCTAACAACACCCCTAACATTTCAGTTATTTTTACTCACCCACTGCATGTATCTGATTGTATTCATCAGGTTTTTCAGAGAAAAAAATATCACACTGCTCATGTGGAGGGCTGAAAAACTCATACATTTGGCATTATAGGGTTAAGCTACACTACAGCTCCAATACAATTGTCACATTTTTTTTCTCTTTGTATTTTAAAACGCACATTAGCATCTACAGTGTATGTTTCTTTGCCATCTCTCATCTTCATCTTCTTCTGGAAAGGTTCTTAAGACATTGTTAAACCAACTTTCATTAAGTAGAATATCACAGTATATGTTCTTTTTTGTATGTTTGTCCTTGTGCCAAAATACAGCAACATGGCTCTTGTACAATTTTTAGCTAGTTTACATTTTAAATTAAGCTGTGGTGTTCCTCAAGGTTCAATCTTAGGTTCCATGGTTTTTAATGTCTACATGATACCACTCAGTAATGTCATCAGAAATAGAGTTCAAGAGTCTGATGGCGGTGGGGTAAAAACTATTCTTGAATCTTGTGGTGCGGGTGTGCAATGTCCTGAAGCGCCTGCTGGATGGCAGCAAAGAAAAGAGTCTGTGACCCGGATATGTATGGTCTTTGAGTTTGATGTATCTCCTCTAATGTAGGGAGCTGGGTACCAATGATGCACTGGGCAGTTTTTATGATGCATTGTAGAGCCTTCTTATTGTGCAAAGAGCAACCGGAGTACCAAGCCGTGATGCAATATGTGATGACGGATTGATGGTGCACCGGTTGATAAGCAGTTTTGGCGTTAGCTGAGCCTTCTTCAGGGTACTCAGGAAATGGAGCCTCTGTGCCCCTTTTTTGGCCACTGCAAAGATGTTGGTGACCCATGACAGGTCCTGGCTGATGTGCACTCCCAAGAACCCCGAAGCTTTGGACTACCTCCACTGTCTCCCCTCCGATGCTGATGGGTTGATGGTCTAGCCCTGTTGAGCGCCCATGTTCAGGGTGATGGACTGTTGCTCAAGAAGTCTGTTGCTCACATTTACTGTGCAAGGAACTTTCCCCCCAACAGCTACTCCTGGTCATGGGTGTGAACATTCAACCTGAAGAAGAAGAAGAAGCACCGCAGAGCAGTCAGCTGGTAGCTGGCCAATCACAAGCGAGTGGGAATGCACTTGGTAGCTGGCCAATCACAAGAGACTCTGTGTTCTGGGGCAGTGGGCATTAGCTCAGAAACAGAGTGCCTCTTCAGATACTGTCAGACAGCAGCAATAAAATGGCTTAGTCTGAAGAAACTATGAGGTTTTTGACCATAAATATTATTTATCTAAGTAGACATCAGTAATGTCAATTTTTGGTTCAAAAAAACCATTCTATGTGAATGGTCCAAGTTACCTTTAAAGTCTCCAGCAATAATGAACACGGTGTCAGGGTGACAATTCTGCAGGTCAATGATGCAGTCATGTAGTTTAGCCAGGGATAGCTTAGCATTAACGTAGGGAGGGATGTAAAGAGTGGTGCGAGATGGTACGGTCTGCACTTCAGTTAAATAGACTCCATTTGACCTCCCCCCGTCATCTCAGTATCCCCAGGAGAGTACATATATGCAACTTGACTTGCCTATATGTGTCTAGTACTCATTATTTAAGGTGATAACTTTTAGGGGTCACATCTGGTCCAACAAAGGAAACTACAGAGCACTAAATGAGTGAGGCAGCATAATTGAACACAGGTGTGACTAATAAGGACAGATGTGGTGTGATCAAGGGAGCAGGAAAAAAAAGTGCCCAGAAACGAGACAAGAAATGTAAGTAAACATTTGCTCAAGGAAAGTTCCTAAGAGACCATACACATAAGTATTTTAAGGATCATGCCATGATAAGAGCAGCATGAATTATCTAAACACCAAGGAAGCCAGTTTTGGGGAGCTATTGTAGCTCCCCAAAACAAAAAGGCTGGGACGTATATATATTGACAAACTTAATTATAGAACACTTATCAAACATTAAGACAAGAGAAAAGGCTGCTGCAATGATAATGTCATTAATATGGGTGGATATTTTATTTTTCTGATCATTTTTTTTTCCACTTCCAACCTTGGTGATGTGGTTATGTTGGCCCCTCTTCTTCTGTCAGCTTCTTGGTGCATTAGCACAACTTAATTGTAACTGGAATGTGGACGTAAGAAAAAAAAGGTGTATTTACGGACATGTACAGTAAATAATCATAATTATATGATTCAATTAATCAATAATTCTAAAGTCCTTCCCTGCTGCTTATCCAGGATTCTAAGGTATTTCATTAGATGTTTCTGTAATACCTGATATATTTCCTAGAATATTTTGCAGTGATATCTTTCATCTCTATATTTATTACATTTAATTAGTGCATGTTTAACAGTTTTGGCTGTAGTATACTGGTTACATAGTCCAGTGGGGTGTTTTTCTGTTCAGTGTGGGTTAACCCTAACCCTAACCCATACTTTTGTATATTGTATAGGTGTAGACCTGTGTCAGCATTGTTCCAGTAATCTTGCCAACTGTTATTTTTTTATGTTGTGATCTATCAATTAGCTAAGTTTCTTCGTCTTTTGTCAGGGTTTATTGGAGATTGGTGTATGTTTTCACATACAGATAACCATTATCTCTTCATTAAACCGGTAATTCTTATGGCTTTCCTGGAATAAGTAACAGGCCGGTTTTCATTATGTTTTGTCCATGTTTTTATTACTTGCACAGAGTTAAGTGTCTATTATGCATTTGTCCATCTTCAGAATGTTTCATTACAGACTAATGTCACTGACTTTAAATGAGAATCCCCCTCACTTTTTTGAAGAGGTTCTCAATGTTATAGGACCATCTTTCCTTACTATTACTAATAGCAGTCTGTTTGGCACCTGTGTGGTAGTGTGGTACCTGTAAATTTCAAACCTGATCAAGAAACCTGGCCTGGACCCCACAGACCTCTTCAATTTTAGACCAATCTCCAAACTCCCCTTCCTCTTGAAAATCCTGGAAAAGATGGTTTTAATCCAGTTATAAACCTTGTTGAAAATAAATATGATTTTTGAGATTTTCCAGGGTTTTAAGTCCCTTCACAGTACTAAGACAGTGCTCCTGAGACTTTTCATTGACATTCTCCTAGCAGCAGATAGTTGACTATGTTGTTCTCGTATGTCTGGACTTGACTGCTGCATGTGACACAGTGGATCATAAAATTTTTATATGATGCCTAGAGGACTGGGTTGACATTAAAGATGCAGCCTTAGAGTGGTTTAGGTCTTATGTGATGGAAGAAGTTTTTGTTTCAGCCTTGATGGTTTTGTGTCCTCTGTACCCCTCTCTTGTGGAGTGCCACAAGGTTCAGTTCTCGGGCCTCTACTGTCTTCTCTGTATATGCTTCCCCTTCGTTCTGTTTTCAGCAAACAAGGTATATTTTTCATTGCTACGCTGATGACAGCCACATTTCTGCTCCTCCAAAGGGAAAAATGCAGATTCAGTGAAGCCGCTATTAGAATGTCTCAGTGACATCAAAACAATGGATGGCATTTAACTTTCTAAGCCTGAGTGATATAAAGACAGAGGTTATGTTTTTTTGGAGCCAAAAGTAACTTCTGATACTCCCTCAGTTGACCTGGGTTCCTTGGCACCTTTTCACAGAAGCATCGTAACAAACCTTGGTGTAAAAATGGATTCTGGCCTTAAAATGGACACACAGATCTGCTATGTAGTAAAGAAGAGCTTCTTTCAGTTGAGACAGATAGCAAAAATGAAACCTGTTTTGTTGCGGCAGGTTTTTCATGTCTTTGTCACAACTCGTCTTGATTACTGTGAAGTCCTATGGGCTCTAATTTCATGGCGCAGTGCAAGGTGGTGAAGAGGTAATTTCATCAGGTGCAACACCATGCGCAGCGAATTTGGCAATTTGGTAGACCGAGGCGTGCCAAGATGGGTGTGGCGCAAAAGGGGGAGGTGTCGACCGATTCATCTTGGCGCAGTAAGGCTGCGCTGAAGGTGCGCAGAAAGCTCACCAGCTCCAACCTGATCTACTCTTGGCGCAAGGCGAAGCGCAGTGGGTCTAGTGGTAATTTGGCTGACTGGCACATGGTGTGCACACGTCACCAAAACCTCACAGGCAGGTTTACAGAATGTCAGGCACATTTCAATGCAATTAATAATCACAACATCCACTATTTAATGTACTATCTGAATCACCACATAAATTTATATCTATACCGACTGTCCCGTCACATCTGATCAGATCTGGTCAGATCAAAGGCGGTTGGCACGCGTATTGAAATTTACCCATTAACGCAATTAACGCAACTGAAACTGTGATGCACACTAACGACTTCATATCTCTCCAACCACAAACACCCTCGGCATCAGATAGTGAATATATATTCAGCTTCTCTCGTCTCATAAAATTCAGTGCATTGTATGTGGCAGGGAGAGCAGCAGAGGGCATGGGAGAGGGAAGACCACCTGGCTGCACAGCTCTGTCCTTAAATGTTTCCGTTTACATTTTTGGCCACAGTTTACTCAATCACATTAAAGATACATAAAATTACTCATGATACAACATGGTGTTAACATCAATTTTATTGATTATTGAACTAGTCTCCTTCTTCTTCGTCATGCGCAGGGACATGCTCCTGCTCGGATCCGGAAGAGGGTTAATTAAACGTATTCACATCTTTGATTTGGTGTAATCCAGATTTCAATTGGGTAAGACAAGTTCATTTCACATGCAAACACTAGTGACAAGGGCCAGACCACAAGCTTGGCAATGTGTCTTTTACACACAGGTGTTTCTGATTTTATCTGATTATCTGATATCTGATTTTATCCTTGTTACACATGGTATTTGTTTATGTTGCGATCTGTGCACACTACTCATCTTTATTACACGGGGTTTAAATATAGGTTACTAAATATGAGTGTCTTTATTAGTGGAAAAATAGGTTTACCTTACCCATAATGCCAAACCTCAATCCCACCCAAGCCCTCAATGCTTATGGCTGAGAGGGTGGAGGGCGCAATGTCCTCCGCCGAGCTTGGTGCTTTTGTTTGGCCCTTTTTCTTACATCATTGAACTGTTTTTTTACACTGGACAACAGTTCTCAGTATGTCAGGGCAAACATCATCAGCCCGTGGAGATCTGTTTTTGTGTGACCATATATACGACCACTGCGAGCTTGGACCTCCCGGACCAGAACATCAGTTTCCTCCAGGGAGAGGTTTGGCTCTCTGACGCTGCCAGGGCAGTTGCTAGGAATTCTCGGCCCCCTGAAAGAATATCAGCGTGGGCCCCTCTACCACATTCATTGCCACTTTTTTACAAATGTGTATTATGATGTTTTTCTTTGTTTTTCTGTTGATGCCTGGTGTATAATCACTCAACAATGAGTTAGAGTATTATGTAAATTGTTCTTATTTCTCTGATTTGCAACACATTATTACACCTCTGATTGCATACATCTTCAATTAACCACTAAACAAATAAGCACTGATATCCAATAATAATAATAATAATAATAATAATAATAATAAAAAACTCAAAGTGTCCCAGCTCAAGAGAATCCACAAGGTGGACCCAAGGTAGATATGTAGCGTTTAACTTAAATGTGCAGGTAACACCAACAGCACAGACAATGAAAGAATGAATGAATGAACAAGAAGGCGCCCTCGGTAGTTTTACTCTCACCATTCTAAGAAAAAAAAATTGATGTCCTGGGCCCCTGCTCTGTTGCTCCGAACCCTGGCCTTCCTCTCTAGCCTTTTCTGGTGTCCAGATTTGTGTTTTTTGTGTGCCATCATCTTGATCTCCCTCACTCCCTGGCAGGGAACTCCAACAGGGAGTCCCTGTCCATGGCAAAATGAAACTCGCACTGCGCCTCGCTGCGGCACATTTAAACGTGAGGAGAGGAGCACATTTGCGGCACATTTAAAGGTGAGGAGAGGAGCTCATTTGATTGGTCAAGACTGTGTTAAACCCAGTTACACCTTCTCTCCCTCTCTTTTGCTACTTGCATTGGTAGGAGGGACAGTGGCGGGACAGAAGAATATTTGTGCCCGGTTATGCCCCCTGCGCTGTACAGGAAACTAGCAAAATGTGCCTCCTTGGTGCAGCGCACCTGCGCTGTTCCTCGCCTGTGCCCTATATGTTGGGGTTAGCCGGACTTCTCTCTCCCGCCTGCAGCTGGTTCTGAATGCTGGTGCTCGCCTGTTAACCAGTGCACCCAGACATGAGCACATAACTCCCATTTTGGCAACTCTTCACTGGCTCCTGGTTTATTAAATGATTCAGATTCAAATAATTTTGTTTGCTCTTGTTTGCTAACTGTATGCGTTAGTCAAAGAAGTGGTGAAAAAAGCCACTTTTTTAAAATTGATTGTACACTAAAATCATATAAATACATGTGTACACATACAGGTTTAAATAAAAAAATATACTAAATTACAAAGCCAATTATTATTTTATAATGTGCAGTCATGAGCAAATACAAGAGGAATTAAAAGAAGATTCACCGCTACATATCTCAAATTAAAAGGGGTTTTACAAAAACAAGATAAAACAGTCGATAAGTAAACCATTTAAATATATATTAATGATGTCATAAATAAATAATATATTAAAAAAAATGTATGTTAATGTTTTGTAGCTGCCCTCATGGGCCCTCTCTCAGTTTAGAGCCCCAGGCAATAGCTTGTGTTCTCTGCTTTGTTGCAGTGTCTGAGTATAATGGATGAATAAAATGTACACTAATGAGTTTTTTGGGGTTGAATATTTTTTTTGTCATCATATGGAAAATAACAACAAAATAGTGTATGTTTCAAGTCCAGTTACTAATAGTTCTCAGTGAACTCTTTCAAAGCAGGTCACAGATATGCGCCAGTGTTGTGGCTGCTCTGTGTTTCAAGTAGCAACATATGCCATTTAATGGATCGCTCACCCTTTCCCTCTTCTAATTGACTTTTAGTTGTATGCAATCTGTTCTTGTTCAGTACCACAGTTTTCCTGATAAATATGAATATTTATTCTACAGCAAGTCATCAGCTTTCCGTCAGAGTCCCTGCGGTGCTCACACACCACTGTTGGTCGCCTTTCATCTCAGTATGGCTGATTATCTGGTTCACTGAGGGCGAGGCAAGGACAAGCCAAACACAGAAACGTACCGCAACTTTCAATCTCAGAGTTGAGAGGAACCTGGCTCCCTGCCACTGCACGGTATTTTCATCTTGTTCCCTTCTCCACTCGCTTTTAATGCCTGCTCTGTCATCATCACAGCTTTTGATGTGATGCTGATGAGTACATTCAAAGAAACATTGGATGTGAGTGATGAAAACAAGATGGCTCCAGAAAAAGCAGTAAGAATGATAATAATAAAAAAAAAAAAATTGCAAAGAATTGTTTCTTTAGAGTTTTCAGGTGCTCGTTGTCAACTCTTTGAGGCTTCCATGTTAAAAGTCAAAGTAGTTTTGAGGCACTCTGGGGGGGGGGGGGGGGGGGGGGAGGGCCGGGGTAAAAGGACCTGTGCGAAGGCTTTCTCTGGCTTCCTCACACAGTTCAAAAACATAGCCCTATATGTCTGTTGGGATTAGGCACCAGTGCCCCTACACAACCCTCATGTGGAGGATAAAGTAGTAGAAGGTGACTGAGTGAGTGAGTGAGTGAGTGAGTGAGTGAGTGAGTGAGTGAGTAATATGTTAGAAGGGACACATTTTCCTCTCCCTTTCAGCTCACCATTGTTTAGTTCAGGGCTTTAACCAATCACTTGAGTGACACAAATACACTCATTATTCATCAATAATAGTATCCATCTCCTGTTCTAAAAGTTGTTTGTTTGTTTTTTAGGTTCATTTTCATCAGGTATTCTCCTGTGTTATGTTGATACTCACCTGTCTTCAATCTGTGCTTTCCCTCCTGTGTGATTACCTGTCGATGCCTAAATGTACTTCACCTGTGGCTATAGTTGTCTCTTCCCTTCTAGTGTGTACATATACTCACCCTCTCCTCTTTGTTTTCTGCCACATCATCATGCTGTAGTGTGGCATTCCAGCATTTTTTCCCTGTCTTTTTTTCTGTGTGTTTTTTGATCTAGTTTTACCCTTTGACCTTGAGGCTTGCCTAGTATTTTGGATACCTCTGCCTGTTTTTTGCCTTCATAAATTATTTGAACTCTTGAGAAATTGAACTTCTGAGACTGTGAGTGATGCATTTTGAGTTTTCATCATTGTGGCACAGGTGTAAGAAATTGTATATTGTTGCTCAAAACGGTGCAGCTTTAGGTTCATATGGTTACTTTAAACACTTATTTCATAGTAGCAGTGTAAGGTGTTGGGGGTTTTCAGTAGTAAAATCAAAACAGTGCTGCCATACAGTTTGACAAAGATTAGAAGGGGATTAGTCTAAAAATTCAGTTTGCTCCCACTGTGTGTATATGTGTGTTCTTTGTGCTTATATCTGCACTGAGCCCTGTTGAGCCAGCACACATTTCTCTCTCTCTCTCTCTGCTATCGCTCCTCTGTGATATTTGTCACCATAAATCGTATTCATGGGATGCCGGATCATCACAGTCACAACTGTGCCTAGCATGTAATTCAGATGTCATGCAGAAAGCTCAAAGTTATGACCTGCCACATTTTCTGACCCCCCCCCCCCCCCCCCCCCCCCCCCCCCTCCCTCAGTCCCCCCCCCCCCCCCCCCCCCCTCCTGTCTTTACAGGAGTAGATCAACCTGCATCCACCTCATGAAAGCAATGGCATTTGTTGCTCTAAATACCGGCTGAGCACTGTCTGTTGCTGAACACTGATTTGTCACTCAGTATACAAGACTGTCACAGTGCAAAGAATACTCAAACAGATTGTAAAGGCTCACAGGTTTTAGGTCTGTTCAGTTTAGTTGAGAGCTTTATTGTGCCTCAAGGTGGAATTTGTATTGGAGTTGTTTTATACAAAAGATGTTCTGATTGCACATGAAAAGCTTCATTTAGCTCTGACACAGAAAAGCTTGTATCTCTGTCCAGATGGAAGAGGAATTAATTCATCAAGAAGGAGAGTGAACTCTTGTCAGTCATAGTATGAGTCAGAGTTGCTGCTTTACACGTATTATGAACAAGATGCACACATTTATATTCATATATTATGATTTAGGTCACAATAGTTTGCCAGATTCATAAAGTATATACAATTTGGGAAATGGTGATGAACATGACTGGGATCCATCCACATACCATGGCAGATGCATAAAAGAATGAACGCAATGAGCCTCAGTTATTTTTGCTTAAATATATATATTTAGTACATTTTTATTATGGATAAATAAAAAAAAAGATTCCTTGTACAATAGTTTGAGTTTATACCATTAGAAAAAATAAAATACAGTATATGTGAATTATGTCTGGATGATGATGTAAAAATAAAACATTCTAAATCTAGAACATTCCTTGCTGAGGCATATTATACTTTTAAACAAAATATTGCAGGTATTAAAATATGCATTGACGATGGAATATTCCTGTTTCCTTGACAAATTTTGGCGGAAATCTTTTGTTATAGTAAATGATCTGCATTTGTACAGCACTTTCCTAGTCTTGTTGAGCTGCATTACACTACAGTTTTGCCGTTCACTTATGCACACCCACTCACTCACACATTCATGTAGCACATATACAGTATAAAAAGTGCTGAATGTTTTTTTCATACCTATTCACATGCTACTGGCACACAATTGGAACCTGGTCACAACTGGATGTATGGGCAAGTTTTACTTGTCATGTAGGTACACATGATGTCTTATTAGAGCAGCCACACTGCCTATGTGTCCCCGTAAGACGCACATTCCTGGTTTGTTGGATCTTTTTGGAAATAGAAGCCTATTCTTTTTCCTATTTCTTTTGTCTGTCTTTCTTATTTGTCTATGTCACAGGCACACACTTGTATGAGTAGCTAGTGGAAATTGTTTAGTAGTCCCTACCTGAGGATGTGTTATTGTGGATCTAAGGATGTGTTCTTTCTATTCTGTATGACAGGATTTCTCTCCCAGCTGACACATGTTTCAGTGGAAAGAGTAGTGCTAATATACATGTCAAGGCAAATCTCGCTCAGTTTTATACAGTCACGTCACAATCGGGCATTAGTATCTCGCAGTTTAACTTGTCTTTTTGCTCTGAGAGGAATCTGAAAATGAATCACATTAGTATGACATCAAAGAAAGAGATGTGTATGTCTCTTTTGTGTGTGTGCGCGTGCAATGAAGGTAGTGGTGGTGGTGGGGGGGGTTTCTCCTTTAACCACGTTGCTTTTGTTAAACTCTCTTCATGCTCCATGTAGCGCCAGGCACTGAAGTAATTTCACACCTGACCGGCCTTTTGTCAGCTCCGCCAACCGGCACCCTGGCAGGGTTGCCATGGAGACGAGGAGGAAGCTACTTCCAGTGTCAGCGCGTTAAGTGACTGTTTAACATGGAGCATCGCATGCCGTGCCTCATCTGTTGATAATTTGACTCCCTGGGCTTTTGAAAAATATGGTATTATCACAGGTGTCCATACAGAATGTGCCGAGTGCCAGCATTCTATTATGGTCAAGCTGATTCACAGTGGGGAACACCAAAGTTGTTCGCAGCGAGACTGTCCCTGGTTCGAATCCCTGTTTTGCCACTGGCTGTTCTGTCTTTCTCTCCATGTGTGGGTTTTCTCTTGAAACTGTGGTTCCTCCCGCAGACCAGAGACTATAACTTGAACATGGGAGTAAATGTCTGTTTGTCTCTGAATGCTGCCTGCTATGTGATTGGCTGGTGACCCAGGATGTACCCTCTTTTCACCTAGTTTTTGCTGAAATTGGCTCCTGCTCCCTCACTGCAACCCTCAAAGGATAAGCCGTTTAAATAATGGACGGATGAGATCCACTGAGGTCACGTGTAAAAGAATTTATGTATAAGGATGTGACAGAATGTGGATGGGACTTAGCATAGGCATGCCCACACACTGATCCTTATCACTCATTTGTAATGCAGCAAAATGATAAAAGCAACAGGTAGTATCAATGGTTAATTGAAGTACTTTTATCATAGAATGAAAAGAAACATTTGTGTATCCATCCTTAATAAGGAAAGTAGCTACTGGCTGTTTTAAAAGTTGTTAAATGACATCATCACCCTATTTGCATAATTGCCCACATGTATGGAATTGTAATAGACGCTGCAGGAGAGAGGTTTTTTTGCAGAGTCAGTGCATTTGAACAATAAATGGCAGCTTGTGTTGGGTGGAACTGTTACACTGTAAGGCTTTGCCTTTTGAATATGTTTTTGAGCTGTCATGTGTTTTTTTTTTTTTTTTTTTACATCACTAAGTTTTGCATAGAAATCAACCTTACTTTGATTCCCACTCCTTTCTGTACACAGTGGATGAGGTGAGTAAATGACTCGGGCTGTGTGATCAGATCTGCCAGTGTCATGTCTCCAGTAACACCAGAAAAAAGTTGCTGGATTTGATGTCGCTAGTGACATCTGAATACTCACTTGACAGAGTCACTATGTTGGCTTAGTTATTTCCTCTTATTGTGTAGCGTTTTGGTTGCTAAACTGCTTTGGGAAAGTGATGATATCATAATCCCACCTTTGTCTTGTTCTGGCATTCACTGTTGCTTGTCTTCGTTGTATCTCTTCTTGTGTTTGGCGATTGTTATGGTAACCTTTATTTTCTTTCCTTCATCGCCCCGGCTTTCTTCATTCTGTCATTGTTTCTGTGATTGTCTACAATACATTGTAATGAATACTTCTTCAAATAATGCTTTATTTAAATTGTTTGTACATGGTGTCCTTTGGGAATGCTCAGCATCTTCTCCAGTTTTTGGTTTACCAGTCATTTTTGGGGGTTTCCATCATTACATACAATGGTTTCAAAATGACAGAGAAGATTATTTACATTTTGTTCTGTTTCTGTATGGATAGGGTCTTAATTTGCCTTCCATCTGTGCAGGGTGGGATGTACATGGATCACAGGCAGTGATGCCAACTGTTTAGCAAGTACATATTTTCTAGTTAAACAGTGCAGTGGTGACAATAAGTGAAAGGAGAAGACGGTGAGGCAGTAGAAAGAGTATTAATGCAACATTACAAATGCCAAGTGCCTTAAAGTGGCAAGAACAAGCAAATAGGAGATACATTTCTTTAAATGTGTTTGGTTCAGACATCAGCAAATGGTACCATTTACAGCTAAATGTTTTTCTGTACTACAAATCACCTTCACCCACTCATGTTATTCTCACCATGTCTGTCTTAAGTGCTTTTTCTGTCACACATCCTTTACTCACTGCTGACATGGGAACTGGAGAAGCTTTGGATTGAACCATTGACCTTTGGGTTAGCAAATGACCTGTGCTACTTTTCAAGCCATGGCCTATCAAATCCAGATATGAATATGGTGACAACCACTGACATGAGAATATAAAAACCCCTACTGGCTCCTGAGTTTTTCCATCCTCTGGTTACTTTGAAACCAGAGGATTATCACTGACCACTCTGGATACTTTTATTTTGAGCCACTCTTCAAAAAAGACGTCAAAAAATTATTTGTGCATCACCCACTCATGAACTGACTCAGACACGACCCCTTCATCCTCAGTTTTCGAATCACTTCAGTTGCTCCATTTGGAAAATGAAAACTTGAGTGAATCAAGCCATCAGTGTTGAAATTCATCCAGTGTCCCAATATTGTATCAGAAATGCAGGACAGTGGCTTTATATGCACCAAGATTGGGCAAAAAGGGAGGGGCTTGGACCAAAGTGAGCAATGAAATTTGACTAAAAGGTAAGTTCTGAATATATATGTCTTTATATATTCCTTAATTGAAACTCTTGGTTGGAGTTTACTATGAATGCCGTTAGCTCTAGCATTAGCCCGAGATGAATTGTCGCGAGTGATCCAGTATCCGCAGCAACGTTGAAAAGTTGCTTCATCTTTATTGTAAACGCAGCATGACAGGAGACACAACCGATGGAGAAATGAGGTGTGGAGATAAACGAAAACTCACTATCACTTGCAGGATATCTAATAATAGAAGCAATGAATGCCACTCATTTAGCTTTAAGGTGGCTTTAAACAAGCTCTTCTGTCTATGACCATCAGCACCCCCTGCATTTCATTATTTTCACATCAGGAAACAACATTTCTCCTGCCAGACAAGCTTGAAATGTCATTACAGCAGTGAAGCTCCAGGACAGCTTCATTTCCTCATCAAACCTGGAGCTGCAGTGTGTGTGTGTGTGGACCTGGATTAGTGCCAGTCCTGATTTTATAGATGCTGGCACTGCATCACAAATGACATGGGTAAGGTCTTGTTTTACCAAAATGTTTTGGCACCAGTCTACAAATATTTCAACGAAATAGTCAAACAGGATTTTCTTTGGGCCTTGTCACAACTGAAATATTCATTAAGAAAGTTTGCTGGAGAACAGTGAGAACTAGCCTCTGACTGTAGACATGCACATTGGTTTGCCCATCCTTGTTGTAAGGACTTTCATCCATTTCAATGGAGTAAGAAAACGTTTTTATCCCTAAGCCTAACATTAACCTTACCACGACATGCCTCTCATACACATGTACACACAGGTCAAAAGGTGTACAACATCTGAATTTCTAGATGTTCTGTAAATTAAATCATAAGCAAATTTAACATTTGGGGATCTCATGGTGCATGTGGATCAGCGGGTTAAGAAGGTCATGCGCTTGTGACGTGATGTCTTCATTCTCTTCATTTGTCCACCAAAAAAAACAGAAAGAACAATATGATTGGCGAGTATTTGTTGGTGTATTTGTGGAAAGTGTATTAATTAGCTGACATTTAGGCTTACTGTATGCTTGAAAGGCTTAACACTTCTGATGCAGGTAACAGGAAGCAACAAGACCACAATGCAGTTCAGGAGGAAGGATTTCAAGTTTAAAATAATATATAAATAACATAAATAAACATTTTTATGGCAGTGGTAGCAAACAACAGAGCAAGTCCTTGTGTTAATAGAACTATTCATTTACTGTGTACATGTAAGTCAGTCATAACATTTGGGTTGCCCCCAGATGGCTGGCATCAGTATAGGCCATAATCTATAATTTGGCTTCCAGTGTGTGTACAGTCAAGGAAGTGAAGATGATCACAATGTCAGCTCATTGTGGATCATCTTCATTGTGGAGTCAATGTGGATAGAGACCACATGGCTGTTTGTTTAAAAAGATGTCTTAAAAAAAGAAGTCTCTCAAGATCCCCTATTTTTCACACATAAGTGTGAAAAAGAACCTCATCAATGATCACTTTGTGACCCCAAACCCACATGTCACCAACAATACTAAGCCAGGTTGCTGTCCACCCCACTCTGTATTCTCTCTGGTCCTCTTGTGAGGAGGACACCGACTCCTCTTCTCTTTCCGGTCCTCCAGTGAGGAAGACACAACTTCTCTCTTTCTTCTGACACGGATGCCTGTCTGAGTTCCAACAGACACCAGATGCACAGTCAGCCAACAATATTTTTTGGACCAATGGATAGGATTTCAAAAAGATACCTGCATCTTTCGAGGAATTAATAATTTACTGTAATTGTGCATAGCACAGCATAACACAAACTGGAAAATTGAATGCTACATAAGTATTATGTTAACAAAGAAACACAGCAGAGCCATCTTTGATTTTGCCCTCTTGTTGTAGTTTATTTGTTAAACACCATCTAGTGTCTTCACTACAAATTTTTTTCTTTAAAATATACAGTCTGGTCTGATTAATATTGCCAACCTCTTCCAATCCTTTAATTCAAGCTAACTATGCATGTGGCATTGTGATATATCAAATATTAAGTGAATTATTAATCATAATCCAAATTAGTAATCAGCTAAATGCATGTGACTGAAGCAGTAAATTGGCTATCCTTTCCCTTCTCGTTCCCCAACACAGGTAATAGCTTGGTTCTAAAAATAACCAAGCTAATAATCTAAGCCAATCTAAAAATAAGGCTGCCATCAGAGTAATATAGCCATGTGAACATGTGTGTGAATAAATTTTCACAGTTGCTTATATAACAAAGATAAAAATCATCCTAAAATCCATCCTCCCTCATTTCCTGCACATTTTCTCTTATTTTCTTTTACCAAGGTAGCACTTGATTACTACAGAAACATGGTGGTAGTACCATAATATTACTTATCTAATGCAAATAATTACCTGACTTAGTATACTGTTACGGTGCGGTAAAGTTAAATGTTAACAAGTACAACAGTTTACAGCCTGTGTCTGCCTACTCAAGGAATGAGCCATATGAGCTAAGTTGATATTGTCAGGCCTAATCATATTCATTTGTTACGCTTGATGGGCACGCCCGAACGTAGTCAGCGATAATATATAAAGCTCACAGGTCACGGGAACAGAAGGTTGACTCAGCTCTGTCATCACAGTACAGTAAACGATTAATGTGTCAGACGTCTTTTAGATAATCGGCAGAGTCACTCTGTCAAGCATTCTGCTGGTAAGTGGCCTTGTCAGGAGCGAGACGGCTCCCTCCAAGTTTGCATGTTTGTGATGATAATGGACTGTAGCGGAAAAGCAGAGGTGGTTCTCAGTATCCATTACAACCAAAGATCTACAATGAACCCCTATATAAAAGTGCAGCAACAATTTATACTGAATCTGAAAGCCACATTTTCTTTTATCTGCCATATTATGTTTCATTTATTTTACCTTGAAGTGCTGCCCACACATATTGAATAATACAAATGCATTGAGGTGAAGGGTAACATTGTTTACTCAACAACTGCATTTTAAATTTATACAATATTAGCTCCTTTTTTCATCTTAACTCTGATGAATGTACACATAAAAGCGCCGTCTACTTCATAAGGAAATGCATGTGGGTGCATATTTTCGTCAGAGGGGGTTGCCCTGGATATGGCATAAAAGAGTTACATGCACCCATATATTTAAGTGTAATAAACCCCTAAAGCATGTGCTGATTCAAGTGCAAATTTGGATAGTTTAGTAAAAGTTGTGGTTCCCAAACACTGTGTTGGGACCCACAGATTTGTTGCAGAATGTAGCCGACAAGTTACTTCAGGTTCATGTACATATCTTTTAAAAACCATACAAACAATGAAGTTTATTTGGAAAAAAGATTGATTTACCAATTTTAAATGAATTAATCTGTTGATGTTTTTGTTAATCCCCATGTAGATTGTTTGGGAAACACTGAAGTATTGAAATTATACTAGTTGTGATAAAAAAAAAAATTCACCACATCCACTACCTCTCTGGTCAAACACCAGCTACTGCGTTAAAAATTTGCCGCTGGCTTTTAGTAGTCCACTCTTGCTTTACTGGTACACACTTTTGTCACCCTCTCCACTGCTTGAAGTGTGGTTTGACTTTCAGATTTCACTATCAGACCACACTTCCTGCATTGTTCCTCATTCAGCTCTCAGCCCACTTCATGACCCTTTAAGGTATCACTTAACTGTAGATTGACACTGTTGTGTTGACACTGATGTTGCACTGACGTGCAATAGTGTTGACACTGATGTCACGCAGTCATTTACAATTTGTTTAGCAAAACTTTAAATTTGGCAATATTTATGCACTGAAGCACAGTGCAAGTGCAACAAACCTACCACGAGGCTGGCTACGGCCACAAAAAGATACAGAAAAAAAATATTTCAATATTATATCTTCCTCCCTAATGTTTGTCATTGCTGCTTGCAATGACAAACAGGAGTGTGTGCACTTTTAGGTGTGTGCCGCGAGCAAATCTGACCAGAAAACACCATCAAATCCTTTCAAAAAGTCTTGAAAGTGTATTGTACATGGTATGAATGTTCTGATTCTTATAAATGACAGACATATAACATGTCTTGTTCCTCCCCCACAACCATCCTCCTGTCCGTCCTTCCACTTTTTTTATCTTTTATTTTTATTTATCCATTTTTTTTTAAATATAAATACTGCATATTTCATTTACTTGAATATGGAGAATATCCACACGTTTGACATTGTCATCAAATTTAAGATGACGAATCATGCAACAGCTGGAGAGGAGCGCCCCCCGCGACCCTTAGTGGATAAAGCGGTAGAAAATGAGTGAGAGTGAGAGAGAATCATGCAACACTGGCGTGTTCCCTGTTTTGTTTCAGAAATCACTCAAGCCCCTGACGACCACGCCGCAAAGGTTACCAAATGTTAAAAATTATCAAAATTATTAAGGTAAATTAAGAACAGATTTAAAAAAAAATGTCTGATTTAATTTAAGTTAATGGGTAATAAAATACTGAAAAACTATTGATGACCCTAATATTTGCATATTATATTTATGATGTGTATAGAACACAATATAGACTTTTAGTCAATAAAATCTGATGAATAATTAATCTTGAACTGCTTAAAGTACTTGAGCTACCACTTGCAAAACATTCTGTCAAATCATTATCTTCATTTACATTAATTCTTGCAGTGTCTATATCTTTTTTTTTCACTATTAATGAACTTCTTCATACATAATTTGACTGCAGGACTTTTAGCTACAATGAAATGTGGTTGACATTGTGATACTCGTGTGTAAGACTTAATCTTCATCCATTTTTATCTGTACTTTGAGGGTGGCAGGAGGCTGGAGCTAATCCCTGATGACATTGAGGGAGCGGTGGGGTACGCCCAGACACATCACTGTACATCAGTATATCTTATCACAGGGCTAATGTGTGGAGGGAAAAAAAACAACAACAACAACCATTAACACTCATCGACCCACTTTCACCCATTCATTCTACTACATTTTAGTGATATTAAATGACCTGTAATTACTGTGAGTTTGAACTGAGCACAAACAGCTAAATTAAATACTTTGTATTACAAATGAGACATTCTCCTTTTGATGTTGAGCTGTGGTGTGAATGGTCATAGATCATTCATCGTTATTCAGTGTCAGAATGTGTCTTCTTATCATGCAATCCCATGAAGTGACACTGGACGGTACTGACAATATCTGAAAATAGTCATGGCACAAATAAAAGGTGGCATGATGTCAGGTATCTGATCACGGGAAAAAGATAAATACAACAGAAGATAAATAGTGATCTAAGATCTATGAAGTGTTATTAATAACTACACAGTGAACCAGCACTCTTCTACCAATCTAAATTTAGACAAATTTCGAACAAATTACAAATTTCAAAGCTCATGTCCAGACAAGATGGATTCTCAGAATGCAATATGTAATTTGAATGACTAGAATGAAAATGAAAAATGAAGTGAAAAGCAAAGGTGTTCAGGATAAATACATGGACGGATATGAAAAACATGTAGGCACTTTCAGAATAATACATTTTTTTGGAATAGGGAACAGGTTAGTATCATGTATTCACACCTGAACAATAGCATGACTCATTGACATCTTGTTAAATTATGAGACAGAACACAGAATGCGAGGCATCCAAAAGTTGGGAAAAGTATTCAGACTGGGTATACAGCTAGCATCGACCATGTAAGAAATGATGGGTCGTGGCTTACCACATTGTGCCGAACTCCACGAGAGCATTGTCAGTTGTTTTTCAGCAAAGGATTGCAACCAATTTAGATTTCCCCACTGCCTATAGTAGTAGTACATAATATTTTGAAAATATTTAGGCAGTCATAAACATAGAGGCCTCGTGCTGTATTATTTGAGAACCCACCATGCTACTATGATCAACATAGCCTTGGGGAGTACCTTGGAAAGTCACTTAATACAGTCAGTCGCTGCATCAAGAACAAACAACAAGCAGCAGAACAGCAACCTGAATTGTACTGACTGTGTTAGTCAAAGAGGAAGCTATACAGTACATCAATTGACATCAATTTTGCACACAAATATTTTAGAATTCTCTGGGACATACTCATCTGAGAATGACTGAAAGACTGAAGAAATCAGCTGAGCTCAGACAAGTTTGCATTTCAGCTTGTTTTGGAGGGAAGCAGACATCAGACCCTGTGTGCCAATGATGAAATAAGACCACCCAGACTGTTATCAATGAAAGGTGCAAAACCCAGCTTGTATGACGGTATAGGGAATCATCAGCGTGTATGGAACATACATATACTGTATATGGAGGTACCGTTGATGCAGAGGCTTATGTTGAAATTATAAGCTTCCATTAAGAACACATTATTTCCCAATACCTCCATGTCAATTTCAGCAAGAGAATGCCAGGCCTCATTCAGCAGGAGTTACAACAGCAGGGCCTCGTAAAAAGAGCGCATGTGCTAAACTGTCTCCAGTCCAGATCTGCCTCTAATTGAAAGGGAATGGCACATTATGAATAGGAGAATGAGACAGGAATGAACACAAATTGGTGAGCAGTACACATTTCTTTAGAGCAAGAAGAAACAAACAAACAAACTTTGGATCTTCAATTCCAAAATGATTAAAAAAGCACAATTAAAAGAAATATTTATGTGACCCAGTGGTAAACTTGGTATCATCAATTTTTAATTTTGCTTATGGCCAACAATTAGAATTGTTCATCAGTTATTTATTTTAATAAATAATAATTCTTCTAATTCTATTTATATGTATGTGTTAATTTGGTACATTTTGTTTTCTAAAGTTAGGAAAGTAATGTTTAAGCCAAGCCTAACGCCTTCAGTGTCTTCCACATGATAAAGTATACAGTTATTAATTCATTCAACAGTGGTATCGGATTGGCTGATACACAAATCTCACGCATTGGTATCGGGACTGAAAAAGTTGGATCAGTGCTTCCCTGTAAGGTCAGAGAGAGTGAATGTACCCCTGCCCCTCTGGGGTTGTGGGTGGGTGTTGATGGTGACGGTTCCTCTGTGTTCTCTCATATGGATGTGGACCTTTACCATACAACAGCAAAGATCAAGATAGTCTTTGATGAAATAAAAACTGAATGAAAAAAGAAATGAGCCAGCTCCATACACATGAATGCACATTTCATGCACAGAGGCTGCTGGCCGTGTGATCGGTGGTCATAGTCGGCAGAGGCTGCAGCAGGTGGTGGGTGGCTGCCTCCACAGATGTGGCCTCATCAAGGCATGTGACCTGTGTCTCTGGTTCAAACAAATCAAACAAGTCCACCTCAACCTGCTCCTATTCACTTCAAATGGAAAAGTAAAATGTTGAGCCATCTGCTGTACGATACGCTTAATAAGCTCAGTGATCACAGGGGTCAACATAGTGGGCGAACAGAGACTTTAAGTGGCTAGGAGGGCTTTAACATTCAAATTATTTTCTTAATATCTGCAGCTGTCTTATGACTGCAGACTGAGGTGTAATCATGATACGCAATTTAAATTTAATGGCATTAACATTGTGTTTCATAAATCAGCCTGACTTCATGTATTACAAATGATGGCTTGGTGTGCGAGTGTCTGATTTTTCCATAGTGAAAGTGAATTTCTATGAGTCTCTTTTTTTTGCACTGTAGCTCATTTGCAGCCAACGTGTGCTTAAAAATGGTACAGAGGTCCAGTCAACACGAATACAAGTGCGTGACACGGGCTTACCTATACGTATGGCCCACACCCCATCCCTCCTGTTTACAAACCAACAGACAGATGAAAACTTAACACTTCTTGTCAGAGTTAATAATAAACTAAACTGATTATAAAGGGAGGAAGGAAGCCGTGCAGTTGATATAATCTCTCTAACAAGGGGAAAAAAAAAACGACATAAATTTCAATGAAGTATCATGACAAACATGAGGTGAAGATAAAAAAAGAAGGATGATGGGAACACATGAATGAATACTAATATATATACGAATATATGAAACATTAAAGCACCAAAAAGGGGGAGAACTCTTTATATTAGGATTTATCAGAAACAACCAAATATGAGGTAAATAAAGCCCTGACCCACTGTTGTTTTTTATTAAACATGGGACAGCACCAAAACCCCTGACCTGAGGGACTGTCCCCCCATCTGGGAAGAAGGAGATGAGAGGAATTTTGGGAGAGAGGAAGAACAACTTACCTGAAGTAAAGGAGTTTGCTTATGTTTTAGTGGCACAGTGACATTACTATGTATGTAATTAATATGTTTTATGGGTCATGTTTATGGTTGTATAACCTTATAAAAGTAACATAATCTTATTTTGAAAATCTAATTTGCTAAAAGAAAAGAAAAAAACAGAAAAGGGAATTGTGGGGTGTCAGATACATCACTCTTCAATTAATTTGTATTAACAAGACAAGACAAACAATTAAACCTCAATTGAAGAGATGACCACTTTTTTTGAAGTTGTGGCTACTGATTGGATAAAGTGTCGTGGATGAGGTATGGATAATTGAACAAAATGTACTGGCAAAGACTGAGAGACCCATGTGACTGAGGAAACACTTGAGATAAGTGATAGCTGTCTGAATAGCTGTTATGTTTGGGCTGCGTTTCTTAAGCATGTTAAGGTTTTAGTTTAGGATGGTGACTGTAAACCTGAAGGGGCCTGGAGCTGGATGCTGGTATATTGGGCGGGTTGCCTCATGGGTTTGCACTATTGTGTCAACCTGCAATGATAATGAACCTTTAGATTAGTGCCACTAAAGAAAGTGTCCAGGTCCTCTAGCTCAGAGTCCAACTGCTCGGTCCATACTGGTCAGTCCATACTGTTAGACCATGAATTACTCATGGATTTACCATAAATAAATAAATAAATACAATTGGAAAAACAGGTGAGAGCCAAGGTATAAACAAACATAAAATCCCCAAATAGAAATTGAACAGAAAACAGCATCTTCTCAAAGTACAGTGGAGCCAAACCTGAATGAAAACACACAAGAAACTTACATACACAAGACTAAAATTCACCAAAACAAAAACTGGACATGTGTATAAAGGTAAAATAACTTATAATTCAGAGCACTTGTGGACCCTCCATTAGCACCTACAATCAGTAGCATTGGGTTTTTATTAGTTAGAGTTCCACAAAGTAGTTTGTCTACAAAGTAAACATTTTATTTCATTCAATTTCAGCTGTAAACTGTTCCAAACATTGCATTGCACTGCATTACATAAAGCCTGACAGTCTGCTGCCTTTCACAGCGTGAAAGTGATCGTTTCTCAATGGCATCACCAGCTTTCATTGATTTCATTTAACACACCATCTCACCTCCTGTCTAGTGTTTTTCATAAAAACAATGCTTCAGTTGAGAAATGAGATTATGACAGTGAATGGAGATAATGCCAAGTGAGGTTTTCTTGATGTCCGCAATGATGATGATGATGTGGAATATCAGCTGATTTAAAACTGGACTGAATCTTAGGAAGCAATGAATTGTCAACACTGTGTCCTGGTATTTTGCAGGTGAATATACAGAATTCTTCAACATCAGATCATAAATAAAGGGACATATAATGGTCCTTTTACGTCAGTTGGAAATGTCCCACAGCTTCATCTACCTGAGGTCCTCAGAGGTTGTACAGTACGTTTGTTAGTTCTTTCTTTTTTTCCTCCCCTCACTCTCCTCTCTGGCCATGCTCTCAGTGGATAACAGCAGCAGAAGCAGCAAAGTTTAATGATCCTTGCTTGACCTCCATGACCCCTTTTCTTTTAGTTAGCGAAGCTGAGACTCCTCAATAGCTTCACTTCATATGTTTAGAGCCACATGGCTACATTTATAACCCATCCACATTATAGTAGATCATCAAAAAAAAAAAAAAAATGTTTCTCCTTCACTCAGTGCTGGCTTCATATCCACCTCTTTCCTGCCAGGCACAACCAGATCTGGAAGCTCCACTGAGCTGCTGCTGGAAACATTGGCATAATTGGGTTGGCACTGGCACAATACCCCACCGTCATTTGTGTGAACAGTAAATTACTATGGTCAGAAGGCTGAAGTATTGTCAGGAGAATGGTAAAAGAAAAAAGAACTGGAAAAACAGGGCTGGAGATAAATTGAAAATGAGCAGCAGGAGTATTGAAGAAATTAACATCTCCAGTGGCAGTGGAGTGATATCTATTGCCAATGCAACAACCCTTTCAACACAAAGATGGAATGGAGACTAAGAAATGCAGCCATTTTCAAATATGGCTATCACTTTGGAGAGATAATGAGTGTCCTGAACACTGGCTGCCAAAACCCAGTCTGCGACCCACTCTTTCTTCCCCACACATATTGTATATGAAAGATAAGACTTCATTTAACTCCAAAGACTGGGAAATGAGCAAGCATACTTCCTCTGAAGTATGCTTGCTAATTAGCTCAATGTGTCACTGGGCAGAACAACCTGTCCGTTGCACCATTAAGGTGCTTTTTGATCAATGCTCTAAGTTGTCAACACTTTGTGTATTAAAAGTACCACTGAGGTTACCTCTGTATGTAGATAACTTTGTTTTAACTTGCCACTGTGATCCATTTATAAACCCACTTGGCCATTCCTTGATTTGCTACTATGACATTTTGAATAGTAAAGCAACTGAAATGAGTATGAAAGAGCCACACATGGACCTTAACTCACCACTGGCATGTCTGAAAACTATGCCTGCTTGTGAGTCAGTCATGGGTCACATTTGTCTGAAGGGATGTGATGCTTCTGTCACAGTAGAGTGAAGAAAAGGCAACTTCAGCTGATGTGAGAAAGGCTATTAGCGAGTCCGTCCACAGGACAAGTCGAGCGAAACCATTTTTGATTTCCTCCTGAATTACTTTCCAAGCTGCTAAAGCGTCCTCCAGAATTTTGTGTGTGTGTGTGAGAGAGAGAGAGAGTAGGTGGTGGTAAAAGGTAGCATTTGATTTGCTGCATTGCTTCTCTTGGCTCTAAATGTGTCACATCATCTGCATGCATTTCCTGTTGGGGTTCCTTGTAAAAGTTCTGGTCATAGCCGCATTTCTCAACAGCACAGTTCAAAAATATTTTAATGCAATGTGTCTCTGGGTGGGGATATTCTCAGGTCTTCACAAATGGACAAAAAAGGTCCCAAAAGAAACATTTGGACACTCACAGAAACTATTATGTTACTTTACATTGAACAATGCCCTAAAACCTCTGAGTCTCCTCTCTAGCACAGTTATTTCATTTGCTGTGGGCAACTAAAAATTAGCAGCCTGGTATCACCAAGTGACCACCACATTCGTGTAGCATTCATGTAATGCCTTACAACCCAGTCCTACAACCCTTACCAAAACACCATACCAAGTAACATCCAAAATGATTAATATATGATGTAAAATGTGTGAAATATTGTGCCATGACCCCTGAAAATAACAGGCATTTTTTTGACAATATACTGTTTGGACTCTTTGTCGTTCTTAATGTTTTCTTTAACCTGGTTTTCTATTCCTTGTTTCCTGTTTTATTTTGCAATGCTTTTTTTTCCTTGTAAGTACCTTGTTACGTTTTGCTTCCTTTCTTTTCTTCCCTCTTGATTGTCTGGCCTGTTCTGATATTATTCACCTGTGTTTGATTATCCGTGCCACCCTAGTGTTTTAAGTCTTTGTGCTCCCCTTGTGCTTTAATTGGTAAGCAGTACAGATGGACAAATTATGATCCGATTGGATGGACCAATTCTGCAGGTGGTTGGTGACACTTGATGATCAAAATGAACACAGCTGTATGTGCAACTGCTTTGTCAATTTACACGTGACAGTTGCACAATTGATATACCGCGCAACTGCTCCAAACCAGCCAGGTGAAAGCCTATTAACACATCAAACAGTTCTCAAATCTCAAGTAAGAACACCAAAGAAAGGAATGGAATAAAGCAATACAAGCCCATCAGAGATCAAATCTCACTTAGGTCTCAATAATGACAGTGGACGGTCTGAATTAAACGAGACTGAATTTGCGCCTTAACTGGATACAAAACACTTTTTATTACTAGGAGTAAATATTATGCTACCAGCAGTTTGATGATGGGAAAAGCATGTATCAACTTTCAACCAAAGTATCGGCAACAATGTACCAAAACTATTTTTCAATTAAAACTGCCTACTTTCACAAAATAATAACTCATAAATGCCCAATCCACCTAATGAGCATTTGAATATTCAGTTCAACATACTCTGCAGCTGGTGCAAATTAACAGTGCCATGAAGGCTTTGCCTAATTTTTTAATCAAAGGTATTACAAGGATGAAAGGGGTGCCAATTACTACTCTCGTCTTTAAGCCTTGTTTTTGATCTTGATATTAATCTCATTAGATGAATGAATTTGGAGAACTCTATAAAAGGTATTAAGGGTGCCAACAAACTTCAAGCTGGTCCCTGAGCTTGAAGCATGATTTGCTTTCTTCCCTGTTTATTGCATAGTGAGCCAAAGGCGTTGAACGGCACAGTACTTCTACTTTATGCTGTTCCAAATTTCAGTATTTTTGTCCAACTCTAACCAAGAAAAACAGGATCCTCTATAAAGAGCACTAACGTAGCCTATGAATAGATGTGGCACATCGCAGGTACACTGTGTTTTAGTGTTTGAACCAGTAAGAAACAGTTGAGCTTTTCTGCTTTGATTAATTGTGTGAATTATTGCTGCCTCTCCTTCCATCTCTTCCAACATTATGTTCCTCTAATGAGGTTCCAATGTAGTGGAGTCCAGTGAAATGACTGAAGATAAGATATCTTCGCTACAAAGACTGTCAGATTACCTCCACCTGCCTGCACCTATAAAGCAGCCGTGGCATCTTTTGTTCTTTGTTTAAGGACCTGACTGACTGTAAGTGCTGCCACATGCTGCATGTCATCCTTTACTTTCTTCAGCTCCACACAAACAGTGGGGACGCAAAGTGGTACAAAACATCATAACAGCCAGGAATCCAGCACTAAAGGTATAACACAGGTACAGCGGTATGAGGGGAAGGGAAAGTGCAACAGAAAAAAAAAAAAAATCTCAGGGAAAAAAAAAGGCACCAGTGCTTTGTAGTGACACGGAACAAGATGTTTCACCAAAGAAAAATGCAAATTGCTATCAACGGGAACAAAATGTAACAGTATCAAACGCTCTTGACAATGAGAAGTCACACAAGACATATCCTAATGAGGAGCAACAAAAAAAAAGTGAACCTCAGACATTTTAATCTTTTAAAACCCTGGCAGGCGGTACGTTGTTAGACAAACCACATGCCAGTGTGTTGATTTCTCCTACACACTCCCCTCCCTTCTTCTACTGGCTTTATTTATTCCCTCCCAACCCCTGTGGTGCGATTTAACAAGGTTGACACTCTTTGAAGACTTTGCCCGTCACATGGGATCAGCTGTCTTCTCTGAATGTGTGGGGTGTTAGGGGTGAGGGAGGGCACTCACTGCTGACCTGCATAACCTGCTGACAGACAGGCACTGAACATGCAAATGTACAGCAGCACCCCATGATGAATGCCTGCACGACTAAAATGGTGAGCCACAGCATCGATTTTATGACATATCAGTGTATGTTTGATTTACTAAAACCAGTAATGCCTCGGAAAATTATAAAATGTTCAAAAGAAGTGTTACATCACATTAATGGCGGTTCTTAGTGGTTTCACAACAGATCTTAGATACCCACTGTTAAGGCACAGCATTGAAATCATTTAGTTACCCTGTTGATTGAAGTTGTTAACAGTTGAAGGAACAATTTGAAATAATCATAATTGTATTCAATAGCACCCTTCCTAACAACCAAGGACACTTTATAATATATTATAAAACACAATAGAAAAAGTTGAAATCAATTTAGAGTTGGTTGACTTAAATTATGTTGTGATGTAAGCAGTCCAATAAATCAACACAGAGTTACAAAGTGGACAAGTGGTGTGATGTGACTGAGTGCAGGTGATGATGGTATGGACAGTGATCCAGTATCTAAGTCACAGGTTTCTTTGTTAATCAGGAGCTATTGGCTGTACCTGTGTTTTCCCCACAGCTGAGGGTAATCATGGGTGGAAGCTTTTAAAGGCAAGTGCAGAGCTTCTCCTCAGTTTGGTTCATATTTTTAGAGAGTGCGCACCTTTGTTTGACTTTCTTTTCAACCGTCTTCAATGAAAATCTGAGTTTTTTGTGTATTCCTCCTTTTGTTCATTTAGTTTGTTTCCCCTTGTTTTGTGACACCTATTTCACTTTTAGCCCATTTATTGCGGTGTTTTCTATTTTCTCCCCCCGGTACTGATCCTAGCAGCAAAGTTTTGGATGACTTCAACTTGCTGTGGGAGCTTGTTGGGCAAATCTGTTCAGGTTTTTTTTTTTTTTTTTTGTGGGTAGTGTTTTTCATATGTAGCTCAAGGAAGGCAAGATTTCCTTAAATCCAAATCAGTAAATATTCTGCAGAGCAATGCTGCAGGCAATCATGTTTTTCCAGTATTTGCTGTAGTATTTAGTGTTTAACGTGTAGGAACCTTACAGAGAGGTGGTGCCTTATAAACAATGGAGGATAATCAAAACGAAAAAATAGCACATGATAAACACATTAAATGTGCATGTCTCAAATGTTGCAGCTGAATTTACACATTACCCATCCATCCAACCCAATGGCCACAGTGGCTGAGCTCAACAGATCCAGTAAAGAGTTGAAAGAAACATCCATAATGGCACCCAGCTTTACCCTGATGAGTACTTAAAAATCTGAGACCAAGATACTATTTATTTTGGAAAATTCTGCCACTGTCTTTGAGTGGTTCAGCTGGCTCTAGGTTAAAAACTGTTGACTTGGAAATGGCCTCTCACCCAAAGATAACAGAGGTTGAGAGGGCATGAAAAGAGTGGTGAAGTGCAAAGCATATCACATCATACCCAAGAACTATTAGACTGCACCAACTGTCAAAGTTTCTTTGTGGCAAAATCAAAACCTCTCAATACCTCTGTCGATGGGATCGAAGTATAGTGTAGTATTTTTTTTTTAAGCTAATGACATGTGAAGTTGAACTAGTGTTGACATGCCATGCAGGTCCTCATAGCAGATACAACTGCATAATGTACAACTCCTAATGTAACAAAGAGGCATCCCATTGAGGGGCCATTTCTTTTTAAACGACTTTTCAAGATTACTTTCTCAACCACAAATAACAGCATTAAAAAGTAACCTGTGTGATCATGCACACAAGCTTGCCATGATGATGATGATGATGATGATGATGATGATGTGAGGACATGTTAGCAGGGCCTTAGATCACCAAAGGGCTATTTAAGATTCAGAGGAGGGATTTGTTCTGGCATCCCCTTAAACATGTACATATTACTGAACTTTTTTTTTTTTTTGTGTGTCTATTGTGCTGTCTAAGGTGGATGGATAGATAGATAGATAGGTAGGTAGATCTTTATTAATCCCTTGGGAGTTCCCTTTGGGAAATTATGGCTCCAGCAGCAGTACAGCACCAAAAACAGCAGTGACACTACAAGGACATACATGTACAGGACACAAACATATATTTCTATTATTAAATTTATGAATACTAAGGTATAGCTCTATGGTATGTATATATACATATAAGCATATAAGGATAGGTGTAATTATAAAGCAGTAGTAGGACAGCTATATAAGTGAATAATTTAAATATATAACAGTTTAAATAGATACAAAAAAAACAGTCCAATGTGATGATGTCCAATGTGGGTAATGTTTGTCTGTGCAAGTACACAAGTGTGTGGAACAGTCTGGTTTTTAGATAGTTGTGTGGTCTTTCTTTCAAGATTACATGAAAGCTGCCTGTCAAAGTGGTGTCTTTCCTCAGTTCTTTGAAGTTCTTTTCACCAAATGGTTTGCCTGTATCTTGTACACTGAATACACAGACATTAGTGAGGTGATTTGGTGATGTTCTTGAGTAACTTGGAGTGGGTAGTTCTTATACTCTGTCCTGTATTTTTATGAGGGAAGGATCTATCATAACATCTTTGAAGGATTTGAAGGAGCTTTGTCCTGCTCTTACTTGTGAGAGCAAATTAGGTCAAATCATAGTAGCTGTGATTTAAGGATGTCCCTGAATCTAAGTTTGGAATTAAATTTTTTCTTCTAATGAAGGCTATGCGTTTCTGTGGGTTTGAAGTGGACTGTGAAATCTAGGATCCCTGGTTGTCTGAAGTTAGGACCTTTTTTGAAAGCCAATGTGTCCTGGGAGTGAATCTGGTAGTTGTGGGTGGAAGGTTCTGCCTGGATCAGCATATAATGGCCATTAAGTGTGAAATGTTCTGGCACTGTAGGTTTTTTTTTTTTTTTTCATTTCTGGATTGCTGCTTTCTTCCAATCATATAGATATTGGTGTGAACCATTGAAAATTGTTGAAGCCATTGTCATGCCCTTGGTTTGTAAGTACTATTACCTTTTTGAATTTGAAGTCATTCCTGGTTATGTCAAGGTGAAAGACTGGGTAAATTTCTTGACCTGGTCTCTCTTCTATAGGGTATTTCTGAAGCATTTCCCTATTGATGCCATGTCTAGGAGGATATCTCTGTTTTGTGTGGAGACTTTTAACATCCATCATTAACCATGGCACTGCTCTTATTTGCTGGTTTAATGATTGGGGTGGAATTTCCTCTCATTTTGCTTATACTGGCAAGTGATTGATCTTTTTTGATGAGGTTGATAATATTGAGGGGTATTTTATTAGGGTCTGATTCTCAAAGGGACTTGGGTAAAAAATTCCCAGGTTTAACATGGGGAAGTGCCATATAAGCCCATTTGTCTGATCCTTGGCTACCTGGACAGGTGGACAAACATGTTTTGTTTTGTGCTGTATTTAAACCATTTCAGAAAAATGCCTTAAAAGACATAGCCAAAGTATATTAAGAATTGCTCCATAATATTCAGGTACACATGCATGTTTTTGGTGTCTAGGGACATCAGAAAATGTATTTCCATTGTCAAAAATATTGTCTTAACTATGCGGATAACACAATGCTAACAATGATTCCATTCACAGCGATGCCATTGATCTCCTTCAGCAATTCCTTGATTACAAATGTACCAAATTTGATAGGATTTAAGCAAAGGGCAAAGCCTCCACAAAGGTCTTAGTAAGTATATCATCAGGTGGACACTCAATGTAGCACAAAAGTGTGCCCAATGGGTTATTTTCCATTTCCAATGGACAGTTTTGTCCAATTACATTGCCATGTAGTAGAGCTATTGGGCATGAAATTTACCTTGTGCTTGTGCAGTGGCGACATGTAAAAATAGTATTCAGTATAATTGTATTGCCACAATTTAAAATAGACACAAACGTTCACTTGTAAACTGGGTCCAGGTTCAGCATAAACAATGCCTCCTCTTCTCAAATGACATCATTACTGCTGTCCGAGTCAGAAAAATCTCTGTTGCCCTCCCTCTCGGAGCGCAGCAAACTAAACCAAATATGTCACTGCTGTGTTTACCACTGCTTTAAAGTCAGCTGGGTACTGAAGATCATAGACTGTTTGGTATCATTTGATTCAGTAGCTTCTCCACTTTCAAAGAACTATAAACATGGCCACATAACAAATGGATTTACAAAGGTATAAATTGTTCCATTATTTTTTTTGACATTAATTTATGCATTAAAATACATTGGGCGTAATGGGTTAAGTAGGGGCAAAGTCCTTCCAAAGTAACAGTTTTTGGGCTGGTATTAATTCAAAGTGGATGGATGATGGATCGATCTCCATCTTCTTGTTTTTAGGTATCCAATTTCTTTGCTGTGTCTATCTTACAGTTTATTTCATCTCCAGCAATAAACATTTCTCTTTCAAGGTGTGGTATCTGGTGGACCATTTCAGGTACTCTGCAATCCTATAGTTCTCACAGTCGAATATAATAGGAGGGCCTGGCAGAATCTTGGAAAGAATGACCCATATTTCCAGAGATGTATTGATATATCCAGGGGACCCTGACACCACAGGGTCAACTCCAGGTTACAATGCTGATGAGTAAAGGAAGCTGTGGATCAAAATCCTCTGGAGATTTGGGATGAAACGGATGAAGGAGTGGATGTGGTAGGGATTTCATAGGGTAGGGATGTAGAGGAAGGATGATGAAGAGGAGATGGAGAGGATGGCAGATGCTGTGGAACAGGGGAAAAGAAAACATAATTACAAAAAGATTACATTGGTTTTGTTTTACCTGATATTTTTAAATCTTCTTCCCTCATCTTTCTGTGTGTCAGTGTGAGTACGCCTGTGCTTTTATGGTCTCCTTGTTCAAATCTTGGTTTGTTTTAAATATCTGTGGGTTACTGCACTGATTTTGTGACCAATTACAGTGAATTAACCATGTATTTATATATGACTGCAGTTGTTTCCAAGTCCAGGGTAAAGCTATCCCTAAACTAGAGCGTAGAGAGGTGACAAAAGAGGAAGAAGCCCATTGTCAGGCTGGTTTCAGTTGATTCAAATAAAGTGCGCCCAGTGCCCCATGAAGCAGGTGCTTGATACTATGTGGGTCCAGTGAGGAGGTAGACGGCGATAGAGCTGGCCCTCCTAAGCAGCTAGCTTTGTAGACATCTTCATCACCAGTTCAGTTTTATTATTTCAGAAAGGTGACTACAATCTGATGTCCAAAATGAAGGTGTTTTACAAGCAGGAGAGTCAATGCAGGAGTCTGCCATCTGCTTGGCATTTCCTTTGAGCATTGTGGCTATATGTCCACACAAACCTGAGTCTCATTACATTTCTGCCAACTTGGCAACAATGATGCATTTGAAGCTGTGGGAAATTACACGGATTCCCCCCTCAAAAAACAAGACCACATTGTTTCTCAGTGACAGCAGCCACACAGAAAGACAGTATTCCCAACAGCAGCCCACTATTGTATTTTAATAATTATAATCTATAAAAAATAGGCAACTGTTATTTAGATTGATCAGCATTGTCAAACATCTGCTTCATCTCTTTACCATGTGGTTATTAATAATGTTAAAGTTTATAAATGATTTTACTTGTAAATGTAATTTTACAAAATGCACAAGTCATTAATCTCACTTACTTCCATAACAATTGCTACTCAACCAAATTGTATTTATTATAGTCACAGGGCTACTGTCATTATTTGTCACTTTTATTACAGTGTGTTGCCTCTTAGGCTGATTAACAGACACACATACTGTACATGCATGCATATGCGATATGAGATAGTTCAGAGGTGATTGATGTGGTCACTCACTCACACGCACACTTAAAGGGAATAATGAACTATAGTTTATATTTTCAATATTGAATTTAAATGTGTTTTCAAGGTATGAAAGTTCTTAAATGCTTATAATGACTCTTTCACAGAAAATATCTTTTGGTTGAATAATTTGATTATTAGATGGAGGAATTAATACATAGTAAATACTGGGTCTAGCCCTCACTTGTGTGACTTTTATTGAACACAGTTTTGATGGTTTATAGCTAATTTTCATCTCTTAAGTGGTAGAAACAATAAAAAAAAACCTTTTTGAGTATGTATATATTTATAAAGGTATATGAACCATGACATGAACTATTTTGTAGGTGGAAAAATCGGGTCATATTTGGCCACTGGCCATTCACATTTAAATGAAAGTGTTAGGAAATTCTGAGAGGTCTGGTGTGTTCTCAACGTTTCTACAACATTCAGGTGAGTGCAGAAAGCAGGACACTATAGCGACTTAAAGGACAGCAGTAATATTTCTTGAATATTACTATGTAATATTATGTCGTGAGTTGTGATTTGTGCTAAATATGTGATTTGTGCCTTCACATATTTAGCCCCTCTGGGCAATTTCAACGCAAGTCTGAAAGCAGCTTAACCTCCTGTACCACTGGGTGTACAGCACATTACATAACTGCGAAAACCGCCTTATATGTACTATGATATGTACAATTTCACTCCCGTCCACATGATTTACAACCATTGTCTGTCTGCAAGATGGCAGCTTTTATCGTACATGTAGTATTGTGATTGTCTTATATTTTGAGTCTGCCTGGAGCCTTTGTTTTGATCAGCGCTTCAGCTTCCTTCAATCAGCTGTCACACTGCCTCTTGTCATCTGCTCGCTCGGAATCCAAACCTGGGGGGGAAAAAGCATAAAATACAAAAAAACAACAGCATTTGGAGACTCAGTCTTTATTCTCTGAAACAATAATGGTCGACTGATGTTTGCTTGCATCAACTTCTTCTGCAAAAATGCAAAAAATTGACTGAGAGAGAGGGGAAACAAAATCTGCCAGACCCTGTTCATAATGCTAACTTAACAAACTCTGATTGTAGTCAGTTGTACTGAGAACTACATTTCTCTTGATGTTTAACCACACACATGCAAAAAATTGACACAATTCACACAATTTAAATCCAGTAAGGTGCTTTAAAGTCTGTACTGTGGCAAATTCGTGCTGTGTGTTTTTTGCCTTGAAAGAGGGTAAATAGAGCATTATTTATCTATTTATTTATTTTGCACATATCGAACAAAGGGATGCTTTTCAGTTTGATGCTCTGTAGTTCAAGCGTCTCAGTTTTGTCTGAACATCGTTTTGAGTGGCATTTTTCCCCTTGATTTTTAAATGCAAAACTGCTCACCTGTTATATTATTCTGTGATAATATTTTTTAAAGCATGTGATGTAATGTTTTAATTGACATGGTCCAGTATGGCTGGTGCTTAGCTGGTGTTTAGCAGCGCATTACATTCCTACTACTGCTGAAACAAGTAAGAACCTTTTGAAGCAGTTGTTTAAGAAAACAATAAACAATCCAGAGGAAAATATATTATGCAAATAGTGCTGGATGGTTAAGAAAAAACAGGTCTGGTCGTAAATCAAGGAAAGATGCTTGACTGAAAAAGAAATTAGCCTATTTAAATACTAGACAATTCCCCTGTGGGAAATCACAAGAGTGTTGCAGTGCACTGTGTGCAGTCTATGATGCTATGATACGACAATGCTCTGAGGAGTTAATTTTACCTTGTACCATTCATTTTCAGTCTATTCATCTGTGGCCCCTGTTAATAAATTATTAAAAAGTTAAAAACATATTTCGTAGAGAAACATAATAGCACACTGAGTCCAATAAAAATGCCGTTTTTATATATTATTTGTTTGTGTGCTAAATGGTACTTCTGTTTATAGTGACTGGAAAATTTATGGAAGAATATCGCACTATTGGCCTCACTTAGCCCCTATAGCCGTGCCTTAGCACTGCATAATAAGTTGTAGAAGAACATTACTGGGATTGCCAAAAAAAGAGGCAATTTCAAAGAAATTGCTGTGGAATGGGCAAGGTGAAGCTATGCTGAATTGCTGGTTTGAAGCACGTTGAGGTTTTACAAATAGCTTGCAAAGTACAAGAAGTTATATGACTGAGAAGTTGAAGTGGTATGAATATGTTGAAACAGGGATTAAAGTAGATGGAAAAAGTACAAAAGTATCAAAAAATAACTTAACCTTTTAGTTGACAGTGCTGAAACAGTTATATATCACATGCTAAACAAGTTAGTCCAAAATTACAACCGGATTTCTCAAAAGTCAAAGTAACACAGCCAGATAATGCAATTGAGAGTCAAACTACTGTGGCATGTTATTTACTCCAGCAGGCCTGGACACTCTGCACAAGCACCACAACCAGTTTCAATCTGGAGATATTACAGACAACATTATGGAGACAACAGCAACTAAAAGATGTCAACATTTACACCAGTGAATTTGTTTGTACTGACAAGGAGACAGATTTGTATGATTTTTACCAGCAGTTGATTAACCTCTACCACTGGGTCAGAGCTGTTTTTTAATCATTTTAATATGGACTAAATATTTAAATAGATGCATCACTAACATGAATATCACTAATATCTTCTGGTATCTTCTATTTACTGATTATTTTCATACTTTTGTGTTAAGAACAGACATACACACCTTATGGCATGCGCTGGTATTGTTTTTCCCTCTTTGCACAATGGCACTGACTATGTCACTATCACATACAATTACACTTACAAAAGTTGAACTATCCCTTTAAGGTTCACATTATCTTACACCCTATGTCATATTTTCACATTAAGGTAAACTAAAACTACTCATACCTGGAGATCTGTTATGTTCCAGTCTCCATCTTTGACTTATTTTGTCTCTTGCTAGTGAAGTTGCTACACCTTTTTGCAAAAGGGTTAAATTAAAACCTTGCATTTCCATAAGTATTTTAACTCTCCGTTTTTCTCATGAAATTGTATTTCATTTTCATTTTTCATGTTGCATGTTTAAGCAGCAGTGGTTAAGTAGTAGTGGTAAAGCAGCAATTTGTTTGGTCCCCACTTTTTACTCAAAATATGTGTTAATTTCTTCTGGTATTAAAAATAATAATAATAAAGTTTTAATAAATTTACCAAAATTAACATTTACCAAATTCATAATTATATTTGTTTCTGTTTACCATCTTTACACACACAGTCCATAACTGGTTGTGACATACTTAGAGAAAGTATTTTAGTCCAGGCTTTTGTTTGATTCTGGAAATTAGAAAATCAAATTTAATTGTCCAACTCATCCACAGTTGATCCTGATGTGGAGGGTGAAGCCGTAGATGAATGAATGAATGTCCAACACATCTGTTAACCTTTTTACAAAAAAAAAAACTAATTTTTGTGTCATTTTTCAGCACTTTTATTCTTTCAAATGCATGTAGTTTGATTGTAAAGGTCACCCATGTCCACAAGGTTTCTCTCTCTAATTACTGTACACACTCTGCTGCAAGGCCTAACCTTCCTTGTGAAATGTCCAGCAGCTCTATATGGCAGAGAAGCTACTCATTAGACCAACTCTATTAAGCCATACTTGACCGCAAGGGTTATATGTTGTATCAGGGCTGACAGCTGAAAACTTTACTAATCTGTGGCCAATAAATCCATAAACAAAATCAGAATTATCTAGGCAAGGTCTGTTTATCTCGTTTGCAATAAAATCTCTCTCTTGTATTTCCCTTAAACCTTGTTTTAATAAACCAGTGTAATCTAATGATAAAATAATTTGTCTACAACTGACAATGTTTTGCCTTTTACATTTGCAGTGCTAATGAAAGAAGGTGTGCCTTGACATTGTCATTTTGATGGTTCAAAAGAATGATTGCATCTGTGGTACTAAGGTTCCATAAAGAAGAAAACAATACTAACTGAACAATCAGTAACCTGATTATGAGCAGAAATGTATTATCCTAAATTTCCCAGCAGTTTCAGACAGAACATGATACAATTTATGCAGTCATGAGGCATTGTGTTATTTTTGGGTCCATCTTTTTTGGTTATGTTGGCACAAACTTGGACTTTAGAATGAAATAATAATTTGTTGGACAAAGTTGCAGTGACCTCACAAACTTCTGTTTTAGTTTTTTTTTTTTTTGTTTTTTTTTTCTTAGTGAATGCATTATCTCCCAAGTGCCTCCAGAGACTCCTTGTTAACTTGGACTCACAGATTAACTACTTAGATTTAGATAGTGAAATGTCAAGGTCTCTGTGGCCTCAAAACATGGATGTGTCCTCCTGAATATAAAATTCATTTTAAATCAACATGCATGTGTTGTACGAGTAAAAAAAACACTGTGTAGTCTGAAAATCTGGAAGTGGAAAATAAACACTGGGAGGAAATTCTGCTTCGTTTTTGTAGCCCTCATAAATATATAAACCTGCAAGAAGCAACTGCCAATTGTTTACAAAAACTGAAGGTAATGTGGAAGTGGCTCACATGTGTGTGTGTATATATAACACGAGTTATAATTTTTCTGTGAAGTTTATGATCTCCGTTATTTTCAGAATCGGCTATATTGCCAGGTATAGCTTACACAATATGAGGAATTTGTTCTGGCCATTGGTGCAAATATTTACAAAAAAAAAAAAAAGGAATATGAAAACACATTTAAACAAAAGTCTGTAGTTTGTACAGTAAGTTATGCAAATGTGCAATAGCAGAAGGTCAAATACAGTTTGTGCAAACTGATGTAGGAAGTGCAGTTGTATTCAGGTCTTTAGTACAACATGATGTCTGTTAAGAAAATGATGGTGCCATTTAGTCAATTATGAATCATAAAGCATGTTGAAGCTTGATTTTCACTCCCACCATCTCACTGAAGCACCTTTACAACCCCCTTCCACATGCAATTGTTTAATAGTTTATTCTTGTTTGTTAACATGAAACGGGTTTTGATAAACAAAGACAATCAAGCGATCCACCGGCGTGTCAAATGTTTTGACTGTACTTCATCAACAACACTCAAGAACTTTGAGGTGCAGTGGAAATGCAGACTACACAGATTACCAGGAACTTCTTTACCTTGGTAAATAAGTTCTTGATAATAAAAGTGTTAATTTTGGTGGAAAAGGGGTTTTTGATGAGAAGACTGATGCAGTTTGCTCAGCATTAAATATGATGGCAGCTGGAACAGCCAGGGCTGCATTGTTCTCCACATAACAAAATAATGCATTATCCAGTTCTAGTAAATAAGTTCTAAAAAAGCTAGTTCCTTTAATATATGTTATTTTTATAACATGTACTTGCAAAATAGTGATTTCTATATGCATTTTATCCTCATAAAACATCAAAACCAACACTATCAGATACTTTATATATGGAGTGCAGCTGCAGCCCTCCCTGTCCACAGTGACATATTGCAGTGATCTGCCTGTCTCTCCTCTCCTTTCATGAATTCTGCTCCTGTCACTTTATCTGCTTCTATCTCCATCAGTCTTTTTCCTACTATTTTCAAAAAATTCAAAACAAAAATATGCATTTGGAGATCATGGTATGCATTCCATCATCCTGACATCCATACAAGTAACATTTAAATGAGCTGAAATCAGATATCAGATTGGTGACATAAGGCAGTAACTAATAGATACATTATGAATGGGGATCATATGTTACTGTAATTATACTTAATTTTTATTTTTTTTAAATAAATGGCTATATTTTAAAATAAATTGTGTTAAAAATTTTGTGTTTTTGTGTTAAAGTATCACTAAACACAAAAAACTGGTAAAAGCAGAGAAGACAGACACTCTAATTGGTGATTGCATTCAATCTTGAGTAGAGTGGGGACTTGTCAGGTTGTTTACACCCTCTACTTCAAGATTTGCTTTTTTTTGTAAGGCCTTGGCTACATGGTTGAGTGAACAGCATTGTGGGAAGTCTCACTTTCATGTAGCCACAAATTATTGAGTGAGTTAACCACACCCCTCTTCTTGAGAATCGATCCCTTGCCTATTTTCTCTGCGAGCCATGAACAGTGCAGAGTAAAAAAGGGAGTGAAAATGGTCTTTCGCCGCAGTTTTAGAATTTTCATGTCACAAACATGCTTTCTGTACTCGTCAATGGAAAATAACAAAACATGAACAGGTTTTTTTTAACAAACATTACTGCAATAACATCAGGGAAGACATTTCTAAAGTTTCTGACTTAGTGCAAAAATGTTAGTCTCTAGCTGTTTTGCTGCTGCTGTTAGTCTTTTTGCTGGTCAATTTTTCCCTGGTTTAATGTGGGATTTTAAGAAAAACATGTCACCTTGGGTGTGTTCACATGAGCCTCATTTAGTGCTGGTGAATCAAACTCTGGAGTTTTTATCCCTTCACGATTAATTTGGTGTTAATACAGTCCTAGACCTCTGATGCAGACCAAATAACTGAACTCAAACTGTGAACTCTGGAATGGTTCATCACTGGCATGAACTCTATCCCCACTTATCACTTTTACAACTATGACCTCATCTACAGTACATCCACAAGTGAGATGAAGGGAGAACCAAGATAAGAGTTTGTGATATAAGGGAATGAAAAAGGTTCAACCACCATCTGGCACTGGCAGGTCCAATGGTGTAACTATAGACGGTACAGCCGGTGTGGCTGTGTCAGGGCCTGTGCAGAATGGGGAGTGGCAGACCTGGGATTTATAAATAATGCTGTGCTACAGAGTTTGTGTTCCACCCTTCTATAATATTGCATGGGTGATGGGAGTGAGAGATTTGGGGGCACTGGTCAAAGAATTTAAAGTTAACGAGCTATGTACATTTTGTCACAGCCAAACACCATTTTTTTCAGTCATTATGGATTGTGGTGGTGGGCTATCATGCCTTGTGTGTTTTCAAGTCATTGCCGAGCACATAATTCATTGTCTGTTGTTGTTAAAGCAAGTTGATTAAAATCATCATTTGATGTGTTTTTTTTTTTTACTGGATCAGTTTTGTATGGTGCTGTTTTATTTATTTATTTATTTCTTGAAATTAGTGCCACTAGGTTCAACCTTATTGTGCTCTGTAGACTTCATATTACTATACGATTGTTTGCCTATTTATCAGGTAGGAGTGTTGATTTCACAAAAAATGTCACAATCAGTGGTCGTTTCAGAACCATGGTGACATTGAACAGCTCCTCTGATCTGGCTCACATGTTGTTTTCACCTCTCTGCACTCTAACCAAGCGCTGTCCATGGTTCTGATTGCTTCCTCTTTGACCTCTCCTTTCTTCTTTTCCAATACAATAGCCAAAGTAAAATCTACATTGTTGTTTAATATATACTGTATACAGTGTGCATGTGTTCAAGCCTGCACTGGTTCTCAATGGTAGTACTCTATTCCAGTGGGAAAGTCCCATCTCTTCCCCCACCACAGGCAAACTAGTGCATTTAGCTGAGCATCATTACCCCAAAATCTACAGATCTGACCAATAAGTGAGTGGAATTTCCAATCACATGACTTTTGATTATAATTTATAGTACGTTTAGAGATTTGCCTTCATAAAAGTGAACTGAACTGAACTATCTAAAAAATACAAGCATTATATTAAATTACATTATATTTCCATTGGGTGCGGACCAGTGAAGTGGACTATTAGGTGTGAGCATACGCTTTGATACACAAGGCACTGTTCATAGCAATACTGTTACTGTTTAAGGAGGACAATACTATATAGTATACAAGAATACAGATAGATGTATTTCTAAGCCTTAACTGTACAAAGGGAAATTTGTAAAATGAAAGTAAAGAATATAATTTTATTACCAAACTTAATAAATTTAAAGTCTCACTTTAGACAGATGTTCTCAGGAAATTATATGTTTTAAATTGGAACTTTAACAGTACGACAAAGACACTAATAAGCCTGCACTTCCCAGCCATAAATGCCAGTGCGCGCCAACTCAAGTGTTCATCTGGTCACTACAGCTAATAAGCTCAGCAGCTCACACTTGGGTGATTTTTACTGTCTTCTTGGATAATCAGGCTCTCTTGGCCTGGTTTCTGCTTTTCATCTTCTGAAAAGTTCAAAAGACTTGTATTAAACTTCTTCTTCTTCTCTTGTGTTTGTCACTTTACTGTAACTTAGATCTTATCTGACAGATTCAGATAAATGGTATCACATGCACAGATGGGTGAGGTTGATTTGGTTGCTGGACTTCTGTAATATTCAGATTTTTGAAAATTGCTCTGGCTGTTCTCAATAGAGGAAGTGCTTTGGAGCTAAACTAAGTGCACAGTGGGAATTAATGTTTTACTTGCAATGTAACAAACACAATAGAATATAAAACTAATTTAAATTTGAAAAAGCAGTTGCATTTAGGGTTACACTGGAATACAGATTTGTGCCAAACATATGGTACATTCTCACAAGTGCTTTAAGTGTATACCAGGTTCTTTGATTGACTGCTATTCAGTCAATGACCAAATGGACATGGACAAAGATGGAAAGATCTTCTGGGTCCTGGGCCCTCTACAGGAAGGGTCAAGACCAGTTGAGGAGATTAAGGTCCAACAGCCTGTTTCCAGACTCTAATTGTCCTAACTGTCTAATTAGTAGGGTGCATACAGTCAGAGGACCTGAATGTGGCAGAAATTCAGTGCTGTGCATGTGGTGAAGACAATGCAGATGGAGCTTGTTCATGTTCTTCTCCTGCTTGGTTGTATGAGGGCTGGTTTTGGTTCTACCACTTGGAGCCAGAGACAAAAAGGCAGTCCATGCAGTGGAATATCTGCTATTGAGAGCTTTTTTGACTATCAGGATGAGAACTTCTATACTCGGGGCATCCAAGCACTGCAACACTGATGAAAGAAGTATGTAGACCCAAGTGCTTTAAGTGTATACCAGGTTCTTTGAGATTTTGTTTCAAGTGTTTTACAATGCAGCCCTGGCTTTCATGGTTAATTATGGGTCTTGCAAGAAACTGCTGGTAAGCCTGGCTAAAGCTGAGGCAGCCTTCCTGGTGAATTTGTTGATGTTGGCTGCTTTACCCATTCAAAATTTTAGGTGTTTTAGAAAATAAAATCTGTCAGAATATTTACATTATGCACAAATTTACACTGTCACAATTGATGTAAAAAGTGATTCTCCAAAACGGTTTGCTGCAAAATATACTTTTGACTGAGAATATAGGTCAGCATGGAAAGCCTCATACTGGAAGGCCTCATCTAAAAGGAGAATCGCAGCACTAGAACAGGCGGAGAGACAGAGTATGCTGGAAATCAATTGAGAGTACTTATATTTAATCTCAATTTTACTGGAGTAAAGATGAATAAATAAATACTGTAAAATGTACTTTAATAAAAGTAGAAAGTCAGACAGAAATGTGCCCAAGAAGTAAATGTTGCTATGTTATATTGCTGGAGGGAAGCAAGTGGGATTGATAATCTTCTATGATGTAACTATTAAATTAAAGAACACGCTTGGGCCATAAAATGAAGTGCATTAACGTGTCAATGCATACAGAACAGGAGGAGAACATCACACTGTTCCCTACTGTATGTGCAAAGCAGCTATAAAATAAGAGACATCTGCACTTTGCAAACATTTACAGCCTGTGCACAAATACATGAGGATCCTCATCGATGGAGTTTTTATGCCCCTGTTTTATTTTATATTGTTTATACTTTTATTTTGTTCTTCTTCTTCCACTGAATTTATTACTTTGTTTTAATTGCCACTTGTTTTCTATTTGTTGTGACTAGTATTAACCTATAAAGCACAACAAAAAGAAACACTTTGACAATTAAATAAAAGTGACCCACAACAAATAAACAGTGCTAAATAACTAATCACTGAAGAAGAAAACATAGATTTAGAAGACAATAAACAGGAAGCCATTCACAGACACTGCAGCCCACAAACACACAGCAACATCCAGCACTTTTGTGCACAAACAAATGTTCTGTTTGTATCTAATTGTCAAAAAATCTTAAAACTCCTCCACAATCTGATCTATGTGCAGAAGGGAAACTGTTTCACGCTCAAAATTCAATCCTCTCAAAACTAAATTGCAATCTTGACTAACCTTAAAATTAATAAACATATTTTCTCATTGGATTCCATTTGTTTTTAAGGGCTCACAAGGGTTTTTAAAAGAGCATGCTCTTGTTAAGCAGTACATTTTCTATTTCTGTTTTCATAAATAAACTTAGGATTCCAATTGCAAACCAAACTCCCATTGTGAAACCTACAGACTTATAACCACTGCCATGTCCGTTTTTGCAGGCAGAAATTCACAGATCTCACCTGCCACCAGCACTTATTGGACAATACAGCTGTCAGTCACACTGGTGTCCACTCATATCTGCTGTGCTTTTCCCAAAAAATAGGAATATAATTTCTAAATTAAAGTGCTGACACTAGCAACTGAGATCATTAACCTCTCAGAAGTTATAAAGACATTATAAAGCAAATTAGAAAAAAGCTAATTTTCCCATAGACCTCTGGTGGGTAACAGCTACCATTTTATTTTTTTTTTTACAACAGAGGACTGAATGCAATGAATTAAATATTTTACCCATCTAAAGCTTCTGAAAGTTTTCCTCATAAAAGTAGATCTTTTTTTCATATTCATTTAAAATATTAATTTATATTCATGAGTTTCTTTTGTAATATTGCCAGTGAATATTGAAATCCAATGTGAAATAAAGTTTAAAAAATTATTACAATGTAATGCATGTGTATCCACATTATCTTCTTTTTGTATGTGATCAGATTATAATGACAATAACTGGTTATAACAATACACCAGTTATATAGACTCACCATATTGCCTCTGCAGTCAAAGGCCAAGAAATTAACACAGGAAATCAAAGTCAACAAGGTCAACTGATGTGGCTGTTTTAATTATATGCCAAGAAATAAAAAAAAAAAAATAAGTGAGTTAAGTAAATTAAGTATCATAAGTTTTTGTCTGTTCGTGTCGTCTTATAATCATTAATGATTATAAGACGCGTAGGAGTAAAACTCTGTATCGTTACTCTATTTGACATTTCATGACAATTACATTTTACAGCACTTTTTGGACGTAAGTATATGGCCTGGTGTGAATATTTCAAGAAAATGTTTTAATTAATATTGATAATTATTAAAGTTAATAATTTTCTTCATCCTCTTTTCACTCATTTGATGTGGTATGTTTTTGATTATTTTTGTGTGGGCCCCAAGAAGAGTAGCAGCTAACTTTAAAAGCAAACCTTTAAGCAAGTAGTGATCCTCATCCTCAATTTTCCCAAAAGCATTAAAATTGCTGTTGCACCAATGCTCACCTCTGCAGGTATGCAAATGCAGTAAGTGATGTAATTTCACTTCAGAAATCAACATGTCTTACAAAACATAATGGAGAATGCAGGTTTTGAAGCATACATTATTTTTAACATATTATATATTATAAAACCAGCCACATTTACTGCATTTACATTCAGTTCAGTGGCCATGGAGCACATGAGCCCTTCTTTGAAGTCGATCTCATGAGTGGTGGTGCTGTCCAGGCTTAAGGTCATCCTCAAGTCTCTATGCCGTGTTTAAATTCAGCATTCCATTTCTACATAATATAATCAGAAGTGGTACACTCCCCTTGGGCTGAAAATATGTCGGTGGGGACCTCGTTAGCTGATGATGATACAAAGGCCAATCCTGTCAGTTTTGTTATTTGAATACCCAAAATGAAAGTACAGCAGAAGTACTACATTTTCTGCACACTAACTGAAATAAATGACCTAATTTGGCTGAATAGCTCGTCACCTTCTGCCACAAAATTCTCAGTCACTCCTGCCAGAATATGTACTCAAAGACTCAACGACGAGCCATTTAGACTATTCAGTAAGCTTAGATGTTATGTAATGTCAATTTGCTCCATTTCAGTTAGCATCCATAATAATATTGTATATGACATTATAAAGCACAGATTCCGGTATACATTCAGATTATTAGTTAAAATCCCGATTCATTACAGATCAGAGATCATGCTTCACATTCGTAAGTACAAGTGTCTTGACCTGTCTGGCCTGACTATATTGTGAATTCTGCCCTGAACAACGGCATACTTGTGCAGGTTAATACCTTTCTGCATGCGCCATCGACAGTAAACATCTGTACGTCATATTCATACTCGGAATCAAAGGGGGAAATTGGTCAAACATAGATATCTCAGTGAATTTAAAAATACAAACTAAAGGTATGTTCAGAGACAACAAGCAGAATTGGTATTTTCAAAATGTGTGTACCCTTCGTGGGCCCAGGACAGAGAATATACCTGATTTTCATTTCTCATTTGAAAATCAATACTGATGAAAATCAATACTGATGATTGGTGTTCTTTGTCCACACAGCACTAGAAACAATCAGATCTGTGTGACAATGTAATGTAAAAGAAATGTGATAAGAGTCACTTCAGCCTGGTGATCTGAATGTAACATAGTAATCCGTAGAGTAATTTCCAAAATGCCGCTGCTCGCCCTCTGATGGGGCAAAATGCAGAGAGCATATCACTCCTGTTCTAGACTCTTTACACTGGCCCCCTGTCTATTTTAGGATGAATTTTAAAATCTTATAACTTGCTTTTAAATGTCTCAATGGCCTGGCACCTGTGGCTTTTAACACTTGTTAGGTTAGACAAATTGACCTCACTGTACAGTCATGGACTGTTACAATCCACTTTTCTATTGTTCTATGATTTCGTAATTATTTTCTCCCTCTCCCTCATACACTCCTCTTTTCTGTGGCCCCATCTTTCCTTGTGCCATTTTTATCTTTTTGGTTTTATTGTGAAGACTTAGTATGTTCTTGGTTGCCTATTTTATTGTTCTAGAGTTTTGTTCTTTGGTGTTGGCTCATTCTCCCTCTTTTTCTTGTTCTTCCTCGTTACTCCTATTTATTTTAACATATGTTGTATCGCTTTATTGCTGATATATCGATTTGTAGATGGCTTCACATCTTTAAGTCAGGGAGTTTTTTGGGCTTCTTTCCCCTTGCCTTAACAGGCAAGATGCCTTGTAATATTTGATTAGGCATGCACATTTAAGAAAAGTGCAACATAAATAAAGATTATTATTGTTAATATTATCTCTTATTAATTCAAGGGAGGACTTTATGTCTGTCTGCATGGCAACTGCATAAATGTCAAATTTGGCAGGTGCCTTAAAGCAAACCCCTAAAGACAGGAAACCAGTAGTGTTATAAAAAAAATATATATTTTTTTTTAAATTAATTATTCCACACTATATGGTCATTAAACATACTGAGGTTTTTGTTGGGAGTGACGAGGATGGACAGGATTAGAGATGAGCATATTCAAGGGGCAGCTCAGGTTGAACAGTTTGGAGATACAATATGAGAGTCAAGGTTGAGATGGTTGGTCAGGAAGAGGTATAGTGATTATATTGTACAAAGGATGTTGAAGATGGGACTGCGGGGCAGAAGGAAATGAGGAAGACCACAGAAGATTCATGGATGTAATGAAGGTGGACAGAAGAGGACACAAGGGAGAGGACAAGATGGAGGCAGATGATCTGCTGTGGTGACCCCCAAAGAGAGGCTGAAAAGAGGAGAAGAAGCTGAAACCATGGATGCATAGACCCAGGGCATGAAAACAGATGGGACTGAAAATGTAACATGAACAGACACACTGACCAACAAACCAAAATAAACCAACACAGACACTGGGGAGCACAGGGACTGAACATACTGAAAACACTAGGGAGGCAGGGACACACAGGTGAGACAAACAAGACACAAGTGAAACTAAAAACCTAGAGTAAAGAAAACCGAACAACAAAAAGTCCAAACAGAATAATTTGTTTATCAAACAGTGCACGGAAGATCTGGGGTTTGTGTCTCCGACCACCTCCTGAAGTGGTTTGACAGATATATTTATATGTACTTACAAGTGGTCAGGCACTTTTCAACTGCAAACTGGTCACGGGAGAACGTTCTTTGTTTCTGCTACTCCAGGGTTTGCCACAGCGGATAACCTGCTTTATCAGGGATACGAACATTTGATTTTAGCATTTTTGTTGTTTTTATGCCAGAGGCCCTTCCCTTTTGTTTCTATATTATTATATTATTAAATATATATATATATTTCTTATAAAAATGTTGTATTAACATAATATAAATGTGGTCAGTGCGAATATAATTGGCTGTTCAGCAGAATCATTAAACAGTAAGCTTTTTTGCATGAGCTCATCCTGCTTCTAGCCATCAGTAGTAACACAACACATCACTCAGCCTCACTAGGGTGTCATTAAATTGGACGGTGTCTTTCTTACCCAACACGAAGCCGCCAAACAAGGTTCACAGAGCCACTCGCTGCCTGCGTTAGCACACTGCATCAGGACAGAGAGGGAGTGTGAGTGTGTCCAGCCATTGAGTGGCTCAAATTGCCGATGCTGTGAAAAACTACTGTAGAGAATTCAGTGTCAGCAGTTTCATCGCTGCTATTTCTGACAACGAGAGTATTTTCTCCGATAAGGCTCCGGGTCTCTGCTTGGTTTCCTTTCCCCACTGCGATGAGCGGCGCTCCTCAAGGTCAGCTCTGCCCACGGCTCACACACACACACATTCACACAAATGCAGCTTAACATACAGACACAGACAAACTGCAGAATCTTTTGTGTTTTTAGCCATGCAGAAACTGCTGTGTTTGTAAAACTGATGAGAGCTGTACACTTTTCAAAGCAGGGACTAAACAATTGATGATGATAGTGTTCCCTCGGTTGCTGTATCTTCTGTATGAACAGGCTCAGGCCATCACAGCTTTCTGTTCAAGTTGCGCTGTAAGCACAACCTCATCTGTCTCCATTAAGAGAAAGTGGCACACATTAATTATATGTACCTAAAAACAGAAAACAGAACTATTCCCAAATGGGATTTAAAAACCCTTTCATGGGAAATTATTTTAATCAGCCTTTTATTTTTGCGTCTCCTGCCATTTTTCGTATCTGTGATGAACATTGTTGTGTCGGAGGTGCTGATAAATTGGTTAACATGGCTTGTGTTTCTTTGTGGGCCTCCACTTCTCCTCGTCCTCCTCCTCTGTCTACCTGCCTACCTCACACTGTGGAGAAGTGAATCTGAGCCAATCACAGCCCACATAGGATCTATGTGTAAAGACTAAGAAGCTGCTGCCCATCACTCTGTTGGACACTGACAGATTTTTGCCACTTAATCAATCATTTACGGCCCTCTTATATAAGGAACTGCTTCCTTATATAATCAGTTCTCCTCCCCCCCTTAGGAAAAGGGGGGGGCTGTTACTGTTAGCTGCACAACATTTGAAAAAAAACCTAAAAGACTTTTCAGCTCTGGCTGAGCAAGATACTATGTTTTTTTTTGTTTGTATGCATAGCTTATTTAATGTCATGCCCTGGGTTGGGCTTGAGTTGCCTCTCCTTTATTTTCTTTAGTTCCTGTTTTATTTTGCTAAGCATTTGTGTTTCCTGGGAAAGTGTCGTTGTGTTTTTTTTTTTGTTTCAGGAGGCTGGTGGGCAGGTGAGGCAGGGAGACTAATCACGTCAGCTGTACCTGATCTACTCATCGACTCCTCCCTACTTATACTGTGTCTTCCTCCTTCTGTCAGTGAGTCACACTTAGTTCATGGGTAACATGTGTCACATTGGTCAACTCTCTGAGCGTACTCTGGTTTTTATGTTAATTTTTCTAACTGCATGTTGTTCTCCCTTTTTCCTAGTTCCTGTTTTTTCTTGCCAGATGGCCAGCCTCAGTGCCCTTAGTTGCCTTTTCCCCTTTTTGTTTGTTAACCCCACATTCCTGTGACTGGCCCTGCTTTTGTTTGTATTTCTGTAATAAATTATGTTGAACCTTTTTATTCCCGTCTCTGCACACTGGTCCTTTATATACTCCTTCACCTCATAGACCCAATCGTTATATTTTAAATGTACTTATATTTTCATTGTTTATCTTAATATATTTTCATTTCAGATTCATCATTTATATTTTTATTTGTACCGACTCTTAAGAACTTTGGTCCTACTGTCATGTTCTGTCTCCTGGCTTTTTTGCCAATATTAACAACTGAAACACAAAGTAAGCATTTAGCTTGCGTATCATTCTACAGCTGCTCCTTCCTTTTCCCTCTGGTGCTTTGAGTGATGGTGTGAAGTTGGAGTCATTGTGGGGGCGGATGAGAGGGCCCCTTTTCCCAAACATCAAAGTCCTACAAGTGCCCTTCCCAGCAGCAAAAGAAAAGGCCATCTCATTAGTTTAATAAGTTGTGAGAATATTGATTAATGGTGTTTAATTTACCTCACCTCTCTGACTGAGCAGAGAGGGCCTAAAGGGAGAGGAGAAGGAAGCATGCAGAGTTCAAACAAGTGGCGACAGATTAGTGTGAGACCTGCAGCTGCAACAAAAGAGATACAGTTTCTAACACAGTCTCAAAAAATACACTTTTTATGAAGTGATTAATGATGTCCCTTTTAATGATAGGTCTTAACCTGTGTGTACAACTGAATGACTGCGTTCACTGACCATCAGAAACAGAGTGCATAATAACAGAAGGAACACGGTAACATGCCTGAAGCAGCATTAACAACAGCACAAAACAATACCATTCCCAACATGCTGCAATTCCTTTACGGGTATGTAAAAAAATGCATGTGTGTATATATACACATACATATATATATATATATATATATATATATAAACTGTATGGACATGGTTCAGATTTAGATTGATTGTTTGGTGGTGCCAGCCTGTCTCGACTTTTGGGGAAAAAAAAAAAAAAGTACCTTGAAAGTCTGCTGCTGTTGTGTTTAGATATTCTTGGTGTGTTTCGTTTGAAGCCAGAACTTGGAATTTGCTTTCACAGGAACTCAGATTTCCAACTTGGAAAGTCAACATCAACCAACTGCCACCATACAAACATTGTAACACAGTAAATCAGTTGTACACATAATACTGTTCAATACTTACCTGTAGACGTGGTGCTGCAATGCAAAATACCTTGCACAGCACTGCTATTGCTAACAATTCTGACATTTGTGTTTCTGACATCTCAAATGGAAAACAGTGAATTCGTGGTTAATGTCACTCCCAGTTCCAACCTCTGAGTTCCTACGCAAGTAGAACGCAGCATTATTTTATTATTTTACACCTCCCCTCTCTCTTTAAGCCACTGGGGAAATCTGGTCCGTGACTGGATAAGTTCACTCAAGCTGATAATTATACTGTATTACCTTTTGTGAAGCTGAAGAAAGGTCCAGGTGTCTCTTATCAAACTTTCATGTGCAACATTTTTTCTTAATCAGATGACATTCACAAGTGCTTGTAGACCCTCTTCATCCAAATCTGTACAGCACAAGCTATAATCAAACATTCGTTCCTGTGTTCAATTGTAACACCTAATTAACTTGGTTAAACCTCTTGTCTCGTACGGATGTGTTGTGGAATCAATTTCTTATCTTAGAAATGTAAAATAACCCAGATGCAGAAATTTTCATTGTTTTCTAGAAAGACAGATGACAGGCAGATTTTTTAATGCTAGCCATGGTGCTTCTCTTAATGACAGAACGCTAACACTGCCACACAGTTGACAATAAAATTGGTGATGTCATTGTGCTATTACTCACTGTCTCACTCATCTTCTACCACTTTATCCTCCACATGAGGGTTGCAGGGGGCTCTCGTGCCTAATCCAAGCTGGAGAACCCAGAGAAAACCCACATGCCATGGATGATATACGAAATCTGGGGTATGTATATTTATTACATGTAAATATGTAATAAATATGACATAATATGTCACTAAAGACAGACAATGTCATGAGGACCAAAAGCTGGCTGGGTGTATTAGGACAATAACTGCCTGGACAAACCTTCATCATAATCAGATTTCTCAGGGTTACAGAATTTTTTTTTTTTTAATTTTAATTAAATTATGTTGTAGAGGTGGGGGGACCCATTAAAGGGATACGTTTTTCTCAGTGTCATTGTATGAGGGTCACTCATTGTCAAGTGTTTTATCCTCCACATGAGGGTTGTGGGAGGCTGGAGCCATTCCCTGCTAATACAGGGCAAAAGGCAGGGTACACCCTGGACAGTTAATTAGTCATAGGGCCAACCTACAGAGACGAAAATTCACTCTATGCTATGACAACATCAGCTTTATTTGGGAAAAAAAAAAGATGTGGATGAGGTCAGCTGGTACCTCTACATCTGTCACACAATGGGTTATGGTTGGGGTATATCCGTGCCAATCTACCTTTAGTGAGATGAGCCCTATTTACCAATTTCAATTGAATTAAGCTGTGTCTAGTTGAAGATGGTGATGTTTGTATCAAGTCCAGGACAGGGTTCCATTGGTCATCAATTAAAATCATAATCTCAGGTCACTATTAAATTTACAGTGAGATGGCGGTTAATGTTAACAATGAGCTCATAGATCTGGGATATCAACCATCTATGATCTGAATTCAGTTCAAGAATATGGTTGACATGAGTCAAGTCATAGTTGCTTGAGCAGGGGAGACCAGACAATAAAACATCACAGTAATCAAGTCTCGATGTAACAAATGGTTGATTAGGGTTTCTGCATCTTTTATTGACAGCAATGATCTAATTTTTGAAATACTGTGAAGGTGAAAAGATGTGATCTTGGTGGTTTCCTTGCTGGGGGAAGGTCAGCAGTGTCGTTTCTGTGGAATGGTGAGCCCTAAAAGCAGACTGGAAGGGTTCCACAAGGTCATTGTTTGCTAGATGTGTTATGAGTTGTTGATACACAACCCTCTCCAGAACTTTTGAGAAGAAAGGGAAATTAGATATTGGCCTGTAGTTACTTAAAACCTTTGGATCGAGATGGGTTTTCTTTAGTAGAGGTTTGACTATTGCAGTCTTAAAGCTAGAGGGAACCTGACCAGGTCCAAGTGATAAATTAATGATGTTCAGCATAACAGGTCCCAGAGACGGCCAAAGATCCTTGAACAGATTAGCTGGATGATGATCCAATAGGCAAGTTACTAAGAACGGTAATTGGCTGGGAACGATGACTCAGAATAATGTCTGATGATGTCCACAATTTTATTATTTAAAAAAAGTCTAAGAAGTCATTGGGAGTGAAGGGTGCAGAACAAACTGACTGTGGCTGTTGAGTTAGTATAGCTTCAGTATCAAAATGAAATCTAGGGTTATGTTTGTTTCTATTAATTCATTTAGAGAAATATTGTGATTTGGCATTAGAGAGTGCCCGTTTATAATTTAGAACACTGTCATGCCATGCCTGATTTAAAACTTCTAATTTAGATGTCCAGTCGGTCCAGTCACCTACATGCTTGCTTCAAAGTATGTGTTTTATCTGTATACCACAGTGAGGGACACTTGCGATATTTATGGTTCAGAAACCAGTTGGAACAAGGGGCCTTCTGCAAGGAGTCAGTTCTCACCGGGTACTCTGGCTTCCTCCCACAGTCCAAAAACATTGCCTGTAGTAGCCCGTAATTGTCTGTCTCTATGTGGCCCTGTGATGGACTGGCCAGGGTGTACCCTGCCTCTCGCCCGATGTTAGCTGGAAATAGGCACCGGCACCCCCCGCGACCCCTAGTGGATAAAGCGGTAGAAAATGAGTGAGAGAGTGAGAGTGACCGTATCAAGGAGGTTGGAGGACTTATGGAGGTCCGTAGTGTAGCTGTCCGAAGACTCTGCCACTGTCAGAACCGTAGGCACGTGCTCATTAAGTATAGCTATGGTGGCTGCGTCTATGTGATGTGATTTAGAAAGATCAGTGCTGAGAGTTTGTGAACAATTTAGTTTAGCTTTAAACAAGATTAAGATAATGACACGACAGAAGATAATGAAGAAACATTTAAGGTCGTAACCTCTATTCAGTGTGAAAGAATAAGGTCTAGAGTGTTTCCACTTTAATGAGTTGGTTCATGTACAGATTGATGGAAGCCAATATTATCGATGAGGGCCAGAAATGCTTTAGCTAAGGAGTCAGGGGTTTTATTTAAGTGGATATTGAAATCACCGATAATTAAAATGTTATCATAGTGTGAGGTGAGGTGAGGTCTGAGATGAACTCCCCAAATTCTTCTAAGAATTCAGAATAGGGTCCTTTGTACAAAGCTCCTGATCTGTAAATAGCAGAAGAAATTTGGGATAGTTGAGAAAAAAGACAGGAATCTACCTTCTATATGAAAATTATTCAGTGGTTTGATTCCCTTATTAAACTACAAGGTGAATCCATACAGGCCAGAACAAATATGATTATATTTAGAGAGGACAGAAGGTCCCTAAAGTCCAAAATGTCTTCTGAAAAGTGCACAAAAAACACATCTTTACATAAATAAATAAATTATTTACAAGAAGGGGAAAGGCTGCACCAATCACTGAACCTAGATGGTACTGGCAAGAGGAGAACTCTAACTGCACCCAATCTATCTTTTTCTGCAAATGGCATGTCTTCAAACCATTTAAATTTTGAATAGTGCATGCCCAATAACAGAAAAGAACATTGGGCAAAGCAAAGTCTCCTGACTGCTTTGATCTCTGAAGATGGAGATATATATATATATATATATATATATATATATATATATATATATATATACATCTTCAGAGATTTATCATAAACGGGAAAAAATATAAAAACTGGGAGAACAATCATTTTTATTAGGTAAAATTTTTTGCATGGTTTTTGACTGTGGTAGGAAACCAGAGAACACCAAGAGAACCCACACACACCAGGACAACAGACACCACACCAGGACACAGAAAGGCTCTTGGTCGACCCGGGAATGGAAACGGTGGCATTCTTGCTGTGAGGCAACAATGATAGCCTCTACTTCCACTGTGTCACCCCCCACAGGGGAGTATATTAGGAATTGAATTGAATTGAATTTAACTCTTTTATTGTCATTGTACAAGCACAAGTACAGTATGACGAAATTACTTTTCACCCATACATTGGTAGGTTATGTCAAAGTCTGTCTGTGTGTGCATGTAGGATCCAGAGGAGTCCTTGAGATGGGAGAAGTAAGAAACAGCAATTTGAAGGCCAGCCGGCTAGTGAGATTCTTCTGGAGGAAAACAAGGGCAGTTGGCCTTCGCCAGCTGATAAGATCTTAATGTTTGGGTTTAGAGCAGAGGAGCACATTCCAATCTTGCTTTTCTCAGTCCATCCAGTTGTACTTAGTAATTTTTGTACTGGTCCTCAACCATCAATCTTCCTCTGCAAAGTGGTCAATTTCTCCATGATGGTTCCATTTTTACGTTTCAGTTCAACACTTAGCGCAGTCTGAGTTTGCACCGCTTTGCCCAACTCACTAATCATGACGGGCAGGTGTGAAGACCCAATCCTTGCGGCAGCCGTCTTGCCAACTTGGCGGTATATGAGGGCACCTCCTAATCCGAGTAGAAGGAGCCCCCCAACCTGAAACCCAAAATAAGTAGAGATCCTCGATGTCTTCAACGAAGAATGGCGCCAAGCACGCAACACGCCAACTCGCCCAGAACATAGCCCGCAGGGTGGGTTCCGTCCGGGCAGGCAGGTTCCCCCGCACCTGATTTCCTTGCCGAAAAATGGTGTCAATAGCGTTGAGAGACCAGTTAATCAATTCTATGTTGAATTTGCAGTTTGAGGAATCCACAGCCGAGTGGAGATAGGGCTTGCTGAATAGAGACAAAACACTGAATAGAGAGGAGAGAGGAGAAAAGCGACCGCGCCCTCGCCAAGGTCCCAAGCAGATTGGACAATGAATGCCTGGACAAACTTGAAGGGTAATCATGCCATCTGTTTTTTTCTCTGGACCCAAAAAGTGATCTACTTAGTTTGTTTGAAGGGTTACAGAAAAACTGTTTAACTTAATATTATTTTGTAAAGATTGAGGAACCCATTGTAAGAATAGATTTTCACTTCATGGAGTACACAGTCAAAATGAATAGAGACAAGATGAAAACATGGCTCCTAACATGGACAGAAGAAACACCAGGCTTGTGTAGTAAACTTTACGTCCACTTAATTCTATAATATCTTAAGAATATATACTGTATGTTGCTTTGTCTCATAGCTGGACAGCCTTTTCCAGGTAGAAAATAAAGTTTGCAAAAGGCTCATTCTAATACCAAATTTGTGCTGGCTTTTTGGTAATATCTGATTTTCTCTAACTACAGTTTTCAGACATAAAAAGGGTGTCTAATTGTGAGAAAAGGGCCATACATGTTATTAAGATATCTTTTTTTTTTTCACATTAAGCTGAGCCTTTTGTTCACTGGCTAATCTGTTTATTCTTCTGTCCCTGTTATCAGTGAGAAAAATGACAGCTAGCCCTGCAGTGTGCTCGGCAAAGTTAGTGTTGATAATTTGCCAGTTTAACCTCATTCAACCACACTTCAAAGAACTTAAATTATCCCTGTAAAATTAGTTGTGGATTCGGATATGGGGGCAAATTTAGGAGCTGGCTCAGCTGTCACTATGGGGACTGTTGGGCCTTGGCAGTACATGCTTTAGTGGGTGTCGTTCTAGTTTTGTCATGCATCATGGTGTTATCTTACATAACACAAAAAAACAGCCCCATGATTTACTTTATCTATAATTCCAGCTCCAACGCTCACCAACTGTAGATATCTCACTTGCTTTCTTAGAGTATTTCCTTGTACCGGTGTTTCCTGGAAAACATCCATTTTTAAAAAGATTCGGATTTACACAGGTTTGTTGTTACATGTGTAAGAACAAACCATATTCAGGTTAAAGCTGTAGTGCGTAACCTTTGGTGGTTTTGGTTTGTGCTGTTATTCTTCCTCTGGTCTTCAAGAAAAGAAACATGTCATTATTTGTGTGCTGTGTCCCATATACAAAGATAATGTTGGGGAACAACAGTTATTGGCAATAATTCGACTGTTAAAAATAACTAAATAATTATGATAATAAAAAATCAATGAAAAAGATCTGTGAAATATCAATTTGGGGCACCACCCTGAAAACAAGGAAAAACAATCAAGCCGGCACAATCTCTTCGGGGATTGGATGTCTTCAGTATGATGCTGGATGACAAGAGCGTAGGAGCAGCGGTCGTACAAGGAGAGGTGAGCTGATTTCTACTCTGTTACCTGTGTGAGCTGGATAGGAGCAGCAATGATCACAGTGAGTCACAGTTCCCATGGAGGGCCAGTGAGAGGAGCCTGGAGACGGTTCCCATACGGTCACCAAAGCCGAGAGGTAAAAGGCAGGGAAGAGAGCAATGTCTGCCCCCTCTATGAAGGGATGCATTAAAGAGAGAAATGATAAGGTTGAGGAGTCAGAAAAAAGTTTTCATGAGCACTTTATTGCATTTTCAGTCAGACTCCAACCTTTATCACTTGACTACTACAGTGTTGCTGTTGCCTCTATTTGTCTTGAGATAAAATGAATCACTTTCTTTGTGCAGTGCAAGAATGCAGAGCAGAAAGATCTTAACACTGCCATACTGAGAACAAAGAGGTGTGTGCAGCTTAATTAGCATCGTGTGAACTCGTTTGACAATAGTTTTAATGTAATGGACGTTTAATTTACACTTAAAAGTTAAGCCCTACAATTTGAACGCATCGCATGTACAGTTTTCTTATTTTGCCCATTCAGCTATTGTCACCAAACTTACAAGAAACAAGTCATAAATATTTGCAAATAACAGCCAATTAGTGCTTTAAAGTTCAAATACCCTCAAAGTAGTTAGTGTTCTGGGTGTTGAAATTCTAGTGAAACATCATCCTAGATTCGTATACTGCAAGACACACTCCCTGCACTTCTTCATAAATTAAGCATAACCACTTCAAAACATTTACATAATGTACTTAAAATAGCCTCTACAAGGGAATTTACATGCTGTGGCAGAGTTGTTGTCAAAGCTTCTTGCCTATCTCAGACTTTTGAGAGTGTGCTGTTCCTTGAGATTTCAAACCCAACCCATCCCTTCAACCGTCTGTCCACTTAGTGGTCAGTAGGACAAAATATTGCTGGGAGGGACACACTGACAGAAGGAAATTCTGACTGTCACCACTCTCTTGACCAACTTTCTTAAGCTGCCACTAATCAGCAAAGGCCCTGTTGGGGCTGCAGCCCAGGGGGAAGCCTCAAGCTATTTTCCAATTACTGTCACTAGAGAGACAAATAGGAATTCTACACAGCACACTGAGGCAAGAGAGTGAAAACAAGAAGACGGGAGGTGGAGGAAAGAGGGATGAGGGTGTTTCTTTTCTGAATAGAACAGTGCAAGGACACGGAAAGAAAGAGAGAGGCAGGACAACAGAAGAACAGTGAAAGATGTTGAACTGGTATTTCTTTTCCCTGGGGTGAGAGTTTAAATGATTGTGACAGCAATTTGGGCAAAACAACATTCATAGGCCAGACGAACAGCGGGCTGAGGCCTGTCTCGGAAAATACTCATTCATTACTGTGGCTATTGGAAGGGAATGTGGAGATAGACAGGGCTCCAGCTCTGCAGTATCAATTAAGTGCAGCTTTCTTTGTATGCTGGTGCTATGAATGAAGCTCGACAGTCCTCCACCAAGTCCTGTCAGCAATTTAAAATGCAGGCCTCTCTGTCAAGTGTGTTCTCACAGCTCAAAGGCCTCACAGTGCTCCTCCTCTTCCTAACACTTGCATTAAAAGAACTTTTAGCTCACCTGACAGAGAATGGCAGCAATAGTGGATAATCCAGTTTTTTGTTCTGTACACTGTGAAACAAAGGTGCAAATAAGAACCCAGACCCATTACGGGGAACATAGCACAGACTACACAGACCACAAAGAATGCATTTATGATATTTTTTTCAAAATATAACCCACGAGTGGCAAAGATCTGAAAACTTACAAATATGTCACATTGGGCATTAATGATAAATTTGTTCCTTATTAGAAAATAATTAAGATTCTTTTTTTTAGTTTGGTAAGAAAGAGTTGTTTTTTAATTTGTATTTCAGCAAAATTATAAGTTTACTGAACTTATAACAAAATATTTTTCCCCCGATTAGTTTTTTTCGCATTAACATTTGTGAATTGAATGAAAAGAAATAAGACTCCCTCATATTGGAGGTCTTCAAACATGTTACTAGAACTATTGAAAGCTTAGCAACAGACTAACAGACTAACCATTGTGGTAGAGATGTGGCATTGAGTGAGGGGCGGCCCCAGTGTGAATGCAGGAGAATAAGGCTCGTTGCGACCTCTGCCTGAAAGCTTCTTTGTTTCAGTGGCTTCTGGACACCAAATAGGCCACAGTCATGGTGGTAGATCAGCCATGCATTGACAAGCCCTAGCATTATGGTTTGCCAGAACAGGTAGAGGTACCATCTCCTTGATCTCAAGTGGTACTTGTATCTTGCAACACATGCATCTAGGAGGTCTATTCCTCCCATGAATGTCTTGTTCTCCTTCACAATAAGTATTCTGTTGACTTCCACAAATGCTTTTTCTGATTTTCTCCAGCGTTGAGCTTTGTCTTGAGGGTCAACTGCACAGTAGGATTAGATCAAGGTAACAGATCTGTTGCCATACCACTTGGCAGCATGGCATCAACAGATCCTCTTCCTCTCTTGGCAGACTCTTCTCATCCTCGTGCTGACAACCAGCCGAGCGGTTGCTACGGAGTGTTCCCACAAAGTAGATCTTTCGCGGAAGCAGCTCCTGCACCAGTGGTGCTGAAGAAAACAAGTTGTCTGGAAACACTTTGTAGTTTTGGTTTGATGGGAGAGTTTCACACAACTTGACCACAATGTCACCTCCCTGTCCAAGTCTGTTTTTTCCCAGTGCCACCTTGATAGACTAAACACCTTGAAATCACAGAAGATTCCAACGATTCCAAATTTCCAATCCCCGAGGGTGGGGCTTACCTTTGACATACTGCCTTATTGGGCTGCGAATTCCCCATGAAAAACACAATTTGCTCATCTATAGAGTTATGCTCACCTTGGGGGGGGGGGCATCTAGGCATTATTTGATCAAGCCAAGGGCCGATCTGTATTAAGTATTCAGTATTATCAGTGAAGTGCAGAAATGTCAGCAGGGTCTGAAAACAGTTACATGACATGTTGTCAGCCACCATGGCACACCTTGTGTCATTTTCCCCGTAAGCATGAATTCCTGGCAGTTGCAGTTGGCAAAGACCCATGCACAGGTAGAGGCCAATCAGTATTTCCAGTTCCTTTAACAACAGTGGTGTTAAAGAGGACATTCACTGGAAAATCACATTTCTGATGTTTTTTGGTGTGTCCCTGTGTCCCTCCCGTATCTAAATATCACTAAAGTGTCACAATAAACACTTCAGCCACTTTTGAGAAAAAAGGGCTTCTCTGTTTACCTGCGCTCAAGCAAGCCATTTTGAAAAGTCGAGTTTAGTTACGCAACTAGCACATTTGCCGTGCAACGAACCCTCCCCCAACAGCTACTCCCAGTCGTGGGTGTGAACATTCAACCTGAAGAAGAAGAAGAAGGTGAATTGCTTCCGCCATTACAACTATTGTATCTTTTGAGAGCAACATGTCTCAGAAGAAAGGTTCAGTTCATTGTTATCATGTTTTGGCTCAGCATTAGCATGAGCGTTCCCACACTAATTACAAATTGTTTTACACTATCCATAATATTGTTTTGTATAGTTTTGTATTTTCCACATTAGGGTAAATTAAACCACGTAGGCACTCAAACTGACACTGGAAGTGTGGCACTCAGCTGAAAGTACACATGGCCAGCAAAAGTAAGTGAAATTGCAAAGAGCATCAAATGGACACACATTTTCTACTCTATAGAGACCCAGACACCAGTGCCTTCACATGACAGTGTTGGCACACAAACCACAGCCACAGTCACCGAGTCCATGTTCTCTTCAACACCTGTAAAAGGGCCTTGGTTCAGACCATTAAAGAGATCACGTGTAGAGGCAGAGGAGGAAGAGGGATTCACCTCCCCAGAGTCACAAGTCGACCCAAATGACTCAACTTTCAACCCTGGTACATCACAAACAACGCTGGACTCAACATTTTTGTAAGTACTGTCTTGTGAGTACTGATGAAAAAATGAGCCAGCATGATTTGTTTTTCTTCTTTCGTTTTAAGGATTGACTCAAAAGCCTCATATGATGAAAAGAAATACATCGTATTTGAGTCCTATCTGAGGGAGCTTTTTGACACCTGTGGAGTGTATGAGAGCCAGTGTGAAGTGCAGCAGCAGGAGAGGGACACATATGTTGCATTTAATCATATGTGTAAAAAGTGCCAACACTCAAGGCAGTGGCAAAGCCAGCCCATTGTCCATGGTACCCCAGTTGGCAATCTCCAGTTATCTGCTGCAGTGGTTCATCCTTCCACCAGCTGGAACAGGTACAATTAATGTTACTATTCAAATCATATGAAGGTTTAAATTAATAAGTATTTTTATTTTAAGCTACGCAAGGCTCTGCAGCTACAGCTTTGTCATTATAGCACCTCAGAACACATGCATGTAAATACCTGGAACCTGCCATTGTCCATAAATGGAAGAGTGAACAGCAGAAACTTTTCTCCCAGCTTAAAGAGGAGAGGAAAATTGGACTTGCTGGAGATATGCATGCAGACTCGCCAGGTGATGAAAACAGCAGCCAAAAAGATCATATACTGTATATATATAGATCATATATACACAGATTTTTTTGTTATGTTTCCTTCAGGTGACTCTGCAAAGTTTAGGAGTTACTCTGTGATACACCTGGAAAGCAACAAAGTGTTAGATATAATAAATATAATAATAATCAGTCATTAATGATTCATTTTTGATAAATCAGACATATTGCACATATTTGTCCCAGTTAATCATGATGAAATTAATTATTTTCCATATTTGCATATTCTTTCTCAGGATTGTCCAAGAAATTTATGAAACTGGCTAAAAATAAAGAAGATAAGTGAGATTTTGACAAAGTGGCAGCGTGCCATAAAAAATCATGTTTACTACAGTGCCACGTCCTCAACATCAGGGCCTGAGAAGGTGGCAAAGTGGACATCCCTTATAAATCACATGTAGGATGTGCATACTCATGACAACCAGATCTACCCAAAGTGTGCACATCCTGACAGAGTGTCAACAGATAAAAAGAAGTGGTTACAAACTGAGTAAAGTACATGATTTCAAGTACATGAATGTTACTAATACATAGTGAAAACTGATCTATATAGATATAGAGTATATAAATCGATATTAGTATTAAATAAACTGTATGTTTGTTGATACTCAAGGGTCAGTTGCACTCTACAAGGTTGAAAAGTGCCTGAGTAACAAGAGGGTCCTCAAGGATGTGGAGAAGCTTAGCCACCACCACCAGACTTCAGCCCTGGAATCCTTTCACGGCCTGATCCTGCCTTTTGCTCCAAAGAATGTGGTTTTCCCGTTCACTGGAATGTTATGCAGGTAATGCACCTTATAATGGACTCCAACAACATTTAAAAAAAAGTAACTTGTTGGGCATAATAACAGTTTGGAACAAAAATAATTAACCTGAAAAAGTACTGGCTCATTGATCTGTATCATCACTTTAACACAGGTTAACCTTGCAACCATGCATCACAATGAGGATGCAAGCCAGGAGCAGGCAACAACAGCTGCAGGCCAACTCGTCTACAGGGTGACATATGCAAAAGCAAAGAAGGGAGGAGCCACTGCAAAGCCAGTGAAAAAAGACCCCACATTCAGTAAGTGTCTAAAATTTATACTAACAAAAAAAAAAAAAAAATGCAGACAAATCTTAGTAATTTACAAATGTTAAAAATTAAATTACAGATTCAATTAACTTTAACTTACTAATTGTAATAAAAGTGACTACAAATGTAACATTTTGGATGGATTTTTTTTTTTTTTTTTTAAGACTACATTGCTGATCTGATGAAGCTGGTGTTCAAGGAGGTGATTGAGGACCCAGAATCTTTTGCAGAGGAGATTAAGAAGATCCCCATCCCAGAGCCTCTGACTGCCCAGTATGAGAGACCCTCCAAAGAAGAAGTGGTCGCCCGCCATGTTACTCGATTCAGTCAAGCGGTGGGCTGAAGCCAACATAGTGTCCAGCCACATCAGGAAACTCCAGGTGTATCCGGCATACAACACACGACGGGATGACAACTCTAATTCTCCTTGCCAAATCGCCCCAGCACCAGCTGACAAAGCTGCGATAGGCTAAATGCCGGTATCGTCTGAAATGAGAATTAGATGTTGTTGTAGAAAAGTACATTATTTGTAAATAGTTAAAATTAAATATTACTTTTATTCAGTGTGGTATTAAATGTAACGTGCCTCTTTATAATATATTACGTGTATGAACCTGATAAGATGTGTTTTGAAACATACTCGTGTAGTGTTCTGCCACGCAAAGGCCCATAGTCAGCACGGTATATGTTGTTCATGTTTTGCAGTGTATATAGGTTTAAAATGTTCGGTTCCAGGCCTGGGTGATGGATCATGCATGATGAAGGGTCTGGAAGCTCATTCATTCTTCTGATAACCTAAGAGGGACAGAGTAATATTATTGTTGAGCCGTAACATGTGGAGTTGCAAATTAATACAGGAAGTAAGTCACACAGTAAGGGAAAAAAAATAATTGTCCCCAAAGAAGAGGACATTTCTGGATGTGATTACTGAAATAGAGTGCTGGTCTTAATGTAAAATGGTAATCAAAAGCATATTTAAAGCCAGGAATTGACTAAATATAGCTATGTTACAGTGGTCTGGTATAATTCAAAATGACTGCTTACAGGCTTCAAAATACTGGCAACTTTGTACTACACTATCAATTCAATACTTTACAGCAGGTGTTCTCCAACTCGGTGGGCACTGATACACAGTTTCCACAAGTGCAACTTCAGGAAAGAACAGTGTGGCTAAAGTACTGTTACACATTTCCTAGGTTCAAGATTTTGTGTTTATCATTCACTAATTACTTTACATAGTAATTAAAAAGTCCTACCAGGTATTTACACAATGTGCAAAGTAGTGGAGGCAGAAAAATAAATTGAAAACAAATTACAAAGACATTTACAGATACTGCACTTGAGATGAAGCTTATTAGTATACAAAATATGGGGTTGGGGGTAGCTTGCCTTAAACAATGTGTCTCCACAGTTCACGACTAAAACAGTACAGAGATAATACACATAGTAAAATTAATATTACCATTCTGAGACATCTTGCTGCAGTCTCTGTTGTGGAGGTGGATGATATGCTTACATCACCGGTGGCGGTGATGTAAGCATATCAAACCAAGCTACCAGTGGAGCAGTCATTCCACTGGTAGCTGGCCAATCACAAGTGAGTGGGAATGCGCTGGGTAGCTGGCCAATCACAAGAGACTCAGTGCTCCAGGGGGTGGGCATTAGCTCAGAAACAGAGTGCCTGTTCAGAGGCTGGCAGAGAGCAGCAATAAAGTGGCTTAATCTGAAGAAACTATGAGGTTTTTGACCATAAATATTATTTAATTGATCTAAATAGACATCAGTAATCTCGATTTTTGGTTCAGAATGATCATTCTGTCTAATTTAACATTACTGTGATTTGCAAATTTTTGTACACTGTACAAATTTGTTTGCTCCTTTAGTAATTAAAACATTTCTGCTGTGATGAATATCCTAAAATACTCAAGTGGAGAATGAAGATCTTCAAATAAACAGATTGTAAAACAGTTTTTTTTTTTTCTTTTTTTTTCTTGTGCAGTTGTATTTTGCTGCTCAGGATTCATCTTTGGCTGAGGTACTTCATCTAATTCACTATAGCCTGAATCAACAGACTTACTTGACTCATCATTCTCCATGTCTTTGTTGCTGGGAGTGTAATCAGGGTCATCTGGGTCTTCAAGTTTATCATCTGAACTTCCCTCATATCCTCCAAATTCACTGACTTCTCCCTGGATCACTACAAGTGCCTCCTGTATCGCTTCTTTTTATCCATACTACAGAAAAATATAATATAATAAATGGTTGTCTCATACATTTTATTAAAAACATAATCAATATAACATGTTTATGTATAAATTGATTAATTATGTTATGAATTAAACAATATAATGTACACTACCAGTCAAAAGTTTGGACACACCTTCTTATTTAATGGTTTTTCTTTATTTTCATTGTAGATTATCACTGAAGGCACTATAAATGAGCACATATGGAATTAGATAGTAAACAAAAAAGTGTGAAATAACTATGTTTTATATTTAAGATTCCTCAAAGTAGTCACCCTTTGCTTTGTTGACATCGCTGCAAACCCTTGGCCTTCTCACTGAGCTTCATGATGTAGTCACCTGAAATGGTTTTTACTTCACAGGTGTGCTTTGTCAGGGTTCATTTGTGGAATTTCCTGCCTTTTTAAGGGGTTGGGAACATCAGTTGTGTTGTGCAGAAGTCAGGTTGGTACACAGCTGACAGCACTATCTGACAACTGTTAGAATTCATATTATGGCAAGAACCAATCAGCTAAGTAAAGAGCAATTTTCCAAAATTGAAAAAAACTTTTGACTGGCAGTGTATATAAAATAAATATCATTGAATCACCTAAGTTAACTGAGCAGATCCTCATTATTTTTAATTATTGTGAGATATATGTCACTCTAGGGTTTCTTTGAACTTTTCATTGTTAAAGACCTGATGTGTTGTATATGTTACAATATCTATCTAATTGGTTATATATCAGTTTGTTCAAGAAATCCATTAACAGCAGGTTACAAGTAATAAAGGACATGTTATACAAGTATTGCAATTATTAAATGGCTTGAATCTTACCTTTAACAACAAACACAGGCTTTTCAAATTATGCTAATTGTGCCACCTGGGTTGGCCTGGCACACAGACTAAGACAGATCTAAGACAGATCTTAGAAATGCTGTTGTGGCTTGTCACATGACCCATTAGATTGTTCAATAGGTGTCACTTAGGGACCTCTTGCTGTAAGGATCAGGGTGTAGAAAGAATTTTCCACAACATTTAAAGGTCTTGTGACATCTGGGTTACCGTGGGTTCTTATGTGAGCATTTTCTGCTTTATTCAATCGAACATATTCTCAACAATAGTGAAAATGAGTTTTGCTGTTCTGTGTTCATTTGGTAAGTTTGTGTCCCATATGTATGACCCCCATTCCAAAAAGTTGGGATGCTGTGTAAAATGTAAATAAAAACAGAATGCAATGATTTGCACATCTCATATTTTATTCCCGATAGAACATAAACAACAAGTACCATATGTTGAAACTTAGACATTTTACAATTTCACAAAAATATTAGCTCCTTTTGAATTTGATGGCAGCCACACATCTCAAAAAAGTTGGAACAGGGTGATGTTCATCATTGTGTAGCATCTCCTTTCCTTTAGCACTTGTCTGTAAATATCCTTTAAGTGAGGAGACCAGTTGTTGGGGTTTTAGGAAAGGTGTGTTCCTTTCTTGTCTGATGCAGAATTCTAGCTGCTCAACAGTCCTGGGCCTTTTTTTGCAGAATTTTTTGTTTCACGATCAACCAAATGTTTTCTATTGGTAAAAGGTCTGGACTGCAGACAGATCAGTTCAGCACCTGGACTTTTCTGGATGCAGTATGTGGTTTAGCATTGTCTTGCTAAACGTTGTCAAATGGGAACATACAGTATGTTGCTCCAAAGCTTCTATGTACTTTTCAGTACATAGAGGTTGGTGGTGCCTTTGCAGATGTGTAAGCTGTAGTGTAGAATAGGAGATAATTGATTTATTATAATTTTTGTAGGGAAATGTATGTGTGTTTTGAGATATGTGTACTTTATTGTGTTGCAGTATTATGTGTTTGCAGTTTGTTATAATGTTTTTTACATGGCCCAGCTGGGACTAGAGCTGCAAATTAGCAATAACTATGGACTTTTTATGTAGCAGATCAGCTTCATGCTCTGTCTTGCAACTGCGTTTTAAGTTAATAAAAAGATGACATCCACATTTATATACAGTCTATGGTCCAAACCAGGTATTGACCAGTGAACCCAAATAAACAAGCCAGGAGAAAAGGATGGAAGCTGTTTGTACATTTCCAAAAATTTAAAAGAGGACTAGTAAATTTATTCTTTCTTCCTTGGATCCACTCAGTCAGCACTAACGGTGTGAGTGATGCATCTGTGCCTCTACAAGCTCTTACACTCTTTAAAAATATTCATCAAATTCAAATCTGTTCATATTTTTATTGGGTTAACATCCATTCAATATGAATAATGACCATTATAGAACAAAATGCTCAATGTCACCTCTCCCTTCTTTTGGAACTACTCCTTTACTTCTTTGTAGTCTTTCAGAGATCCTCTTCATTGTGTTCCTCAAGGTAATTGAGGAATCCAATGGAATCCGATGATATTAAACAACCACACCATTTGTCTGTTTGTCAATCACTAAAAAGTAGCATAGCCCTTCTCAAAAGTACTCTCACCAAAGTTTCTTAAGTGTTTACTCTCCTTGAACCACAGGAAAGTTATTGATTAAGGGTCAAGATTACATTGCCAAAGAGTAATGGAAGCTCAAGCTATGAAAACTGATGTTTTTTTTTTCCTTTCTCTGTTGGTTGTAAATACTTAAAGACAATAAACAGTAATAGTGAATTATTGTCTAGCACTAATAACAATGAATTACTGTTGTGTCATACCTGGGACAGCTGGCATTTTTCCCGGGCATCAGAACTTGATGGTAAATGCAGCTGCCAGTTTGATAAGGTTGTCACTTAATGCAACAATGTCAATCTTTAAATATATTAAAGTTACACAATCCAACTTTTATTAAACAACAGTGCCCCCTTCTGCTTATAGGAAGTGCTGTTGTTAGGGTCCGACTGTTGAAATTGTCGGTCTTATCTGTCTTTTGTCCAACTGCATAGCCCTACTATCTGAAGAGAAACACTGCAGAATACTTTACTTGGAAGTGCCTCATGATCCTGTTTCAAACAAACCAAATCCTGTTTTAAATATTTGATATCCTGACTGACTATTACAGCCAGAAGCCCATTGCCAGTAAAAGCATTGTTTTACCATTGGTGACCACAGGCTCTTTTTTGCCCATCCTATGATGCATTTTTCTGCAGATTTAGTTGCAATATATATATTTTTTTTAGATTTTACAGAACATTTTGCAGAGTTAATCAGCGTCATACTTGGACCAGACTGCCAATCAAATCAAACACGGACCAGGCTCAGCAAACCAAAAGCCTCTTCTTTTATGGTCTTTGATCATAGAACTAAAGTAAAGGCAAAAGCTTGGCATCTGCTTAAATAATTTGTCCCCATTGATTACATTTGATCACTTGTGTGCACAGCCTATCTTCTTGTACACACAAAGCACACTGTACTTTTTCCTCCCAAGCTTTTCTAAGAAGTATTTGTATTTGAAGCAGTCATGCCTGTTGCGACACATTTTGTGCCAGTGGCCCTCTAAAGTCTTTTTACCTGGTCCATAGTTTGGCCTGAGCGTGCCTGAGCATGCCAATTTGTGTTCCTAAATATCATTGGGTACAAACACCATGTGGCAAACAGCAAAATTACTAAAATATATACACAAGGTGTATGGATTGCAAACTTGAGGGAGGCACCATTATTCCTTATTCCTTATTGCAACTTCACAAGTTTAAACTGTAGCACATAACATTTTAATACAGACAAATGTCCTTTTTATTCATAGCAGTGTTGAAATGGCCTGACATTCCCACATTCCCATTTTATCTTGAGAGAAGCAACAGCAACATTGCACTAGTAAAGCAAGGTTGAAAACACATACACAGACACACAGAAGCACTACAAAAGGTTTTAGAGGGCAAAAAGGTACAAATACTTTTTGCCCCACCCACCCCCACTCTGCTGATGTATACACACAAGCACTCCCTCACTCAAGTGTTTGACAGGTTGCTTGTTTTTAGATGGACTCAGCATATGTACATCGTTTCTGTTCGTAATCACCGAACACAGGCGGAACAATACCCAAATGTTATGCACTGCAACTTTACCTTTGTGCAGAAGAGTGATTCATAACATCATTTGCAACTATTTAAACTATTTCCAACATACAGCAGAGTGGGGAGTTCCTGTTGGGTCGGGTTGCCAACTGCCTGTTTGCAATGATGCATCTCAAAAATTTTTTACCAAAACTTTTTATCATCTGAAAAACATTGCCAAATTAAAACAGTTTTTTTCTCTCTGGCCAACACAGAGACACTACTTCATGCTTTTATTACTCGTAGACTGGATTACAGTAATGCTCTTCTTTCTGGTCTCAGAACACATAGCTCAGCAACAGCTACTCCAAAGTTCAGCTGCATGTGTGCTGACCAGGAGAGCACACATTACAGCCATTTTAAAGGTCACATAGAATGGTCATTTTAAAAGTAAAATTGAGATTACTGATGTCTACTTTGTCTGATGTCTACTACTAAATTAATTTATGGTCAAAAACCTCATGGTCTCTTCAGATTAAGCCAGTTTATTGCTGCTCTCTGCCAGCATCTGAACAGACACTCTGTTTCTGAGCTAATGCCCGCCCCCCAGAACACTGGGTCTCTTGTGATTGGCCAGCTACCAGCTGACTGACTGCTCCGCAGTGCTTCTTCTTCTTCTTCTTCTTCAGGTTGAATGTTCACGCCCATGACCGGGAGTAGCTGTTGGGGGAGGGTTCGTTGCACGGCAAATGTGCTAGTTACATAACTAAACTCGACTTTTCAAAACCTCTTGCTCAAGCGCAGGTAAACAGAGAAGCCCTTCTTTCTCAGAAGTAGCTGAAGTGTTTATTGTGACACTTTAGTGATGTTTAAATATGGGGAGGACACGGAGACACACCAAAAAAACATCAGAAATTTGATTTTCCAGTGAACGTCCTCTTTAAAATCATTACACTGGCTTCCTGTTAATTTTAGGATCAATTTTAGGATTTTTTTATTAGTTTTTTTTTTTTTTTAAAGCTCTAAATGGTCTTAGTCCCACATATTTACCAGATTTGCTTTTAAGTTATGAACCATCAAGAACCCTCAGGTCTTCAGGTAACAGTTTTTTATTAATACCCAAAGTTAGAACTAAAACTTTCAATGATGCCTACGTATTTATGTTACTATGAGGGCAGCAGTGAATGTTAATATTTTTTAAAAAACAAACTTAAGACCCACCTTTATCTGAAAATTATTTGTTGTACACAAATATTTTTTTAATATACCCTTTAGTGTCCTTTAACAAATGTTCATTTTCTATTTTACTGCACCTATTATTTTATCATGTTCTAGTTTGCTCATAGTCGTTTATTTATTTATTTACTCCTATAGTATCAATACAGTGACCACTATGACCTAGAAACTCCACAAACATATTTATTTTCTTACTCATTTAAAGTAAGTAAATTTAATTTCATTTTGACTGTTTATATTTGTGTTTTTAATTTCTCTTTCACCTTCTTTTACCTCCTGTTTAGACCACCCATTAGTATTTTAGTCTCCAGTATTTTGCCTCGCAGCTGTTTCTGAGTTCCACATCGTTTCCTCACTTCATCATTTCCTTTCCTCTCTTCTTTTCCTCACGTATTCCTCTCCCTTACCTCTCACTTCTTCTTTTCCTCACTTTTCCATGGTTGTCTTTAATTCATAATACCAGACATTTGTCGGCTGAAGCAGTGGGTTGCTTTCTTTATTTCTTTGATTTTAATTTTGATTATGTTTTTATCCTGTGAAGCAGTTTGAGTTGAATTGCCTGATATGCAACTCAATGGACATATATCCATTGATATATATATATATATATATATATATATATACAGTGTATATATATATACTGTATATATATACAGTACTGTTTTAGCAATGCTATAATGACCATACTGTACAATTATTTCTCAATCACTTTATTGGAGCAAATCCTGAAAATATGAAGAAACACATATGCAGTTTGAAAATAACATATTTTTTCAGGAAAAACAAAAAAACAAAATGCTTCTATAATATCAAATATTTAGTGTGACCTACATTTACACTTGAACAATAACACAACCATGGCCCTTTAAAACCTGGAATGGAACCCTAATGTTATTGGTCAAACCTGTGTTTCTCCTACTATTTCATGCCAACAAATAGCTGCTGTGAAAAAGGTCTATTATACCTGGTTTACTCCAGACATGTTGGAGCATTACATACACATGTTGCACAAGTTCAACTCACTGACAAATTGATCATATAGTAGAAGACTGACTTTTAGTCACATCTTTTCAATCTAAACGCCGATGATCACAAAAGTGACATAAGAACAACAAAGCTCGTGGTGGCCTAAGACTTATGCACAGTACTGTATGCACACTACTGTATATACAACTTATGCACAGTACTGTATATATAAAGTTTGATTGTCTGATTGTTCTCCAAACAAAAATAAAAACACCAAACAAGTGCAGGCTCCAAACTGTTTATGATAAAGAAGTGACAGTTTGTGAGGAAGGTGAAGGCAGAGACAGTTGGTGACGCATTGTCAGTAGACCTCATAGTCTCTCGACTGTCCCATTCAATAATATTGTGGCTATTTCAGCTGCAGATCCTAAGCTAAGACACAGCTCCTATCAATGTCCCTGCTGCATCTCAACATCAGAGAGAGAGCGCAAACACAAGTTTGCTTATGTCTGCTTACTTAATGTCACTCAAATGACTCCTGAAGTTGACATGCTTGGCACAATACTGTGTATTTCACATGATACTGTAAGATGGTAGCAGGCTTAGGTTTTACATTAGGCTTCATTTCCTTATTCAGTAACAGTGGTAGTAACTGTCGAGTACAGGCTCTCCATGGTAATTGGGGCCACTAGCACACTGGGTCTTAATTAAAATGGAGAACACTTGAATTAACAGTCAGTTCTGACAATACAAAGCCAGCTCAAATTGAGTGACATGCAGCAATAACATGCCTTTACTGTGACACTATGAGGGTTTAAAGTGGTAGTTATCAATGACTGGAGAGATTTTTTCCTCCCAAGAGCAAGCAGCTGGATATCTACTACACAGGTAGGAAAATTAATTTAATAGTTAGTTCAATGTTCAATGGATAGTTCAATGGAATAATGGCCCACAGTGCATGTCCTGTAGGTATAAAGCTAAAAAGTTTTGGCTATTAAGAATCAATTAATTGCTAAAAATGAGGTTGGAGTCACTTTAACTCACAAAGTATTCTGTTTAGGACCAGAGGACCTGGTACTAAACATCAATACAGCTGTTGATATAAGTATCAAATGGCTTCAGTTTGTCCCAGAAATCCAAGTGCCAAATATAATGACTACTTTTCAAACCAGCTTTGGTACAGAAAAACTTCCTTTAGCTTGAATCTTATTGCATTTTACATTACAGTATATATCTACACCTACCAGACAGTCTGAGGGCAAATACATGACAGGATGTAGCTGAGACAGTAATGGAGGATGGGCTGCTGTAAATGTTGCGAGTGCTGAACTAGTCAGTCTTTTTAGAAAATGAAAAGAAGTGAATTCTGTGAAGTGACCTGCTGTTCAACAAATCTTATTTGAACTGCCTGCAGATGGAACTGTGATATCCTTACACATGTCCATTGTGCTTTAGATTTTGATTGTGTGGCTGTAGCTCAGGTTGATGTAAAGAAAGTAGCAGTGCTGGTCATTTTCTCAGTTGCCATTAGTTTTATTTTTCTCAGACAAGTTTTTCTTGTAAATCGAGGACATTTTTTTTTTATTTTTTGAGAATATTATCCCAGTCTTTTCCTCTTTAAAACATGCAAGTGTGATGGAGTTGTTGTTGCCATGGCTACATTCTGCATTCGGCTCCCAAAGCAATTTAGTGTTAACATCCAGACATTCTGAAAATTACATATTCTAATAAGCTTTGAAGTAAATTTTACCGGGTTTAACGTAATTATACAACACATCCCAGAGCAAAATCAACTAAATGCCAAATAAAATATCTGACATAATAAGAAATTTGTATCTATATACGTTGTAAAATGAAACAAACAGTTCAGAATCTGATCTAAAAACTACACTGGCGACAACATGCTGGAGGCTTACTGAGGTTCTTACTTTTCCTAATTTACACCCACCATCTGAGGATGATCAAGGCTGACATGAGGATCCACTTCAGGGATTTCTTAAATGTCATGGTCCTTTCACTCAGAACACATCACACATCCATAAGCACCTTGTCAAAAAACAACATAGCCCGGACCACTCTCTGCACTTCTGACTGGTGCACCACATCCTCTCTGGTTGAAGAGGAGGAAACTTCTTGCCTTCCCAACAATATAGGTCGAGCAGGAATTCAACCAGGTCCTCCACATGTAGTCCAGTTTCCATAGTCACACGAGATTATGGAAGATGAGTGTGATATTGGAGGTGTGGTTGTATGAGGCACTGACACATTGCCAGTGTCTTACATACAGATGGATGAGCTGTGTGTACCTACTGTGCCTGGAAGGCACAGGAGCCAAGCAGACATATGCTCAATAAATAAATAAATAAATAAACATGTCTACCAGCATGAACACCAGGAACTACAGATTTTAACCACTTAATTCAATTTCAGTTCATTTTAATTTTATATGTATAGCGCCACATCGCAACATACCTTATCTCTAGGCTCTGTATATGTTAAGGGTGACACCTTTACAGGAGAGAAAGGAAGAGAGAGAGAGAAGGGAAACCCAACAGTTCACACAATGAGCAAACACTATAGACATCAGTGGAGAAAAAAGACTCCCTTTTAACAGGAAGAATCTCTGACATAACCAGACTCAAAGATGGGGGACAGAAAGGGGGAGAGGGAGACAAGATAGAAACAGAAGAGAGAGAGACCAGAAACAGATATTTAACAGTTTTATCAAGTTTAGACAGTTCTGAATCAGTTGTCATGTCATGTTCTCAGCTTTAATCACAGCATCATAATAATGACAATAATACTACTTTTGATCATTATAATAGCATCGAAAACTGGATGTGGTTTCTGCAGCCTGCAGCCAAAAAGCCCACTTAATAACTTCATACCTGCTTAAAGGTACTATCCATAAATTGTTTCTAACATGTTACCATCTTACTTTAAACTCTCTTCATATCCTGATAGGATTGGCAATGATGCAATAAAAATGACAAATCATGTTTTTGTTTTTTTTGTTTTTTCCCAACGTGAATTTGATTGGTTGTATTGTCTCAGATTGGCTCTTTTACCTGTTGATCATAATCAGGCCTGCTGTCTACCTGTGGGTGCATGTTTCATGGTATTACCTGCCTTGGCGTACAGAACTACGCACGCTACGCACACCATACATATGGAAGAGATAGCAGATAGCAGAGAATCTACAGCCAGAATTAACAGGCTCTTCAACCTTTGGAGCAAAACATACTAAGAGAGGAACGCTTGTTGATAAACCTTTGCACAACAAGGAGATGGACAGGAAATGTGGGAAAACCCTGGTGCCTTTATCCTCCACATGTGGGACGCAGGGGGCACTGGTGCCAATCCCAGCTGACATTGGGCCACACATAGACAACCATTCACTCACACATTTACATCTACGGTCAATTTAAATTGTCCAATTACCCTCTGCATGTTTTTGTACTGTGGGAGGAAGCCAGAGAACCCAAAGAAAACCCGTGCACACATGGGGAGAACATGCAAACTCCATGCAGGATGGCCCATGTTCCGACCAGGTCTTTTTGCTGCATGGCATGTTTCATTTATTGACTGAGATAAATTTCTAAAATTAAAGAAAGAGAGATATTTGTACTGGTCTTAAGATAATTCTTTGGAATATACTGTATGTTGTTTGCTATGTCTGTGAGCTGCTGTACCTCCACAGTTTGTGTGTGAGGTGCACTTGCTATGTTGGGATATCTTCTTCCAATGTGACCTTGTATAAAAAGGGTTGCTGGGTGGAATACTGGCGTTGCTGTCAATGGAGGAATCATAGTGGCTTCTGTCATTGTAATTGACATTGTGTCTTGAACCTTGGTGTTCCTGGGCAGTTGCCATGGTCTGGGAAGGGGTAACATGCAGCTCTTGCTCCAAGGTGTAGATTTTATTACACCGATAATTCTCAGTGTGTAGCTTCTTTTTGTATTTGCTGACAGTTTGTTGGATGGAACTCTGAATGGAACAAAAAGCCAACCCAAACCTGAGGTTCTCCTCTTGTCATTTTAATGTCCATTTGAACTGTATTTGTGTCTGTTGACACTCATTCATTGATGGATAACATCAAATTTAGAGAGCGTTTATTGAAAAATACTGTATCTTCTCATTTCTTTAGAATGTCTTCATCACACAAACGTATTGTTGGAGCCTTTTTATACACAGGCCGCTTGGGATTTTTTATCTCCTCAAGGTTGAGCTATCGCACAAATTTTCTATAAAACTTCACTAAAATCATTAAATTCTTTTGAATATTTTTTTTAAACTATTTTCTCTCTGTTTTTTCCTCTCTTTCTCTCTTTTTTCTTTTTTTTTTTTCTGGGTAGCTTGTGTGTTTCCACTGGGACAGTTGCATCTTTGGCTTTGTTTGGTCTGATTACTTTCATTTTACAGATCAATAATCACACCAGGAGCTTGAATATCAATCGATTTTGTTTTGATTCATAAATGCATAAAAAGTGAGACAGAGTTTACATCCAATCATATGCTTTTTTTAAAAAAAAAAATTGTAAGCTTATGTATGTTTGTTTGTAATATTAAAAGAGGCAAAAGGACATATACTGTATATGTCACTCTATAGTCTATATCAGGGTTGCCCAACTTCTTCCCTATACAGGGCCAAAATTGATTTCTATAGGTCGGCTGCAGGCCAAAAATAAATGTTAACATTACGTCTCTTTACACTTCATTGAAATGCGTCATATTTTTATATAAGATTATCATTTAACTCAAATATAAATGTTTAAACCAATTAAACACTTCTTTTCTTCTTTTAATGTTTACAGTACCTTTTATAAATTTCGTAAGATGACAGATCCATATAGCCTATTTTAAGAGGTAGAAACATATTGAAAATGAAAGCAGCCTTTCAGAATATGTGACTAAAGGTGCTTTGGTAGATCGAGCAAGTTGAAAACAGTTGCATATGGTCCAAAGTATGCAGCAAGTTGGAATGTTCTTAAAACTAAATATAAAATTAGATTAACCATACAATTAACTAAAAATGTGAATAACACATGCCCTTGTAACACTGTCTCGTTTAAGCAATTTGAAAGCAGTTGGATGGTCCAACTTGGGAAACCAGAGGGAATTAAACTGTAAAACGTGTAGACAGTGAATACACTACTTTGGGAAAATGAGAAGTCCAACCTCTCTCTCTCTTGCACTGGCATTCACTGTCCCTGTCTTCATTGCCGTTGTCTCCATCATACTATTGTGTTTGGAGATTGTTTTACAGTCTTGCCAACTCCTTAAACTAAAGTCAGCCTGAAAAGACACTTGATCTCACTTGAATATGTCCTGTCCTTAGAGACTTCATACACAGGGTTGAGAAAAAGGTGCTGATTAACAAAACTGAATAAAAGTAAAAACAAGGGTGGAGAAGACAAAACATTGTTTCCCACAGACTATTTTTACTTGAATGAGTGATGAGAGATGATTGTTGTTCACAGTCAGATGTGCTCTGCACATCCACAGATCATACTTGATGCTGTGAGTCCAACTCTCTGCCCACAGTAAACATAGTTAAAGGTTCACTCGTGCAGCAGAAATGAACATTTCCTTCTTTGAAAGTATTTAGAGTTATGATCTTTGTCTGTGCCAGTTTCTTGTGTGTTTCCACCTTGGGAACATGTTTGTGAGTAGTCTTTCTTGTGTATGACCATTGTTTTATATCTTTTGTGTTCCATGTATTGCCTTTGATTTGAGGTTTGTTTGCTGTTTTTGTTTTTTTGCCAGCCTTTTTGTAGATGACCTTGGCTGGTTATTTTTGGATCTGTTTTTGCCTGTGGACCCGTGCTTTTGCCTAATTAAAAGTTAATAGATTTTTTTTATTTTTTTCTCTTTTAAGGACTAGATTCAAACAGACTGGACTTAGATTAAGCTTGTTTTTGTGGAGAGTTGTTCTGTCTATGATAGCTTTATGACGTTAAATTCATACAGTATGTGTGTGCATATATATATATATATATATATATATATATATATATTCTACAGCAATATATATATATATATATATAATGTAGACATACAGTAGGTTTGTAAGGCTGTCATTTTTCCAACAATCAAGTCTAACTAATGGATCTATAATGACCAGTAATTCATTTAAATAATAAAATATGGTAGCAAACCTAACCTGCTACCTCTGTTCTAATGGATAATACTTGAATAGATTTACATTTCAAACAGGTAATTACAGTTTGAATGTGAACTTTACATCCCATGTTAGATAATGAATGTCAAATAAAAAGTGACAGCCTAATATTGTTTTACACCTGACATTGGAAACTGTACAAAATGAAATGTACATCCAAATGTCCAAATTAAATGAGGACAGTATGGAAGGTTGGTCGTCATGTAGGAGCACTTTGGAATGGGACCTCTTGTTTGCAAGTTCTTTGCTCGCTTTGTCATTTTGATATCTCTTGTTTTCTTGCAATTGGTTGGAGCTAATCCCAGTTATGTCATTCAATGACAACGATGAAAGTCCCAAGAGCATTTAGGAAATACAGTGGCCTTTGCATACCAGAAAGGATATTGCTGTCAACAGATAAGGGATTCCATAGGTTACCAATTTTCTGTATTTTCCTGTTTCTTCACCGGTGTATTCATAGGATTTATTTGAGTGGAGCTGTTCTTCATGAGTGTATCATGCTTTGGCCTGTTTGGTCTGGGTGCTGTATAAACATGATTTGATAAGATGGTGGACTTCTTTAAAGCAAGGCTCTTGCCTAAAGTATATAATTGTTTTTTTCTAAAGCAGTTATATACCTATGCAAACACACTTATGAGTAGTGTATTTAATTTATGTCAAACTCTTTATGTTACACACTGGAACTTAATTTTCCCTCCTATCTATACAGGCACATATGGACATTTTGTTCAGCCTTACTTTCTCGTCTGTGTGCTGTGTAGAACAGTGTAAAATACACACTAGGACGAGTGCAGAAAACGTAAGGGTACAGGAGATTTGGTGAGGCTGCTGAGCATCCTCCCCCTGCCTCCTCTGATCCCATCATCACACCATGCATTAGTCAAGCCTCATGGCCTTCTGACGTCTGCAGAGAATATGTGAGTGAAAAAAAGGAATCCATCAAGAGTAATGGTATTGCTGTATGCCCTCAGGACAGCCATCTTTAATCCTTTACCCATCATGCCCCGGCCATAAACTATGCAATCACTGCCCCGTTTTGCCGGCAACAGGCGAGTCCCACTCAGTGAGCGTGTGGTCTTCATGCTCTATTTAAGAAAGAGTCAGGGGTTCTACTTTAGATCTGCCCCCTCTTCTCACTCCTCCTTTTTTCCTTAACCAGATATGTCAGGTCCCAAGCTTCTCCACCATTCTCTCTCTTTCTTCCTCCTCCTCTCCCCTCCTCCACATGGCAGCTGTTCCCTCACATTGCCTGCCATTTCTCTCTCCGCCTCCTTTTAGGTATGTTTTCTGCTCACTCTCTGAGTTCTCAGTCTCCTGCTCACTGGGTTTTGTGGCTGAAATCCTAATAAAGTGGAGCACCGCTGCAGTCAGACCATACAACTGTGATATTCTTACTGAATTACAAGTAGCTGCTGCTAGGAAATGCAAACCTTGAGAGTTGTATCATGTGTAGGGTAATAATTGTGGTGAATCAAAAAAAAAAATAATCATCCGGATTTGTTTTTTCTTCTTTCCCGTTTGAATTAATTTACTTGTATATTCAAAAAGTTACACTCAATCACATGCACATGTTTACAATATGTGCAAAATACTTTTAGGCAGTTGTGGGGAAAAAAAATGCTGTTAACTAAAAATGCATTCAGGAGTTTCAATTCTTTATTTTTACAAAATGAAGAGCGCAAACCGAAGAAAAAGAAAAACAATATTTACCCTTTGCCTTCAAATCAGCATCAAATCATAAGGTACACAAAGACAGGGATTTTGTAGGATTATAATCCAGTGATATACTCTGTGAATCATTTTTGCCAGTGATGACACTAGGAAAAACTAAAAGCATTTTAGCCATTTTAAATAGTCACTTAACAAAACTTATTGAATCTATACCTATTTAACTGCACACTGTCTTAAAAGTGACTGAAGTCAATAGAGAAAATCATTGATTTTACTCATCACACACAGTAGTAACCTTCATCAGAGAAACTTGCACAACTTACACTGATTTTCCCAATGGACTTTGGTGTGGGAGTCAATGCTTGAAGTACTTGTCAGCGATGGCAAGATAAAGCAGCAATTGATATTTTTTTAGATTTTCCCTTAATACTTTGTGTGGGAAAGGCCAGCTGCTTCTTATGTTCATACAGTAAAATAATGGGACCATCTTCCAACCACCACTGTTCACCCATGGCTAAAAGCAGAGTAAATTAATTCCGGCATTGTCAGAGATTCAGACATTTTTCTTTTCTTTTCTTTTCTTTTCTTTTCTTTTCTTTTCTTTTCTTTTCTTTTCTTTTCTTTTCTTTTCTTTTTTCTCATGAACTTACTCTAAAGTGCAGCATTTAATGAATATATGGATGATTCCTGAAACCAGCACTGATGTGCACAGCCCACTCCCTGCTTTTAGCAGACAGCATATCTCCACTGTATGTCTAATTTATTGCCCCCATTCCGTCATGTAAGTGCGCCTCTTTTAAATGGACATTTATTACATGCTGTTTTGTTTCCAGTTAGTGTTAATCACATTCAATTAGAGTCAGGTCTTCTTTTATCCTCTCTGGACCATGGCTCTCATTTGTGTGGCGTGACAGGATGCAAAAGGAAGGAGGGGAGGCCCAGAGGGATGCTGCCGCAGCAGGCACATGACACAGGCGCTTTATTTCACTTCACAACAAGAAAACAACCCCCCCAAAAAATTTAAATCTTACTTTATTTTCTTCAAACTAACTTTTTAACCACCCCTCGGAAACAGTTGATGTAAATCTATGTTATCTATCTATCTACTGTATGTCATGTGGACATGGGACTGAGCTGTTTGGAACATAGATTTTCTTATTTAACTGTGCTTCCTTTTAAACACTGTCATGAGTTGTAATAAATTCCAGCTGATTTAAAGAACCAAATTGATTAAGAAGTGAAAGTGTAACAAGCTTGTTTTTAGTGAAACTCCAGCTCCCTCATTTTCTTGCATTTATTTATGGGTCAGTTCTGTCTTGCTCATGGCTAGACAGTTGGCTGCAAAATCCAATGGAAAATGCAGTGTCTATTTAAGTATATAAGTATGTCTCTATTGGTTACTTATTTAAAAGCCTTTCTAATTTTTAAGCTATGCAGAAACAAACTTTTGAACTTGAATGGAAACAGACAGGTTGTTAGGATTTGAACCAGTGACCAAACCAGTGACTTGGAAATTTAACAACACGTGAGATCAGCTACCAGAGCTCTATAGTAGACATTATAGTCGATATTTTTATAGTGGATATTTTTCCATTTCTAGATGGATAAATCCTGAACAGGGTTTGGGAGATGCATCTGCTATTAGCTTTGTAATTTGTCTATTGGCTCCAGGAGAACTTGGAGGTGTGGAGATGGTTAATGACAGCAGTTTCAGCTGGATGTCACAGCTTCGACTTGTTGGTAATCATGCTGTCCCTTTTAAAATACAGCAACAACAGCCTGGACCTTGCAAGACTAAAATAATTCACAGCATACAGTACATTAATCTGTTCTGTTTCTGTTTCACTTCTGATGAGAAAGAGCTCATTCAACTCCTGTTCAAAATCTTTCAAGTTCATCCTAGACTGATTCACCAAATAATGTCTGTTGGGTTTTTATAGGTTCCATCAGATGTAGGATTAAGAGGAAATGATGAGGTGGTCAAAGTAGCCTTAAAGAGAGACAGTATTAATTTACATATTCCATTAAACAAGTCAGAAATAAAATGTATTGTAAAGAGAAAGGCAATAGGAGAATGGCAATATGAATGGGATAGTGTAGTATTTTATTCATGATTGTACAGCACTGATTTTTATCTGTGAAAAGTGCTATATAAATAAACCTTACTTGCTTACAATGAGAACAGAGTGAGATTTTTTTCAGATTTGCGATTAAACAAAGTTAAATCATCACTACTAATTATGGGAAGGATGACAAAACAAAAAGTAACCTGCAATAAAATAAAACTGGGTAATTCCAACTGTAACATGTAGAATTATGTAGGTGCTGCAATGTTAATAAATTTCCTTTAGCTGCAGCCTGACCTTTCTGAATAGTGTTGATGTAGACCTGCTACTGTTTACATTGACATGATTAGCTAAAAATGTGCTTTTTGTGAAAAAAGTTGTGCTTAACCTCCATCTCCATCATCCGTATCCACACTTAGGTGGGTAAAACTAAGGTTTTGCACCTTTCTAAATAATTCTGTCCACACATACTGAGATAACTGTAAGAAAGATGAGTGCATAGTTGGCTCAATCAGCGCAAAAGCAGTGTACATCAAGTACTCCCCCAAGCAAGGCAGCAGCACGTCTCTACTCGGCTGTGAAAGCCTCCACGTTTGTCTGGTAGACAGGGAGTCAGATCCCCTTCAGGTATGTACATTGATATTGGCATGTTGTGAATCTGTCTAACTGCATTTACTCACCTGTCAATGGTAGGAGAAGAACCCTAGAACGAGAACTGAGCTGTGGTGTGGGAGACTGGACACTGTAAATTACCATGTGATGCCACTCTGCTAATCGTATCAGTGAATCGGGGCCACTCTCGATTCACGAGAGAGTCGTAGCAGTATCCAATTTAGGTAAAATTAAAAAAAAAAAAAATTCACATAATTTGAATGCAATTTTTTTCAAGAAGCAAACTAAAAAAAAGTATAAAGAGAGAGAAAACAAGTTAAGATTTTAACAGCAACAAAATGCTGTCAGGCCCCCCAGTGATTGCTGGGTTGAATTATAACAAATAACTCAACAAGCTCACCAGAGTATCAGTAAGTAAGCACAAACAAAACAAATATTTTAAACCACTTTTCTAATCAGGGCTAAACTCAGCCTTAGATTTCTTGTGAGACCGAACAGTAAAACTTGAGTCATGACCCAAATACTCAACACTGGAAGCTCCAAGGGCCACACGGTTGGTGTAGTCGTTAGAACTCTTGCCTCTGCAGCAAGACCACCCGGGTTCGCAACCAAGTTGGAACATGGAGTTTACATGTTCTCCCAGTGTGTTTGTCTGGGTTCTCCACTTTCCTCCCACAGTCCAACAACATGCAGTTTTGGGGATGAGGCCAATTGGATGCTCTAAATTGCCCATAGGTGTGAATGTAAGAGTGGATGGTTGTTTGTTTCTATGTGGCCCTGTGATGAACTGGTGACCTGTCCAGGGTGTACCCCGCCTCTCGCCCTGTGTCAGCTGGGATTAGGCACCAGGACCCTCATGTAGAAGATTAATCAGTAGATGAATGAAACCCCAAAAGACAGAGGGTCATCGTTATCAAGCTGATTGTCTCAGAGAATGCCTTCAGTCATCCCAGTTGAGGCTTGAAAAGCTTACATTAACAAATCGTCTCATTGACTTATCGTCAACACATGTTACTGTACTGGTTAACATCGATGCTTCATAGTCAGAAGGTCAACAGGTTTCTGTGGAGTTGGCATGTTCTCCCTGTAGTGTATGAGTTTTCTCCAAGTGCTCCAGCTTGCAGAAAAGGTTAATTGGAGACCCTGGAGTAACCGCAGGTGCGAAAGTGAATGCTTGTATTTTGTGGACAATCAATGTCAGCTGGGATTGTGGGATTGGCTCCAGCTGCACTCCCTGACCCTTGAAAGACGATCAGTAGATATATAATGATCCATTGTGTGGTACATCAAAGTTTTTTCTCTGATTAGAATAGAGTCATTACAACCAGACTACCCTACCCAAAAATGTGGGAAATAATGAAGGTGCCCTTTCATTTTTGCCCCTGCCCTTCCAAACGTCTGTGTATGCCACTGTTGGCAATATTGTTTATTGCTTATTTCTTCTTTCTTTGTGAAAGATGCTTATGGTTACAGAAGTTTGTTACTCTGGCTGAACAGTAGGTCTGTTCTGCTCCATGTATGTATGGTAATCCAATGAATTCTTCAACATGAAGCTGCTTACTCAATGTGTTTCTAAATATCTGGGGCGTCACTAAGAGGACCATGACCTTGTGTGATGATCTGAGAGGAGGAACCTTTTTTCATGCACAGTGTTCACGTACAATAAACTAAGCATTAACCAACACGCTCAAACCTTTGGAAAAGACCCAAAATAAACACTTGCAATTTATTAGTCAGATTTAAAATGGCTGTAAAAGAGGATTATTCTGTTCCAGGGCATTTTGATTCATTAATCACCATGTAGCACACTGTTGTAATGTTCTAGGACCTGTTCATGGTCATAACTCAGAATGTATATAAATGCAAATATGGCTAAAAAAGAATGCAGTGTGTGAGGAAAACACAGTTTGCCCATGTTATCACCATTTTACTTGTGTCATCGCAACACTATTTGAGCCAAAAATGTTTCATGATCTGTGCCAAGCAGTGAACGACAGGTTGAGATCAAATGTTGAAAGGGTAACACTTAGCATTACAGTACAGGAACACTGTTGTAATTGTATGGTATATTTACAGTATTCATTTGTCACTTGTAATAAGGAAGCAATATTTTAATACCATTTATTTTCTTTAATCACCAAGTTAAAGCTTTGTAATATAAAATTTTATTTTATTTCATTTTCAGAACTGCATCAGAAATAAAGTGGTGGTATCCAGAGTCCTTTATGGGGCCCTAAGCAGAACTAGATTTTGGGACGCTATGGAAATGTAAATAAACACAGAATGCAATGATTTGCAAACCTCAAACCCATACTGTATTCCCAATAGAACACAAAGAACATATTAGATGTTGAAACCAACATTTTACAATTTCATGAAAAATATTAGCTCCTTTTGAATTTGATGGCAGCAACACATCCCACAAAAGTAGGAACAGTGTGGTGTTTACTATTGTGTGGCATCCCCTCCTCTGTAAACATCTGGGAAGTGAGTTGCTGGAGTTTTAGGAGAGGAGTGTTGTTCTTTTCTGCAGGATTCTAGCTGCTCAACAGTCCTGGGCCTTTGTTGCAGGATTTTTTGGTTCACGATCAACCAAATGTTTTCTATCGGTGAAAGGTTTGGACTGCAGGCAGGCCACTTCATCACCCGGACTCTTCTCCTGTGAAGCCATGCTGTAGTAAAGGATGCAGTATGCAGTATGCAGTTTAGCATTGTGTTGCTGAAATATGCAAGGTCTTCCCTGAAAGAAACATTGTCTAGGTGGAACATATGTTGCTCTAAAACCTCTATGTACTTTTCAGCATTGATGGTGCCTTTTCATATATGTAACCTGCTCACGCTATAGGCCTGAATACCATCAGTGATGCAGGCTTTTGAATTGTTTGCTGATAACAAGCTGGATGGTCTCTGTCCTCTTTAGTCTGCAGGACACAGTGTCCATGGTTTCCAAAAAAAAAAAAAATCCAAATTGTGATTCATCTGAACACAGAATTTTGAGGTATTCTCATGCCAGCCGAGACATAGTCTCCCCAGTGAATCCTGGGTCTTCTTGGGGCCTCCTGCCAGTGGGACGTGCCCAGAACACCTCACCTCATATTTCATTATCTGACCAACCAATATTTTGCACATGGGCTTTCTATTTAACGTGATTCCCCTTTTTTTCCCGTTGGGCTTCTCACTCTCTAGGAAGATTTGATTTGGCAGAATTTTTTTTACACTTGATGCCTTCCTGATACAACCACATACATTATCCAGGATTGGGACTGGCACTAGGAGTACACTGGATGTGGCCCCCCAGGGCCTGGGTCAATTTAGAGCTGAGGTACCTTGCTCAGTGGTACCCCACCCAGGGACTCAAACCAGCAACCCTTCGGCTACGAACCAAGTTCCTTTTCCAATTGGTCACTATAATTGTTTAAGTAATCTTTTTTAATTTGAATTGAAAACCTATTATGATGTGTCATTGTAAAGTTAGAATTTTGTGAACTGAGGAATTACACTTTTCAAGTCCCTGGAGGGTTTTAGGTAATTCTCTGTCACAGTCTCCTCTGAAATATAAACTGCTCCTTTTAATATTTTATGTGGAAAGAAAGAATGTTAAAACAATGGAAATCATATTTTGAGCCCAAATGAGATTTGGGCTCATGTTTTTTTTTTGTTTTTTTGTTTGCCTAAGTCTAACCACATTCATAACAAGAGAATGAATATCATCACCATCTTCCCCTCATTTCAGCTAAAAGTACCGTTAAAACACTACCACATTGATATGCGTGCCTGTGAATAAGTAATATAATTTTGGCTCAGAAAAGCTTGCATGGATTTGTAGTTTGCAGAAATGAACAATGGCAACATGTGACTGTAGAGACTGGGTTGCAGGGTGATAGTCCTTTCAGAGGTCCTGGTCCACCAATCACACAGCATATTGAATTTGATATTTAAGCAAATTTCAGCAAAAGGCAGATTTGTCACCAAAGTGTTTTTTGCTCGTGGTATTTTAAAAATCTTCACCTATAACTGAGCTGTGTGGATAAAAGCTCAGTCACACAGACCTGACATTTGCATACTGAAGTTGTTTTTCAACCGTAGGAGATGTAACAAAATGGTTCTTCAGACTGTGTCTGATCAATGTAGAATTAAGTCACAGAAAGACATAAATCTGGCAATCCACTGATTACTAAGCCACAGGGACTTCATCCCCTCATATATATATATATATATATATATTTGCTTGGGTATAAGAACAGGTTGCCTGTTTTTAGAGATGTGAAGCCTTTGATCAGTCATTCAACATCACCACCAGCAGTTGTGAAATATGGCTTTATCCACTGAAATGATACTTGTGTGACTGATTGTAAGCCTGGCAAAGGACAGTCTGACATGACAAAGACATGGGAAGCAGGTGGAAATGTTAATTTATCTCTCTCTCTCTCTCTGAGTGGAAAGCTGTATGGATAGATGGACAGATGACCGGAAGGGGAGATGGATGAAGTGATCTGTAGCTAATTAGTCGTCAAGGAGAGGGCTCTAAAGCTCCCATTTAGCACAATCTGCAGTAAAGTGAATCATACATCATGTTTAACTCATTAAAATAATGTACAGTTACACCTGTAAACTGTTAAACGATGCCACTTGGGTATGTTTGTGTAATGCACAGAAAGATGGGGGAAACTGCTTATCATTGATCATCATTACAGTGATTAACTGTAAACTAAATGTGTGGACTTTAATGAGCTTTTATCGTTGTTAAAACCTGATCAGACATGGTGTGTACCTCATTTTTTATTGTTCAGCACAGAGCACAAACAAGCAATTCTCTTTCCTAATATGGCCATCCTCCATTCAAATGAAGATCTTTCATCAGGTTCAGACAGGAAGACTACTCTTTTGTGTGCTATGGATGCAGTGTAATTATGAGGTATCAGTTTGTAAAAAAAATTACTAAACCGCATTCTCAATTACATTTAGCATATATTTTGTTTAAAGATAATGCTAAATGTTTTAATGTTTTACATTTCTATAGACTTGCATATGAATTTGGTCATATTTTAAATGGTAGAGGTGTTTTTGGCTGAAATCAGGAAATCAGGGTTTTCTGGGTAACCCAGGTAGGTACCCATTGGTTTGGTTTTTACCCATAGCATTAACATCCTCTTTAAAAACAAATTCAGTTAAAACACACAATCTCACAGCATCAGGGGCTCAAGTTCCATTGTGTAAAATGTATTGGTTTATTGGAAGAAATTGAATTTACTACCCAAAAATATTTCTGAATAAATACTGTATATCATTAATTTAAATATGAAAACAACTTTGCCGGGCAGTCTGTGGCCAAGATAAAAGGAATTAGGCTTGTAACCCAAGGGTTGCCAGTTCAAATCCTATGACATGGTAAGGGCTGGGATACCCCCTGAACAAGGCAACCAATCCCCCATTGTTCCCAAGGCACAGTTAAGTGCTGCCCACTTGTGTTCCATATTTTTTTTTTGTAATACGAATGGGTGAAATCCTGAAGAAAAATTCACTATCACTAATTGGTATGTGTGGAAAAAAAAGTAACAAAATCTAAAAGAAAAATCAATATTTAAAAACAGCCTAGGTTCACACAGCAGAGCAGTGGCAAGCATTGCATTGTAGCCAGCAAGAAGGTCACTAATCCAGGTTCAACTGAGGGGCCTTTCTGTGTGGAGTTTGAATGTTCCCTGTGTGCACATACGTTATCTCCCACATGCTAATTGGACATTAGCTGCGAGTGTGAGACTAAACAGTTGTTTGTCTCTGTACATTGGTCCTGTGATGGACATGTGACCTGTCCAGGGTGTAACCCCACAACCTTGGAATAAGCTTTTTATGTACCCATGTTTCAGAGATTGTGGCCATTTTGTGCCGCCATGATTTTCCAAATGGGAAAACCAGACAATGCATTTTGCATTTTGAAGGGGATCCTTACTCTGCGAATGAAGAACAGCTTGACCAACATAAACCTAGTGTATATACCAAGGAGAAAGAAGGAGGAAATGGGAAGAGAGTGGGAAGAGTTGTGGAAAAAAGTGTTTACATCCCATCTGTTATGTGAAGGCCATCATAGTTATCAGAGGCACATGGGACTGATAAGACTGAGTAAGGGAATTCTCTATTTGTTGCCCTCTGCAGACTCACTATCAAATGTCACAAATTCTTAAATACTACATGTTTAAAGCACATTAGATTACTTCATAATAGCAGTAAAATACACTGACGAGTTTAAAAAAAAAAAAAACCTCTATGAATGAAGCATTATTGATTTATGCAGTTTATGTGAGACAATTTAAATAATTCAAACGCAAATACAAAAGTGACAGCAGGGCAAAACTTGGACACCGTTTAATATTTATCATTGACAGTAACATCAGATTTAGAAAAAAAAATTTAGTTAACAAAACATTTACTGATTTTGAAATTCAATTTGGGTGAGACAGAGGGACAGGGTCTTCTTCCCTGCACAAAAAGCTGTGGCACATTGTTATTAAAGTAGAGGCGAGGTTACCATGGCAACACATCTTTCCATTTAGCCAATTTGAGTCAATCTAAGAATTTCAAAGTTGCTTTAATGTCACAAAGGACACATTCATATTTGAAAGGGAATAACATTAATTTACCTACATTGTCAAACATGAGACGTGCCTCGTTTATTACAAAAGCCTGGGGTGTCTGTGGGGGAGGATCCCCAAAGTAATCTTTTATTTCAGTTGTTAAGTTCATGTTTTCTTGCAGGGTTCAGATGTTTTTTGATTAAATAATATAGCCTAATTGTCCTTGGCAGTGTGTATTTCAGCTTCTCATATCCATGTGTCCAAACAGTCCCTGTGCCAGCGATGTCTAAATTATGTGACTGTCTGATCAAATCTTTGACACCAGTTCGTTTTGTGGCTGTGTCATTGTTCACAGGCTGCCAAACTGTTCGTCACAATCTGCTCCTCTGTCCTTCTCTTAAGCCCTTGTCTCCTCACCAACTCACTTTAGGGCTCACGTTGCATGTCTCCAACAGATTTCAGGCAACAATGGCGCGTGGCACGATCCCCTAAAGATGCATCAAACTGATACATATTTGATATGCTTTATGCACCTTTAATGTGGCATTGGCAGTGTAATAGATGTATTATTTAAATGTGAATCTCTTGTGCAACAATGACCATGCATCTGTACATAGCGAATTCCACTGTAACAACTGAGACAAAGGGCTTATGTTCAAAAAGATTGCATAATATTTTTCACACAAGTATTTCATTATAATATCAGCACCACAGTGCTGTTAACATTTAATTTTCAACAACCTCCAACAACACTCAGAAATACAACACAACTGTATAATATAATATAACAGTCATAATGTAAAATAAATGCCAGGCATAAGTGGTAAAAAGTACTCAATAACCATACTTGATTACAATAAACTCAGATTATTGAATTACCATGTACAGTTTTACATTATATACACCGATCAAAGTTGGTCAACACAGTCCAAAGTCCTCAATGCAGTTCAGAGCTCTTCTTCTTTAAAAGTTTCTGTTTCTTTATGTTCTTCAGTTTTATATAAATATGTATATTCTCCATTTGTATAAGGAAACGCCAAAACTGCCTCAATGGCAAAGTGAAAATTTTTCTCCATCCTCCACCTCATTCCCCCCTGGATGCTAGCAGAGTGTAAATTGGTAATTCTGTGGTGTCAAAAGTTTTGAATGGTCATTACGACTGGAAAAGTGCTCCATGCCTAAAGGCTGTGAGGGTGACACTGGCATGTGAGCTGCACAGGGGCTTTTGTTGACTCACTGACCACCACATTTGAAAACAGTGCCACAGCAGGGGTTTGCTGTTCTAACTTTATTGGCCCAACTTGGCAGCTCTGAGTTAAAACCAATCCTATCGTCCTTCATTCCCAGTATCTCGTATGTACCATTTAATTCTATGGTACGGATACAGCAGTAGGTTGAGCTTCTGATTGTCTTCTCATGAAAAATCTACTGGGTGAATTAAAAAGTAAGTTTTTTACAGCTTGGAGACTTAATTGTGATATTTATAACTGCAGCAACGGCTGCATCTATTACTCACTGACTTCGTCAGAGCATAAAGAGTGTCTCACAACATTTGCTTGATGTATGGAGGGTGGATTAAAAAAACCCAAAACACATGAGCCGGCACGTCTTCACTTTGTTATTCCAATATCCTCTTCATTTCTTTTATAGTGTGAGCATGATAGAATCATTAGTCATTTGCCCAAGAATGATTGCACTCGTCATCGGGCTTGTGTTTGAAGCAGAGGGTGGCTTTATTAGAATGATGGCTAGAAAAAAGAAAGAAAATCTAACCACCACCACTCGTCCTAACATTGCTTGAGATAATATTATTTTTGACTTGACTGATGGGCAAGGATTTCACAGACACTCCATCTGTTTCTGATGGCTCTGCCTTTATGTCAGAATTGGATTTCTCAATCAAATTGGTGGATTGAAAGTAGCACACCCAGGTAAAACACATCCTCTGATCCGCCAACAATAGACAGCTCTCAATTATGATAATGGCCGAGTAAAGAAGCACAAATCAAATTGCACAAATGATATGAGGCCATTTTTGCAAATCCGACATAAGCCCTACAGTTGCCTAGAATCCAGCCCAAAATGATCCCAGCAGACTGCTACATGGATGATGTCAAAAGGGGGATGAATCATGAATAGGCGGCGGATTGGACAACAGGATCAGGTGGACTCGAGAGGGTGAGTCGGTTTGGTGTCGACTAGGATTAGAGAAATGATCTCTGTCCCGGTTGTTTCTTTAATGCAGTGTCTGATTATGTAAATCCCCACTACGAATACAAATGTCACTATATTTGTCTGCCTGTTACATGTTGTCTTTCCACAAGCTTCACGGATTGACCTCAATTTGTTTCACATCCCCAATCCAACATTCTCCCTTCCTTCTGTCTGCTCTGCTCTGCACGTTTCTGCCTGGAAGAGTGTGCAGTTTGTAAATGACAGCACACGTTTCCCTGTTGCTGTGTTTACAGGATGCAGCAGGAAAGATCACAGAATGTACTCGCTGTGGAGAAAACAAAAAAAAAAAAAAAGACAGAAAGTTTCAATGCGAGGAGAAGACACACTCCTGCTCCCTATACAAGCCCTCGTACATGGAAATGAGACAAGTCTGTCTGCTCTTCAGAGACTGGTCATATCCTCCAACCATACCCATCCTCTCTGTCTTATCTCTCCTGCCCTCCTCCTCTGTTTGCTGCCTGTTTTGCTTCCAGCCTCTCTCCACCTTTAACATCCATCTCACTGATGCCCAGAACCAGGCTAATTGACAGACTGACCTGGGTAAAAGCGGTGTTGGTGTTATACCCTTTTTGTCTGGATCAAAGTTGCATCTCATCCCTCCACCTTCTTCCCAGCGACTTGAAGCCTACCACTCTGTAATGTTTCCTGCGGACTGTGGAGTGAATCACCGGCACCGCAGTGTGGGCAGGTGGTCATGACAGAAGAGCAGAGCAGAACCTGGGGGATGTTGAACTCTAACAATGTAATGGCTACCACTGAGACAGACCTCCGGCCCTTTCTCTGTCAAGAGGCCTTCATTTCATCAGACACTGGAACAAGTTCAGGTCTCCGCAGGTCTGAAACCTCTTCAAACACACGAAGACAAGGAAGCCAGTCGCCCTTTGTTCTCGCTTCAAGACATATCTTCAAGAAATTTGTACATCTGCTCTCGCCTTCCAACTCCCTACTCCTGTGTTTTTCCTTTTTCTTCTTCTTCTTCTTCTGCCTCACTCTCACTCAGTGTGTCTTATTTTGTGCACAACCTACCCGCCTTTCTCTTTGTATGGTTTGGAGAAAAAAAAAGAAGTCATGTACACTAGCAGGACTCAAAGCCCTCTGTTGGATTTAACAATGCTGTCACTCACGACAGTGGGTTTTTCCCTCTTTTCCACTCACCACAGCGCCACTGAATATTATCTTCATGGCTGTGAAAAGCGACAGCTGCCAGTAGGAGTGAAATAATTGCCACTGCCAGGGTGACAGACATTATTGGCTCACTTGTACAATAGCAGAACAATGGATTTATTTTTTTTTTTTTCAATGTGTATGGAAGCCAGGGGAATTCATGCCCTCTCATTTAACGGACGAGTCGGCTGTTTGCAGCAGGAGCAAAGGCTTCGAAGTAATTACAATATAAAGCTTTGTCACTATGTGCTGCTTATATTTGCATGCTGTCACTTGCCACCCGCATTCAAAATGCATCTTGGCAAGATAATTCTCAGCACAAAAAAAAAAAAAAAAAAAAAATCTGCTTCACTGTTTTACTAGCGTGGAGTGGATGCACATGTCATCACACACAAGCACAGATCACAGATAGACTTTCAGTCTGTGGGTCTCAGTAGTTGTGTTTACATGGACAGAAGTATTTGGAATAAAAGCCTGATGAGTTACATAAACAGTTGATCTGATCATGATTCTCTGGTTTGGGCCTCTCACATGTCTGATCCACGTACACATGACATACAGTATTTCCATTTTGTGACTGCTACGGTATATCTCCATTCCAAAAAATGAGTAATGAGCAGACGCAAAAGTCACAGATGTTGAAGAGGAGGGAAAACAAGACGGATAGTGGACAGTGAGGGGACGAGCGGACATGTCCAGCGTTTGTTTACTGCAGAAGCTGAAGTGAAGCTCCTTGTTCTGCTTCTGCTTCTTTCAAAATAGTCCATTCTGACTGAATGCTTGATGCATGTGTACACACACCACAATCAGATCATTTTGCATACATGAACATAACTGGACCCTTTGTTTTTGTTAAACTCACCAATAGTTCCCTACAAAAATCCCTCTACAAACATAGTTTACTGACACACAATTATACTTTGCAGAGAAATTACCTGGGTTGGTCCAACTTTTTCAAATGTTATACTTATTTCTGTTAATTTGATTAGAGAAAATACAAAAATGTCAATTCCCAACAACTTCGTTGTGCACATTATCGAGGACAGTGACCGTGTAATACCCGGGATTGGGTATAATTTCTTTTGTGTCTGATACTATTGCTAAAGCAGTATTTTCATAATAGTGCCCATGCATCAAATTAATTAGGACTTACTTTAAAAAGGAAACTCAAGTCACTTATTAAAAATGGGTTAAAATGTAAATGTGAAAATAAACAATTTCTTATATGATTGCGTGTCAGGGATTATTGTATATTTTGTCTGTGTATAATTCCTTTGAAATAACTGGGTGGGTTTTCTGACAGCAACGTTGAAAGGACATGCATTTCACATTTGAAACAAATGCTTACTGCACGAAACGAAAAAGAACATAAAGCAGATGCATAAACTAACAAAGGAGAAGGTAACGGGAAAGTGCTAGAGTGGAGAGAATTGTGACAGGATCCTCTCTGGTACATCCAAAACTGCTGGGGTAATGGCAGGCTGAGTAAAGGTGTCATCTGTTTGCATTCCACATTCCCACGATCAGGTGTCACCAATTGTTACACACTGGATCTTTAATATCAACATTTAGCAAATTCCCACAGTGAATAACATGTAAACTGCTGCACTTTGTGGAGTTGTGAACTTACAGAGCTGCAAAGATGAACAAAGTGATGTGGATGAAATGGCAGCGAATGGAAACAGCTCAGAAAAATGACACGAGAAAATTCTGGAAACCTGAAAATTAAGTATGAATTATTTTTTGCTCTTCACCCACCTGTCTTAAGAAGTGGATGTGCAGTTTTTTTCTTCCCTTTTTAGATATCAATAGAAACCAGTGCCATAGTTGAAACAGGTTTTCGGTGCCCATCTGTATTGTAATTTTGCTGCCTGATGAAAGTATAAATTGTTGCTATGGTAACCTGACACTGATTGGCATATAACTGGGAGCACATGTGATCAAAACATTACTCTTTAATCTTGCTGTAATTCTCTTTTCTGTTTCTGTTGAATTGTGTTGAATATTATGTCATGGAATTTAGATTCATGTGATTATTTTTAATTTTGCATCCGGGATTTCTTCAACATGTATTCAATATTTGTCTACAGTTAGATGGAAACAAGGTAACATCTGCTATTTTTCATTCACACTGTCATCTATTACACCACACTCGTTTTATTAACTGAGGCACTTGAATGCAGTTCAAGTGCCTCAATTTTCTCCTGATGGTGGCTGATATTATTCATGATGGAGTCAGTGTTGGTGTCATGGCCCATGATCGAGCTGATGTGTCAACCTGGTCCATTCACTCTCTGTTTTTATCCACCTGAAATAACTCAGTGGTCACTTGACGATGATCTCCTTTTTATAAAAAAGGCGTCTCAGAAGAAGAAATCTGCTATTTGAAGTGATCACTGCTTTATCTTTTCCCAACATCAGTTGTGCTCTGGGGTCAGTGTTTTAACTTGCATTTGGTGAGACAGTGGCAGTAAGAAATACATCCTTCTACCAGTGTTATTGGATATCCAAGCTACATATTGACATGGACAGTCTTTAATCGTATTTATAACATAGAGAGCATGCTGTTTTAGAATCAGGTCATTACTGCATTCACAAAACTGATGAGATCTTGGCTGATTGACCTATTATGTTGCTAAATAAGAGCTGAGTCTAAGTTGCTGTAAGTATTGTTACTAAATATGTGCGTTAAAGGTTGAATATGCAATATTAAGCACCACTAGTCACTGCAGTTGAGTACACATGTTAGACCAAGATTTTTAGGTTGGTGGAGGCTATAGATTTATATTAGCCTGGCCGGAAAGGGTATATTCACCTCCCACTTTCAAAAGGTGTGACCAGCAGATGTAGATGAAAATACTATATGCAATTGTATGCAATTGGATCAATGAGCCGGATGATTTATGCAGAGCGACGGTGTGGGCTTGCAAAAAAGTGGTATTATTGGTGCTGTCTAGTACTAATACTGTGCATATAAAAATGAATGAGTCCATGTGAAGAAGTTGGCGATGTATATATGTTGTATATCCTGCATAATTATTAGCACTATTTACAGTACATTGAACAGATATTAATGCTCTATATTCTTACATTTTTATCAACCCTATGTTTAACCCTATGTTTTTTTTATCAACCATATGTTTAACCCTATGTTTTTTTTTTTTTTTATCAAAGTGGAATCTAACAGTTTATCAGGGTCTGTCAAGTTACTTTGTCCCTTCACTTCCTGGTGTATTTTAGGCTTTCTTGATTGCTTTCCCCATGTGTCTCACTGACTCTTCCCCTCCATGTGTGAACATGAAGTGTGTTTTATTTCCACTTCGTACCAGATTTCACCTTTGCCTGTGTGAGTGTTTTGTCTCTTGGGGCTTTCGGTCCTTTTGCCGGACTCTAACCGATGTGTACAAAAGACAGTTTTGCCTTGTGACTCCATCTGTTTGTATATATTTCTCAGATTTTAAAATGTGGTTGAAAAATTATTTCTCAATTCATAAATTTGCTTTTTTTTTTTAAAGGCATTTTACAAAACAAACATTTCTAGATGCGTCCAAAATATTTACAAATTTGGGGGTGGCACATGTAGACAGACCAAAAACAATAATGGCTGTCTTTGTGGGAGTGATCCTAAATGCTTTTTCAGTGGACTTCTCCCAGTGGCTCAAGCAAAAATGTATGAACATGTTAATTGTCAGAAAGAAGCGCTGGAATATAACTAAGCAGGGAAAAGCCAATTTGCCACAGTCAGATGCCCTCACATTTCAGATTAGATCTGCCATGGCAACCCCCTGTGGGTTAATCACTGTATGTCTGAATTACTTGTGTTCTGTTAACATAAACTGTAACCACATTTTAGATGATCGGGATGAAAAACGCCTTGACTAGTGGAGAAGGAAAAACGAGGCTTTGTGATGGAGGTGTCTTTAAATCTACAGTAGATGGCAGAATGTGATGATTTGAGAAAATCGTAAAGAAAATAGAAACGCGGGTGGACCCAAAAAAGGCAGGGATCAAGAGAGCTAAAGTTTACAAAGATTTATTTACAAAAATAAATAAAAGTTTACCAGTCCATGAATTAAACTAAAGAGGCTGAGGCTGGCCAGTTGGCAAGGCGGAGCTCAGGATACAGGAATCTACAAAAAGTCAATAACACTGGAAAAAAAACGGGTAACGTGAGAGTTACCGTACGAGGATTACATGACACGCTGACAAGGAGGAACAGGAAATCCGGGTATAAGTGGGCAGAACCTGATGAAGCGATTGAGGACAGCTGCGGTGATAATGCTCCCCGCCCAGCCGAGCAGCCAGCCTCCTAGAAAAACAGGTAAGGAACACCAACTGGAAACAAAAGGAAGTTAACCAAAACAAAACAGGAACTAAACAAACCCAAACCTCCACCAGCCAGGAGACAGAACATGACAGAGAACGAGGAGAGGAAGGATTGCGACAGACATACCAGTGTGGGAACTTTATCTTACATACTCCCAGATGACTAAATTAAATTCAGCCAACACCCCTTGTTCTCCTTTCTCTCTTTCACTTTTTTGGTGGCTATTAAATGTCTTAACGTCTGTCATTGTCAAACCGTCTAGTTGGCTACAGCTAATAGGAGAAGATGACTATGATCTGCATGACTGGGAATCTTTATGTACTTATGAAAATAATTTTCAAGACCCAAACAAATTTTTTTTTTCTTTTTTGTCTAAGAAAATTATTTATTTTTGTTTTGATTGAAACATTTCTCAGACACACAATGAGAAGTTACCTTTCTATAACTATCAGTGTCTCTTACTGGAGTTTGTTTGATGCTTTTGTTGATTGCTGTCCCCACTCGTTGTCTCATTGTCTTTTTCCCTCCATGTGTGAACATAAACTCTGCTGTCTTTGCACAAGGCATGCCATTTTTAAACACACCATGCATTTAAAAAGAAAGACAATTCAAGTTCATTTGTGTTTCTTCGCTTTCAGCAGTTGGTTGGCGGGCATTTGCTGGTGTTTTCCTCATTTGATGGCAGCTACCGCCATCCAGCCAAGCTCTATCCAAAATCACTCAGGACCAGGGCTGAAAATAATGAATATAAGCCAATGTAAGGTCCTCTCTCTCTCTCTGTGTGTGTGTGTGTGTGTATGTTCAGGTACATGTGCGAAGAGGCCACTGTCACTGTCTCTCTCTCATACAGTATAACTGCAGTGCATTAGTGCTGTCAGGTACAGACATGTACTGTAGGTGACCTGCTCACACACACTTGTGATGACAGCTATGTAAATATCAGGAGGTGAACCAGGGATTTGCATCGTAAACAACAGGGCACGTCATTTGTCCACGGGGGTCTTCGCACCTGAACCTTGTAACAGCAAAGACAGTCAGTGCCAGTGACAGGAAAGAATGAGGAGCTGACTGTTAAAGAACGGCAAGAGTGTTGGCATGCTTATCACATTTCCTGCATGGCCCTATTCATTAAAAAAGAACAGATTTTATAAGGTTTTTTTAATTGCTGACTACTGCAGATTCGTGCAGCTTGATTGGAAATCACAGGAAGAACAAGGAAAAAAAAAACCTTATATCTAGTTCAATTAAATGCACTGAAGACTGAGGAAAGGGATGGGAGAAAAGAATGACAAAGAAGAAAGTGACAGACTTGAAGGACGTACAGTGTAGGGTGTTCTATATTCCTGTACAATACAATAAGAAGTAACAGCTCTTTAAATCATCTTTTTGTCCCCATTTAAACATACAGAAGGCTTCTTTTCCTCGAGCCATCTCTCCACAGACTTTCAGTTTCCGGGGAATTTACTAATTAGATGATCTCACTCTGCATTCTCATCACAGGAAATAAACACCACGTTTGCCCTCAACATTATCAGTGAACCATATTGATCTACAGTATTCTAAATGTCTTTGCTACACTAGGATTGGATAGGTTTTAGTAGCTGAGGGAGGGATAAAGTAACAGTAATCTATATGTATAAATTAAAGATAAAACATGTTTTTACTCAGGATTTAAATAGAGAGCCACATAGTACTTCAGGGTTTGAGGTACCTTTAACTTGATTTTTAAAGTTTTGAGCATTACAAGGTTAAGCACATCACTGCACAACACTGATATGTGCTATGGCTCAATAAAAAGGTCAGTTCTTCAGGGGGGCTAATCATTTTGTCCCTGGCAGTTTTTGGTTTTTGTGGAATAATTTCATTTCTGTGTGCAAAGTCAAATAATGGAAGCATCCAAAATAAAACTAGGATGTTTGGAAAAACTGTGTCAAAAATTATTTGCGCTGTTTAACAGCACGTGAGAAATACTTTAAAAAGAAATGGAAACTTTCATAGAGGGGCTAATAATTTGTCCTCAGGTTTTATGTCGGTAAACAGTCATTTGCTCTTTTTCAACAAACCCTTTGAACCACTGGCCTCAGAACATTTTATAGCCACTGCTGCACTGCTTGTACACTGTGCGGATAACTTTCAGTGTGTGAATATGAAGCAGGGGAGCCCAGACAGGCTGCTCAAAGAAATCAGGGTTAAAAGAGGTGCTCGAGCATTGGGGGATATGTCTATTGTGGGTGGCAGAAGAATGAGGGGAACGAGTGGATCTGTGAGCCAGACAGGAGAGAGAGAATTGCCTGTAGCATTGTGGATGTAATAGGGGAAGGCAGCGATGCGTTTCTGCCTGGCTGCTCTGGTCACCTGGGAGCTCCTGTCTCCAGCGTTCACTACTCTTAGGCCAGAAACTTTCTCCTTCTGCGCCTCCCCTGCGCCTTTGCTTTAGTTTTCTGCTTTTTTATTCAGCCCCAGTGCCGCTCCAGGTAAATATAAGCTCAGCCTCTGGAGAGTAGAAGTACCATTTCACCTCAATGGGTTGTTTGTGGCATGTTTGCGTGTGATTTTTCTTACCCATCCTTCTGCAGAGGGCCAGCTCTTTCAAGCTACATCAGTTTGCACCCTGCGTGGGGCATGTCTCTGCTGGGCATCTGCTAATGTCCGCTCAATTACGCACAGCCCTATTTCTGACTACACCAACCCACTCTCACACACAGAATTCAGCACTGATGTGCCTGATTGTGAGGGGGATAAACACCTTTTGATGTCCTGCAACACTGCGTCGAAGATGAAGGATAAAGCGGGCGGATAAACACACAAACATTTCAGAGACCAAAACAAGCTGTCCTCTCAGTTTGATTCCCTGAAGACAAGCTGGGGTTTGTACCGATGCAGGCCTGTGTGTGTGCGCGCGCCAGTTCGCAGGAGGTGGCAGCAGTGTTTGGCAGGGTTAAATGGTCAGACCTGTGCTTCAGCGTCGCTGCAGTTCATTAAGGGACGGCTGCTTTATAGGTGGTGAGGCAGGCACCCGTGGGACTCGGGTAATTACACCGTTCAGACTCTCCGATGGGTGTGGAGAGGCGGCTCGCACGCAGCGGGGGGGGGGGGGACTCACAAAATGGATGCACGTATGTCTGGTTCCTATTGGGTGTAAACACTCCACACGGCCCACAGATTCGGGCTCATTTAAATAAAAGAGAGGGAGTGTGAATGTGGAAATCATACCTTGAAGTTTGACCTGTGCTTCAGCGTCGCTGCAGTTCATTAAGGGACGGCTGCTTTATAGGTGGTGAGGCAGGCACCCGTGGGACTCGGGTAATTACAGCGTTCAGACTCTCCGATGGGTGTGGAGAGGCGGCTCGCACGCAGCGGGGGGGGGGGGGGGGGGGGAAATGGATGCACGTATGCCTGGTTCCTATTGGGTGTAAACACTCCACACGGCCCACAGATTCGGGCTCATTTAAATAAAAGAGAGGGAGTGTGAATGTGGAAATCATACCTTGAAGTTTTGTGGACAGAACAAAGTATTCTTGATTAGACGCTGTCTTTTCTGTCATGCTGAGTCCAATAAAACCAATGAAACAGTGTGATATATAAAAAGTGATGCATGACATACAGTGGTGGAAGCATGAAATAAAGCTACAGTATGTAACTTTTTTTCCCTCATCACAATTCCACCACTGTCTTCTTTTGGGAGATTTATTACAGTTTTCATTTTTATTACCTATATTATGATTTGTTGTTGTTTTCACATTTGTATATACTGTTGAATATGAACTGAAATATAATCATTGACATTTCATGTTTGTATACTGCTTTGAGTTGTTCTTTTCTTTTTTAAGCAGAAGCTTCCTTTATGGCTCATGACTTTATTCTTTTTGAAGGTCACAAACAGGCTCTGTCAAGCAATACTATCAGACCTTTTTTTTTGGCTGGCATTTTTTTTTTTATTTTTTAGTCATAATCCAACCTCGTAGCAGCTGTCTTGCTTTACATGTGTAGTGTTTTTTGTTGCCTCGATCTCCAACAGAGCAGTCCATGGCCAAGTGGAAAGTGAACTATGTTAGTAACTGGAGGGTTGCCATTTCAAATCTACGGTACAGCACGTCAAGGGCTGCTCGTCGGTGGCTGCTTGTAATTCTAGGAAGGTTCCTAGTAGAGGATGGGTTAAATACATGAGGAATGAGAGGAATTTCTATATGGGGATTAATTAAGTCCCAAAATCTAAAATCTGACCTGACAACATGAAACACGTCAATTCCTATGTACAGCACAGCTGAAATGAAGTTGACTCACCACCATATTAAACAACTGTGGCATGGAGTTACCAAGCATCATGTGATCTCGTCTGACATTGGTTTGAATGCATCTTTTTTTTTTTGAACGTTTTGCACCAGAACTTAACTTATTATCACTTTATATTTATTGCCAGTTAGATTTGGTGTCATATCATATTTTGGATCACTTTGTATCACAAGTCTTCTCTTGACTGTTTTCTATATTTTTCCATCTTTTTTGGATGTCATAAAAAAAAATCCCCATCTCTTATAATGGGTAAAACTGTAAAATAAAACAAAAAAACAAACATATCTATTTAGTCCCATTTACCAAGTTCAGATAAGCAACATTTTACCAGTACCAGTAATGTGTGTTTAAAATAGTTATTGCTATAAGCAGATTTTTATTGACGGAATATTCGCTCACACAACCACAATTAAAAACATAGATCCAAAATTAAATCCTCTAATTCCCCTTCATGTGTTTTCTGTGGCATTTCCTGTTTTATTTGAATATCTACATCCATTTCTGGTTGCAGATCAACTGACTTCCTGTCATAGTTTTACTCATATCAGCTTGATTACATACCCCGCCGTGATTACACTCACCTGTGCTCAATTAACCACCATCTTCTCTGCAGTATTTATTCTGACCCCCAACATTCAGTCTCTGTCACTCTCATTCTATTTAAAGGTAATATTTTTGCTTTTTGTTTTCGTCTTCCTGCACAGTGTATTTGCGTAGACAGGGAAAACCTCTCTGTTTGACATCACTGTGTGACACTTAATTAAAAACATGGTCATTTAAAATTTCTTGCTTTTAAGAAAATAATCTGGGAATGGGGAAGCAAATTTTGCTCTGCTAGAATGCATAACATCTAGAGTCACTTTCAGACTGTAATTTGCCTTAAAAAGAGGAAAAACAGGGCCACAAACAGCACAAAACTGACAAAAAATTGTTCTAATCACAAGCTTTAATTTATTAAGCTGACTGTGTGGAATTTCTTATATTTGTAAACATACCAGTCTACAGTCTGATAGTAAATTTAATGCCTAATACACCCCAGTATTGAACAAATAAATCAGGAGCAGGTGGGGTTTATGCCAACCATTGTTTGAGCTTGTCACTGGCAGTAGAAGCTTGAAGTAAGCTTACTTAAACTGAGATCATTTTCCTGGTGCAAAAAATTTTTTAGGAAACAAATACCAGATATTGGGGTAATGTTACTCTCTTGAAGATATTGTTTTTGCAATGGTCACAAGAGGCAAGTTGTGCAAGAGCGTCAGATGTGGTCAAACTTGTGTTAGTGTTAGCATTTCTCACTGGAATTTTAACATGCTTAAACCTACATACTCAGGAAACAGGCAGTGAAGTCTCCCCTGACAGTAATACTGCCACCTTCTGACTTGGCATGCTCTTAACAGTGTTTTGTGTGTGTGTGTTGTCTTTTGAGACCTTAATGTGTATATTTTTAAAACAAGAGGTTTTGAAAATACATTGTCTTGTAAATAACATGGCCTATCACTGAACAAGACATACCCAAACTGGACAGAAAATCCATAATCTGTCAGGTCCCGATAGGTTTGGGTGTGGTATCCACAATCTCCACACAGTTGTGGAAGAGCAGGATGGTCATGTGACAATTCTTACCTGACAGTCAGAAAACAGTGTGATAGCACGCTGCTGCATGACTGACAGATTTTAAAACCTTTACCGTTCATGTCATTAGTGGTTGAGTGACGGTTGTCCTGTTTCCAGTCCACTAGATTTCCACTTTGTCACAATCATTATTTGTTATAAATAGAATTTCTGTGGACTGCAGAAACATGGAATAACAGGACTCTGAATTAATCCCAGTGTCCTCACTTGCTTCATGTAATGTGTTTTGTTAGCATTAATTTATTGATCCACGCAGTTTACACGATTAAAAACAATGTGGAGAGTCAGATTATTATTGCTGGTCAACAAGGTGAGACAACAGCAACCACGTCCCTTGTGTGCTCTGCCCCCTAGTGTTTAACGCATGGAAAGGCATTTTTATTCCAATGTATAGAGACACCGATTTTTTTGTGTTGCCCCATTTTGAGGACACATACATATGGGAAGCCCATGGACAAGCGGAAGGGAACTGGGCTTGTAAATGGAGGGTTGCTGATTCGAATTCCTGTCAGTTCAAGGGCTGGAGTATCACTGAGCAGGTTACTCATTCACCATTGGTCACTGTTAAATGGACACTCTAAATGGAGCCATGAGGGGGCACATCAAGTGTGCTCATAGTGCCAGCCAAAATAAATATAAATATATGCACAAACAAATATAGGCTGTATGAATGTAATGAACACTTGCGCATGACATCATAACAAAATGGAAAAAAACTGATTCAGTCACTGAACAAGTTTATGGAAATGCCGTAATGCCAAGCAACTGCATTTAAGTTTATACAGCCCCCTGTAACATGGTGCATCTGAAATCCACGTACATGAATCACAATTCTGAATCACAAAAAAACAGGTTTTACATAAATGGTAGCCCATGTTACCATGAGAATGAGCAAACTTCTGGCTAACTCACATACAAACACAGCTACAGCATCACAATCACAACATCCTTTCATTTTTTCGTGTTCAGTTTTCTTACAGTTAACATCCACATGTTCTAGATATTACAGTGACTTTACTGATCTAAGCACTGGGGCTACGTGGTTCAGAGCAAGTCGTCTTTCAAGTGGAAGGTCAAGGGGTTGATTTCCAGCTTCACAAGTCTACATGCTGATGTGTTCCCGGACAAGACACTTAACCCCCACGTTGCTCCTGACTGCTGTGCCAGCGGTGTGTGAAAGAGTATGAAAGCACATTTCAAGTCTAGTGAGTCATCTAGACTTGAAATGTGCTATATACTGTAAATACAGAGCATTTACCATGTGTTTCCCTGAACTTTTGCTTCTTCATTTTGAGTCAAAAGTTGTTAGGTAGGAGACAACAACATATGGTGGACAAAGCTTGTGCAGCTCAAACGCAGGCATTTTATTACAGTTTGAAAGTAAACTTATTTCATGGTCATATTGCATCTTCACGGGAGCAGATATGATTGCTACTTCAATAAAAGGTTCAGCGCCAAGTGAGAGATGTTTTTCGTCTCATAACAAAGTTACCTGAGAAATAATTTGTGGAGGAAGACAAAAATTGCAAGGGTTCACACCCAATCTTTTTTATTTATAAGAAAGTCAGAGGAGATATTTTTCATGGCTTTACATTCACTGCAGTTTAAGTACAGGTCACCAAAGGGAGAGGATAAGAAGGCACAAATTGATGACATTAATAAATGTCTTCTTAACTATTATTGCAAGTAATATTTGTTGAGGTATGTTGTTGTTGGTTCCTCATCCCACCTCACATCTACCATTTCTGATATTTTTCTAGTGCAGAGAAATTCAGAAAGTGGAGCGACATTTCAGTAATGTGATTTCAAAATGTCATCTTTTTTTTTTTTTCCACTGGATCGGCTCTCTTAAACTTACTGTCCCATTGTTTCCATAGAAAGTTTTGTAAGTGCAAATGAGTACGATCACAGTTGAAGATTTATTCACAATGAACAAAAGCACAACCGTAAAACAGGAGTTACTGTGTCTTTTTAAAATATATAACTTTTTTGGGCTGTATTCTCTCAGAGACAATGCACGCTACCACTTTCCTTTCAGATTTGACTCACAAGACTGTACAGATTAGTAATAAATTCATTGTAAATTGCATATGAAATGATGCTTCAGGTATCTGAGGATATAAAGATTGTAATATAGTAAATACAATAGAGAATAGAGCCATACACTGTTTTGATTCATAGACCAAGAAGTCATGAATGGGAAATGACATAACTACAATTTTAGAGGATGTTGATGACCACAATAACTTGATGACACAAACTCAATTAGAAGCAAATAACTGGCTGCTTTTGAAGATAAATAGGGAAGAAAAAAAATGTTTTGTTAAAACCCAAATTAAGACAATATTTTCATATCAAGCATAATTTTTGTGTCGAGTCTGATGTTTACGTACATTTATCAAGAAGTCAGGGGCCTTATTTGCTCAGTTAAGAAAAGGAATCCTTTTGCAGATTTAAAAAAAAGTCATGAAGAAAACAGTGTGAATTATGCAAATTGAATGAGTCACACTTTCTTGTGTAATGTCCTCACTATGGTGAGCTAGGAACACCTTTATTGAATAATACAAGTTCTCAAAGCTCAGAAACATTCTGGTGAACTTGGGGTGTCGAAGTGTAACGTGTAGACGTTGGCTGCCTTTGTTTCTAATGTCTGAAAACAAAAAAAAACAAACAAAAAAAAAAAGACAGGAAGGTTTATTTGTTTTGCTTTCTCTGTGATTTGCGTTCTACTCTGGCTTATTGCTGGTGAACTGTCCAGGGTATCCTGTGGCTTTCTTCAGTCAGCTGGGATTGGCTCCAGCAGCCTTGCAATACGAGTGGTAGGTAGAGAAGGGATCAATGGACACATCAATCAATCGTGTATTTATGCAGAACCTGTCAGGGCCCGGCTTCCTGCCCGTTATTTTCAGTGACTGTCTGTTTCCTGTGCAACCTGTCCTGTGCTTTTTTTCCCCCCAGGTGACTTGACTGGTTGGCTGGGAGGAGTCTTCCCCTTTGCACCTGCCACTCGTTCTCTTGATTGTCTCCCTGCCCTCTTAAGCTGGGCTTTTCCTGTTGCAGGTGTCAACGCGTCTCACAACCTATGTGGTACAAACCCGCACCACACGTTTCTCCCAGCTATTCGTTCCTCTGTTTTTTAATGTCTCGTTTTTACCTTCCAGTTATCCCCAGGAGACCCTCGTCCAGCCAGCCAACGAGTCTCCTCGTCTTTAGTTGTTTCTTTTGGCTCCGCTTTTGATTTTGTTTGTATTAATAAATTTCCCTCGCTCACTTTTACGTCCTGCTTCCGCTCCTTTTTGGGTCCACACATGTCCATAGACAAACCGTGACAGAACCGAGGACAAATATCCTCACAAGTTTACTTGCACTGACTTCATTTAAGACAGTGATCTCACCCCATAAAAAACATTATATATATGAAGAATTCAGAGGGCACTGAGGCACTTCTTTCCCCTCTTCCTTAAATCTGTTGTATATGCATATGGAAATGTCATTTTGATTTATGAGTTGTTTTTTTTAATTATTCCTTTTTCCTACATTTGTTTTGCATGACCATGTCATTTTGATTTTCCTTTTTTTTTTTTAATTCTTGAGTGCACTAATTAGTCCTTGCGCGTCAGTCCTTAATGTGTTAATCTATTTATCATCGCTCTCTTTCTCAACACTTTCTTTTTTTTTTTAACTCAAACTGTTTACCACACAGAGTGCAGAGGAGTCACGTTGTTTTCTCTCTCAGTGTGTGTAGCTTGTAGTACCACAGCTGACAGCATTGTGTTTGACATTGTATCAATACCCTAACTTAAATTATGATCGCTCAGCAACTCCAATGCTGCCGCTCTGACTTACAATTACAAGCCTGCCCAGGTGGGTAATTAAGCAGCGCAAAGCTGAGATTCCTCCAAAAATACACCAAGAAAAACATCCAAAGGGCCGTCACTCGCAACAGGATTTGTGCCGCGATCAGTGGCAAAGACTCAAACGATCGCTCCAAATAGACGGCTAAATTAGAAATCAAACCTGAAGAAACAATTTGTTGTAATGACAAGCTCCTTCAAAAGACCACAGCATGCCTGCTGCCTCCCCCTCCATCCTGACAGCCTTTCTTCATGTCTCCGGCTCCTGACAGGGCTTTGTACACGTCTTGTCACCTCATATCTGTCTGACACTGCTAAAAATTTTCCACACACACCCCTCCACCCACACCCACCCACAGTGCCTCGTCAAGGAAAGACACGGTTAGTGTTAGATTTCCTCGCTGATCAGCTGGGGCCCCAAATTGACTCGTAGCTATATGTGCTTTTCTTTTTTTTTTTTTTTTTAAAAAAATAACTTCCCCCTTATTTGATACAGATGCCGATGACATTACTGATCGTTAGTGTGACACAGTGATGCTAATTCCCATTGATGGCCATTTCCTTTCAGCTTGGTTGTAACCTGATTACGTCAATCAGAGTGTCTAATGAGTAGAGGAGCTGTTGGTAGCTTCCAAGCACCCACTCCTGAAGCACCCCCCCCACCCCCCACCTCCACCCCTTTTGCAACAAATTACATAAAGCTATGTTAACTTTGCTGAGGGGAATGCATCATTAACCTCACTATGAAATCTTACCTGAAGAATAGCAACATCAGGAAGGTAGTACCTCTTCAGCTGTAAGACAAAATCCATGCTCGAAGCCTTAACATGACATAAAAACAAAATTTGCACAGTAATGTTTTCCTTGTGGTTTCTGGGCCTGTCTGGTTTTGAAATTATGATCATTGCACTTGTTTTATAAATAAAGGAACTTGCCATTAGATTTTCCATCAGCTGCAGCTACACTGCAAAAACAGGCGATCTGGAAATAAGGCTGTAATATGCCTTAAGAAAAAGGAAAAACAGTTCAAAACAAAACTAGACAAAACTGGCTGTCGACTGACCCGCTGTCCAATCAACTGCTGTATTAGACCGCACAGGATAAAGAAATGCACCATTCAAATTGCACTTAACTGATGGTGCAGAGTGTATGTGGAGTGTGAACCTGCCTTTGTTGGTGCATCTAATCAACCACTTAAATAAATACAGCACCATTGACTTTAGAGCAGGTTTTTGTTGGTCACTGGCGCTGTCACTTCCTGCTGCCTCAAGATAGCAATGCATGAAGATTGCGCCTGAACCACAACTCATTTTAAGACCAACACACCCATGCGGAGCACTGATGGGCATTTGCTACATCCACTGATGGGCATTTGCTACATCCACGATGTGGACACTGGGCATGTACATGACAACTGGTTGGAAACTAGCAATGACACTTTGTTTGGTCTATTTCACTTCATGATAACTTTTATTTTCTTTCCTTCGTAGCCTTGGCTTGTTTCATTCTGTCTCTGTTTCTGTGATTATATACACTGTAATGTATATTTTTCTGTGGCAGCCTTACAGTGCCACATACAGATCTGGCATATGTATTACAGAATTTAGAGTAATGTTGAGTAAGATGACATTTCATGAAACAAAGTTGTGTTAACAGAAAACCTTTTAAGAATGAAATCAAAGGGTAAGAAGTGTGGGTACGTCCTCAGCCGTTTGTCTGTGAATAAATGGTCCACCTCCTCTCTGCATGCATTCATTGGGTGATGTCAGGAGAAGGGAGGGGAATGCTAACATCAGCATTGGATGAGTTAGCTAGCAGACAACAGCAGGGACAGCAGCTTTAAATTATTAATTAATGACAATCAAACACATGAAGTAACCACTGTCTATTGATGTCGGATATGTGTGCTTTAAGGTTCATTGAAATTTGTTCCTTTGGGGTTGTGGCTACTTAATATGGGTCGTGCACAGGCATTTTCTTTTTTTTTTTTTGATGAAGAGAAGGAAAGGCCATAAAAGTGCAGGTTTTTGGGGTTGTAAAGTTCACCCTCTTGCTTGATTTAATTGACTCATTGGGGCCAAATGTGGCACTGATTTGATGAGTTCTGCAACTCTGCGCCTTGCATTGAAAAGTTTTCAGTTTTTTCTGCATTCTGCTACACAGTCTTTATTACGACCATGTTTTTTGAGCAGTAGAGTGGAGCTTCTTTGTGTTTTCCTTCATACTCCAACCTGTTAGCAGCTGTCTCACTTTATTAGCACAATGCTGCTGCTACGTATGTCTGTCTTGACATAAATCACTTCCTGTGATTTATGTCAAGTGCAGCACAGGAATGTTGCTGGAGGAAATGATGCTAGTATACTGAGAGAGACAGAGTGAGTCGTGTAATCAGATTTTGTCACACAAATGTGTTAATATTTTTAAAGTTTTAAACTAAACCTCTGTTGATAATGTTTTTTTTTTTTGTTTTGTTTTTTTTACAAAATTCAACAAACACATTGGGCTCTAATTTCATAGACCAGGCCAGGTGCTATGCTGTTGCAAAGCGCCAAGGGGGTGTGTCCAGGCGCATTTTGCAAGTTGTGCACAGCACAGGGTGCACAGCCAGGCTCAGCCAGGCACAAGTACTCCTCTGTCCGGCCTCCATCTCTCCTACCAGCAAGTAGCAAAGAGAGGGAGAAAAGGCGTGACTGGATTTAACACAGTCTTCACCAATCAAATGAGCTCCTCTCCTCACCTTTACATGCGCTGCGGTGAGGCGCAGTGCAAGTTTCGGAGACTTTTGGTACAAAATTGTCACTGCGCCAAGCTGAATCTGTCGACACCCCCCCCCCCTTTTGCACAGCCACACCCATCTCTCTGCTTGCCCCGGTCTACCAAATTGCGAAATTCGCTACGCACTGTGTTGTGCTGGATGAAATTACTACTGCGCGGGCTGCGCCACCTTGCGCTGTATCAGGAAATTACAGCCCAATATGAAGAGATACAGTATAGAAATAATCATAATAACCTGCCAATGATGAAAATCTTTAAGGCAGTCTAAATTGTTTATGCATCTGCACCAGCAAGGGATCAGGAGTAAATATGCACAGGATAACAAGCATTCAGTTTATCTTCTGACTCTGATTCATGAACAAATCTTGCAAAGTTCAAAGTTTACATTCACCAGACGAGCTGCAGGTCAGCAGGCACAAGAAGCTTTGTACAGAAAGAAGAGGTTAAATGCTCAGGTTAGAACTGAAGATGCTTCTTTTGGATGAAACTTGAAACTAATTTGAGATGTCAAGTCACCTTCATGTTGCACTTGGTGATACTGAGCAAGGCTGTGCCTCATGGCTGAATAGGAGAGCTCCATTGTGCAAGCAGTGCAAGCAATGTGGTTGGATGTGAAGTGTCATTTTAGCCTGAATGTTGTGTCCATGCACAACAGGCTCCAGCATCATCAGAATGGTCTGGGTAAGCAGTCATGTCAAGGGCTACATGAACACTTCATAAATATCTATTTACAGTAAATAGCTACATGTACTGTATGTGTAAGTGTATTTGTGTGTAACTTACTATTTGCTACTTTCTATTTTACTCTTTCTGTGTAAATCACTAATTAAAGCAAGTTAATCACACAAAGCTGCAGTTTGTCTTTCAGTTTTAGGTTGCTCTGTGTTTCATGGAAAATTTTTACCCATAACTGTCAGGAACAACCTGTATTTGTATCTGTTTCTGTGGCCTCACCCCATCTGCAGTGGCATCCTGTAGCTTTGGTTGAAAAAAAAAAAAAAAAAGAGCCAAAACTGGCCCTTTTGATACGAAAGGATTCTGACCTCTGTATTAGAGTACAGAAGTTAAAGAGGACATTCATTGGAAAATCAAAAAGCCCATTCTGTGTCTCCTTTAATATTTTGATTGTATCTAATGTCATTATGTTCTGTCTTGTTTTAAATCTAGAACATGTTGGATATTGCACTGAAATTTGACTCAAATCACAAGCAGAAATGTCATCATTCAGCCCAGATATACAGAATATGACATTAACATATGAACTTGCTATTCTGCCCTCACATGCATTCCAGTGATTAAATTTAATTTACACCAGCTGAGAAAACACTGAAATCACATATTACCATAATGTTAAAATAGAGTGGGGGAAATAAGCCAACCAAATTCAGCTGGACATTTCACATGGAAATATAATTATTCCTAAACAAAATAATGTATTGTTAAGTACGGATGACGTGATTAACTACTTTTTCATGTCAGATATCGAAATCATCTACAAAACCGCACAGTACAGTCATTTTTGACCTTTTACACTGTGAAGCTGTTAACAACACATTAGTGCCATTTCAAGCTTATTCAAAGACATAGTTCTCCAACTGTGCAACAGATATTCTCTCATGATAAAGAAATAAACAGCCCACAAAATGACTCTGCTAAAATGTTGCTGCAAATGTTTATTTTTTTGATTTAAATATTTGATTTACATATTTACACACACTTTGCACACACACTTTCCTTAGTTGTCTTGGCTTGGTTCACTCTGTCTCTGTTTATGTGATTTTATTCATAACGATGTGTATTTCCTTAATTAGACCATTAAATGCTCCACTTCTTCTTCTTTGTTGTTGGTGCATTTCCTTTATTGTTAACTAATTTCAGACACTGTACAGCAAACCAGCACTTAAACTGTCACTTCTACACTTACTCACAAAACTCAGACACTGTAAGGCATTTCCAAAAGTTTTCTTATGGGGCCCCACTTTTAATGATGATAAACTTTTGCCACTCAATTCACAATATTAATTATGACAAAGGCAAATATGTGCATAATCAGAAGTCTTAAACACCTGATATTACTTTAAGTAAACCAGACATTTGTAATTTTTGCAATTTGGAAAGGTAATTTCCTATATTCACTAATATTATAACCAAAACATCTTCTATTTTCCTTTTTTTCTGTAATGTGTGTCTACCAGCTCAATGATTGATCTCTACCACTGAAGCATTTAAGGACTCTTACTGTATAAGGTTTACTATACATTATACTTTTTACATTAAACTTGTTGCCTCATTTCATACCTTCTCGTCCTGACACATCTTTATCTCTCACTTACGTACAGCTCACTATTTTTTACACTTTGCAGTCTGATAAGTTTGATTTATGTTTGCAGCTCCTTTCAGAGTGCAGGTACAACATCGGAAAAAGTTGTGAAGGACAAAAAAAAAAAAAAACAAAAACAAAGGACAAAACAAGGATGATAACAGTGAGACAATGGCAGTCGCTTCCACGGGAAGGGGAAGACTAATCCTTATTTTAAAAAATCTAAAATCTTAAAAAAAAAAAAAAAAAATTGTTTATGCAGAAAACTAAGTATCGTGATATTGAGAAATGAACTGTGTTCATGAAGCTAAATTGTGCATAATTTCATAATGACTCCCTCCAGCAAATGCACAGTTCACATACTCATACATAACATGACTGTGGAATTCCCTGAAGCTAATTCTACAAAAATCTGCTATTCCCATTTCAGACTTTGTTCTTTCATATATTAACCTGTCTGCTGTTTCCTGGAGACATTATTGATGTATTAATCATAGTGAAAAGGGAGAGGAAATGTTCTGCACATGAAAAGGCTTGAAAGTCTGCTAAATGTCAAAACATGGTGCAATTCTTTATTGAGCTCATAAAATACCATTATGTTGTGTCTGAGGATTTTGATACAGTTCCAATTACGCTGTTCTCGGATACATGTTTTGTTGGTCAGATAACAGAACCACATTACATTACATTCAAATACAGCACACGTTTTAATCACAGAATGTGTATAAAATGAAGGTTTGAAAAAGGGGAAGCACAGGAAGTGGGAAGTAGCACCAAAAGTGAGTTTCAGGTGTGCTGCAATCATGTATCACCGGTAGGATACACCAAAGCAGCCCACATTTACTTCAGTTAAAGCGTTTGTCACATAATCATTCCTACAAGTAAATGATAAAAATGTAATTATTGTGTGATCTTGTGTGAAATTTTTGATTTTGTTTTAATATTAAAAAAAAAAAACAAAAAAAAAAAAACTAATTCATACCTTTCAGTGGGTACATTTTTGCAACATAGAATCATAAAGGTACATACTGCATGTCTTCATATGGTACTGAGTTGTACCTAAACTTGTACAATTTGATAAGGTAAAATGGCAAAATGGACTTTCACTAAATGATACAAATTTTACAAAACTTTAAAATGATAATGTCCCAGCTACAACCAGTTTTACCCATTTAGGTGAATATTGGTATTTACGGTATATATTTTTTATATCATAGGGAGCCACTCTTTAAAGATGACTAATTAAATAGTATAGTTTACACTAAAGTAAAATATAAGCACATTATATAACATTTTAAACATTCTTACTAGAATTCCTGTAATTAACAAGAATGATTTATACTGCTGTATAAATCATTATTGAATAGGTAAACCAGACTTTTTTAAGAAAGATGTTTTTGATAAGAGTAAAAATATAATTTTAGTTATGTGCTATATGAAAAATCTGAAGTAAAAGACTTAAAGGACTAAAAAATATTAAACACCTGTCACAAGTTTCTCGGTATGATCAAAATGTGATACATACAGTATGTTCTCCTCTTACATAGTGTTGTTCATTGAAACTGAACTTAGTTTTCTGTCTCCATCTTCCTTCTGTTCTCCTTGTCCCTGAAGAGCAAGGCTCTTCTAATTTTATCTTCTGCTTCCGTGTCTTGCATGATTTTCAATATCAACACCCCAACAAACGGGCACAAAAACATGGCCTTTCCAAACTCCTACCTCTTGTACTGATAATTAAAGAGAGTTAGTAGCTGTTGATCCGTTGTCACCCACAAAATAAAGTCACATACTTAGTGAACACCAACTAGCCTGTGGGGGCAGTGCTCTGATCTGGAGTTGCTTCAGTTACTTAGGTTTAGGTTCAACAATGTTATGTGGCAAAAAAAAAATGAATTTATGCACTTTACCTTAATTAAGAATGACCAGGTTTTTCAGGTATATTCTAAGATAACAGGATTCATTAGGCTCATATTGTGAATGAATGGTTGAGGGAGACTGAGCCATAATGACTCATAATGAGTTCAGACCTTAACCCCAGAGAATCTGCTTGGATGTGCTGGAGGAAACTGAACACAGTGGTTCAATTATCCCATCATAAAAACAAGACCTTAGTGAAAAATTAATGCAACTGTGGCCTGAAATATATGTTGTGACATTTTCTAAGCATAAAGAAATGTTGGCCAAGCAGTGTATCTAGTAACTGACAAATGAGTATTCAACTAACCCAATTAAGAGGCAATTATACCTTCATGGAATCCCATATTGACTGACAGAAGAGTGTCTGTGGTTTATTAAACGTGTCGGTCACGCATCTTACTTTATAACAGCAACGGGAGGCGAGATCAAAAAAAAACCAAGAACTGCCAGCAAGCAAATGTTTTTTTCACACCAGTAATCAGAAATTATAAGGGTCTGACATGGAATAAATTGATGATCTTTCATGGCCAATTTGTGCGGCTGAGTAAGAAAGTATGAGACGGTAATTACTGAACAGTGTAGCTTAAGACCTCCTGTGTAGAAGCTCATAGTTATGACACTGATCAAGGTAATGGTGACTTCTGGTACATCAGTGTTGCTCATGGGCATCTTTGATTACAGTGTGTTTACAACTGCCGGCCATTATTGCTCCTGGTTCTTCCACATAAGTCACCCCCTTCTGAAAATCCCTCCACTAGCATGCAAATCATAGTGAATGTGCATGTCTGTTTACTGTATGTCAGTGAGTGAATGTCTGCAGAAGTAGACCAAGTTTTGCATACATAGATAAAATACATAAAATTACTCATGAAACAAAATAGTGTTAACATCAATTTTATTGATTAATTGAACTAGTCTCCTTCTGATAATAATATTGGTCACCTCCTTTTGGCTCCTTTTGCATCATCAGCCTGTGGAGGTCTGTTCATGTGATCATATATTCAGTCACTGTGAGCTTGTCCTCCCCAGAACATCAGTTTTCCTCCGTCTGACGCTGCAGCTGTCTCCTTCGTCCATGGCGAAACGAAACTTGCACTGCGCCTCGCCGCTGCACATTTAAAGGTGAGGAGAGGAGCTCATTTGAATGGTGAAGACTGTGTTAAATCCAGTCACGCCTTCTCTCCCTCTCTTTGCTACTTGCTGGTAGGAGAGATGGAGGCGGGACAGAGGAGTACTTGCGCCTGGCTGAGCCTGGCTGTGCACAAAACTTGCAAAATGTGCCTGGACACACCCCCTTGGTGCTTTGCACCTGGCCTGTTCTACGAAATTAGAGCCTAAAAGATTTTTATTTTTTTTTTCATATGATATCCAAAGATCTGAATTGTACATAAAAAATAAACAAAAACTATATTCGTAAATAATGAAGGCAAATAGGGATATGTTTTGTGTAAACAGTGCTCACAGCTGATATTCTTCAAATTTGTATGACCATTAAATTGTTGTGCTGTATCCAGTAACAGAATTTTTTATTTTTTTTTTCTGTTTTCTCTGTTCCAGTTTTATTGGTGTCATTTATGTGCTTGGTGTTTGTGAGGAGTCAAAGATAGAGACTTGGTTTAACTGTGTTCTGTGGATTTACTGTATGTGCAGGGGGAGAATATGGAGCACTGATGGTTAGGGTTACGGTTACAGTACCAGCAACAACTTCAATCCGCTTTCAGTTGCTGCTCAGACTGAATGAAAGCAGCAGCTCCCAGACTTGATTTGATTCACAGAGTGCTAATCTTTTAGCGTTCTAGTAGAAGACCCAAAAATCCATTCCCAGCAGCAGACATTGGTTTATTGCCACTGATATGGTGATGAAGTGTTATTTCAACGTCATTTGGATTTGGCTGAAGCGCTTAGAACCTCTTTTCTCCCCAATACCATATTCACCACAGCCAGAGTTGAAGCTAATGACTATTTTGATGACTAGTCAATGATTATTGAAACAAGTAATTGGATTGGATAAGTAACATCTTTTTCTAGACACAGCTTGTGGGACTGCCACTTTTAGTCTGAAGCTAGGATATCTACTCAAATGTGGTTGTTTTTTGTCTTAATATAATACATCTCTAAAATACATCACCTTTAACGGAGTCTTTTGTCCACGGTTGATGGCCAGGTTGCGGCTGATACCAGGGAGCAAATTGACAGCATGAAAGCAGGTAATTGTGTCATTGTTTCCATAGGTCTCTGTTTTTGCTCATCCAGACTCAAATGCACAGACATGGGGTTTTTAAACCAATATGGTGCCAGCAGCATATTCAAACAAAGGTTGTATATGAAGAATGAAGAAGAGTAAAGTGAATGTAGCCAATGGCTCTGTGTTCAGCACTCTGACTGACCTCTGCTAAACATAGCAGAAGAAATATAATTTTCAGTGAAAATAGTATGTAACACCAATGATGGAATATCCTTCCCCATCTTCTCCAAAGAAATAACCGGCTTTACAACATCCAATTCAGAAATTATACGGTATCTACCAAGTGTGCAATTGAGGTTGGAGACATTTTCATCAGATGCATTTGCAAATGATGGATGGATTTGGAACAAACAAGAATGAGGAGGATGTCAAGCAAATATAGATGATAACATGAATGTATTTGTTGAAAGGTTATAGTGTGAGGAACCAAAGCTGATCAAAGGAAAAGAGGCCAAAAGTGTTGAAGGCCTCAAGTTTTCTGACAGCTGTAAAAGAGGCTGGTGTGGTAAAACATGTAGATGTGTAGTGGAAGAATACCCTGTGGGGAAAAAGAGGTATATAACCTTAAAATATTTTTAGGAGTTTTGACATGTCCTGGCGAGCATTTCAAGTGGCTTTTGTCACATTCTTTAAGGTAGATGCTGCCTAGTCTTGTAGGCCTGAAATTGCTGCCCAGAGGAGGATAGCTGCAGAATGGCAAGACTTTTGTCTGTGTAGACCGCCAAGCTTGGGGACCTAATAATGTTTGACTGCAAGTGCTATTATCATTATTATTATTATTATTATTATTATTATTATTAGTGGCATGCAGAGTCCCTTCAATTCCATGTTAGAAAAGTATCAAATGATCCCTGCTGATAGAGATGTGAACCAAGTGCAATCTTGGTGGCTGCTGCACAGCTCTTCATGGTTAAACTGATTTCCCGCTGGCTGCTGGGAATTGGTAATATCCTGAGAGCTGAATGTTGAGCTCTTTGGTTAGAATCCAGCTGCTGTGGAATAGAGCAGAGGTCATTTCAGCCACTGCTGAACAAAGTAAATAAAACTTGGTGGATCTGGATTGGCATTTACTGTGTGCCAACAGGGGACTGTAGTAACAAGAAGACATTAAAAGCACAGCAACAAACTGGGAGCTGTGTCTTTTCAGAGGGAGAGATAAAATGAAAAGTACATTTGTGGATAACTGAGTGTAAAGCCGAGGAGGTTGTTCTTTATTGGCTCCCCAGTGGCTGGTGTCTTTCTTTCCTGTTGAACAATAAACAAAACAAACAAAAAAAAAAAAAGATGGGGGGGCAGAGAGGAAAACAAATAAAAAAAGTCAAATTATTTTAAGAAGTGTGCAGGAAAAAATGAGGCGTAGTGCATGCACTGTACATGTGTGTTCAAGTGTGCAAAGTGGATGGGCCTGAGTTTTCTTCATCGATTGTTGAAACTGGGGTGGAAATAGTTGGTGTTACAGAGATCAATGCTAAGGCGGTTTAGTCTGCCATGCAACTTTCTAGAACACTCACTGGGCCCTTCAGCACACTTTACAAGATCAGAGTACACAGAAACAAGTTCAGCGAGCAACAACTGCGGGCATCACAACAAATTCACTCAGAGGTACTTTTATTTGACAAGCTTGTATTTGACTAGCCAACAGCCATTCCATAATGGGACTTTAAATAGGAAAAGTCGGTTTTTGTAGCCTGGGTGAACCCAGCCAAGTCTGCCAGTTTTTGTTTTGCTCTGCAGACATGTTTGGCAAGGACGCCATTTTGGCCAACTTCAGAATCTCCTAAAAATGGGAACTAACCAGAAACCCAGACAGGCTTAACCTGATGACAACCGAGAAACAGTGTCTAGCAGCTTCTGGGTACATCCAACATGGTGGCCACCAACAGGCAGCTGGGTTTTGATTTGGCTGTTGCTTCCATTTAAGCAACTTGCTCTGTGGACCTCCCTTTTTTTAGATAGGCATCACTCCTAGAAAACTATAATAAGCATGTTTGGTGACACATTTTCTGTCACTCTCCTTATGTCATCCTGAACATTGATTGGTTTGCAGGCCTATCCAATTGCGACCAGACTACGTCTTTTCATCTACGTCCAATGGCCCCGCCTCTTGGAAATGGGAGGTGATTATATACTTTTCAGACTCATACGCAATCTCAAATGAAATTGAGATGCATTCTGGCATGATACAGGGTTTTTTTTTAAATGTCTCTATAATGACACCAGCTATGGCTGAAGCCATCATAATTATTAGTGCTCAAGCAAAAAGTGGAGCAAAGGCTCTATTCTCTTTGCTTGATTATTATTTTTCTTCATTTACCAAAAAGAGCTTGGGCATACAATAAAACTGGTGAAACTTTCTTGTAAAATGCAGAAACAATCGACATTTTTGGATCCCATTTGGTGTCAGGGTTAAACTGCTAAAAAGACAATTAACATCATTATTATTGCCAGTTTTTGGTCTGTCCTTGTTAGGTTTTTACACTGGGCATGTATGGATGAAAAAGGAAAACGGAAGCCAGGTTGCGAAGGACAAGGTTAGTGAAGTTTATTTACCCAAAAATACAAAAACTAAACGAGGCGAGCCAACAAAGAATAAACTAAAGGCGAGGAGACTGACAGGCTGGCTGGGCGAGTATCTCCCGGGGAAACTAGAAAGAAAAGGGAAAAACCACGAGTTAGAAAAATGGAACAAAAGCATGGAGACGAGCTGAGTTGAGTAGCGACTAGTACATGTGAGTACCGGGTTACAACTGTGACGCGCTGACACCTGCTGCAAGGAGGAACCAGCTGATAAAGGCCGGGGGGAAATCAGGAGTACCGAACCAGCTGATAAAGGCCGGGGGGAAATCAGGGAAATGCGCAGCAGGTGTGAGAAGAGGGACTCCACCCAGCAGCCTGGTCAAGTCTCCTGAAATCAAAAAACACAGACAGGGTTGCACAGGAACAAAAGGACTTTTCAAAATAAGGGACAGGAAGCAGGGGAAACCGGACCCTGACAGTCCTGTGACTTTTTGTTTCACCTCTGCATCACCTGTGTGTGAAAAATGAAGTTAAGAGGAAGAAGAGAACAACAACAAAATGGAGCTGCAGTAACATGTTTTTACTTGTGTCCCTTTTTTGGAATTTAATAATGAATGAAGGATTTTAAGCTGCTGAAATTAATGAAGTATAAAAAAATAATGAGGTGCCAGAGCCAGCTTGAAGTGGGCCGGTACTGTCTCGTACACAATACTGGCACTTCTTAATTACGTCTGCCAAATGTCATGTTTTCACCAGTGTTGGTTTGTCTGTCTGCCTGTCTGTCTGTCTATGGACAGGTTTTGTTGAAAGTTTTACAAAAGGTGTGTAATGGGACAAGGAACAGATGATTCGATATTGGTGCTGATCCAAAATGCCTTCTGGATACAGGAATGTTTTTATCATTACATGCCAAAGCACTTGCTGCAAAGCCTGATCATGTGACACACATGCAGCACTACATTCATTTATGTGCATGATCTGCCACCTTTTGGCAATTTAATGGTACTGCAATGTATTACCCCTGCCAAGGAGGTTATGTTTTTGCTAGCATTTGTTTTTGTCTGTTTGTCTGACCAACATAACTCCAAAAGTTATGGATGGATTTTGATTAAATTTTCAAGAAACGTGTGTAATGAGATACGGAACACATGATCAGATTTTGCCGTCTGGATCCAGGATTTTTTTTATCATTGATTGGCAAGGGTCTGTGCTCTTTGAATGCTTCTAGTTTTAATATTTTTAGTACCGGCACTTTTTATTTGTATACTTATATTTATTTGTATTTGTATACACTTCTCATCTTCTTACATGTCAGTACTTTGTTAAGGTTATTTGTCCAATTCATCATTATTTCCCAGAATAAGCTTTTCCCGAAGTGCACTATTTTCGTGGGAGTCGTGTTGTTTCTAGTATCTAGTTGTTTTTTTTTTCGTTTTTTTTTTCTTTTGTTAAAAGCCAATATCAATCAGAAGTGTCCTAGAGGACAGCACAACCATTCTCCATCAATAAGGACAACATATAACCATGTTTACTTTAGAATATGAAGTGTTTCCTTCATGAAATTGATTTTTTTTTTTTTTCAATTTGACTTTTTTATTATAAATATTGTATAAAACAACAAGTGATTAAATTAATATATTGTCTTACCACATAGAGGGAAAAATGTAAAAAAAAAAGTATTTTCCCCTGCATTACAAAACTGTTTTTTTCTGTTATGGAGTATTACATAAAATAATCATAACATACCTGAAGCCCCTACTATGAGGATAAACATGTTTGGATAGAAAAAAAAAAAAAAAAGTTACTGGCCATATATTTTTTTTTATGTGCATGACATATTCTGGAGACATGATCATTAAAAAGAAAACAAAAGATGTCAGTGGTGATGTAGCCTTGTATAGGTTATGATTGTATCCTGTCAATAATTAAAGGAGACATAGAATGGTCTTTTTGAACCAAAAATCGAGATCACCGATGTCTACTTAAATAAACTAAATAAAATTGATCAATAACCTTGTAGTCTCTTCAGATTAAGCCAGTTTATTGCTCATCTCTGACAGCATTTTAACAGGTGCTCTGTTTCGGAGCTAATGCCCGCCTCCCAGAACACTGAGTCTCTTGTGATTGGCCAGGTACCAAGCACATTCCCACTCGCTTGTGATTGGCCAGCTACGAGAGGACTTACTGCTGCGCAGTGCTTCACCCCCCCCCAACCGCAGGAGCATCAGTTTGAGTGCCTGTGTTGTTTAATTTACATGTAAAATAAACCATTAATAAGTTGTTCCCTATGCACAGGGTTTCTCACAGCTCATGCAGGGGTTCGCTTTTAAAACAGCCAGCTGAGACAAACAGAAAGCACACACGATCTCTGCCTGCCACAGTCAGTAGTTAGCATACGTGCTAACCCGAGACACTTGCGGACCGACACGCGAGCCAAGACAAACAGAAAGCACACACACAAGCACACACGGTCTCTGTCTGCCGCACAGTAGTTAGCATACGTGCTAACCCGAGACACTCGTAAGCCAACACAAAAATACACACATTTCCACACAAGTCGTGCAGCGTTGTGCTTGTAAACAGTATCATGGAGCTGAGACAAACACTCACTCTCACTCACTCATTTTCGACCAGTACTGAGACAATCAGAAAAGGCGAACACACACGCTGCCTTTCAAATGAGGCTGCAATTAGCCATCGTTAGCTATTGCTGTTCAAGACAAGAAGCAGTCAAGCCACAAAGACATTATTACTTGTCTTTTTGACATTATTTAGAAATACTTACATTGCCTTCAGGAAATCCATTATGGATTGTTGGAGCTGCTTCCTGCTGATGAGTCCTGTGTTGTATTGCCCAAAGTTTGTATAACTATTCACTTCAAAGTGACTGCTACAAACAAACAGCATTTAAGGAAGCTTAGCAGGGATATTACTATCAAAAATGAAAGATATCCACTCTGCTCTTTTTTCCTCATTAGAAGGGAGTCTATGAAGCGTCTGTTGTTTTTGACAACCAGCAACATCTTAAAACAATCAATAAAACATACATGAAAATAAAATATACTGCATAAATATTGGTAATATTAAAAAAAAATAATATAAGATGTTCCTTTATTCATCCCACATGGGGAAATGTGCAGTGTTACAGCAGTCAGGCAGAAAACAGAAGAAAATAGACAAAGGTAAGGAAATAATAGGAAAGGAAAGGAAATATTAAATATGTGCAATAAATATTTACAGCATTACAAATATACAATATTACACAAGCAGTGAGGTAGTTTTGGTGTGGGTGTGGCTAGTGACAGTGCTACTGTCTACTTGCAGCAGGGAAGAAAAAGCTGCAAACCAGAGGGTGCAGCAGCTGAGGTCACAGTGTCCTGCAGAAGGTGGGACTCCTCCATTAAAGATGATAACTTAGCCATCATCCTCTTTTCACCCACCACCTGCACTGACCCAAGGCAGCATCCCACGACAGAGCTGGCCTTCTTCATCAGATTGTCCAGTTTCCTCCCATCATACAAGCATACAAAAAAAATAGAATTAAAAACAGTTAAGCGTGCAGACAAACAGAGATGTGACACATGCTGCATATATTTCAATTATCTCTCTGTTGTTGCTGTTGTGACAGGAGGTGTCATGTTTGGCAGCAAACACTGAACTGCACACTGTTTGTATTTCATCCAGATTAAAGGCAGATTTATTGTCTTGGATTTACTTTGGGATTTGGAACAATATGTTTCAAATGCTCTTACTCTATGTATCTGTAGGTTTCTTTACAGTGCAATTCTGTCTCTACAGCTCTCTTACCGCATTAACAGCACAGCCTGTGTGGGTGGGCAGTCTGCTTGTGTCTGTCCGTCTCTATGTTGTGCCTTCACAATGTGTTTGTCAGGCTGGTGTCTGTGAATGCGGTGAGGTAATCTGCTACACTCTGTGTACAGTATATAGTAAGTGTCTCATGTTGCTTTAATAATGCATGTATTTTCTGAAATTTCACATTTCAGATTTACTTACGTATGACTGATTTACGTATGACTGCTCTGAGGCTGCCTGGTGATTGCAGAACTGACCAGGAGAATTTTAATATGCATTTCTAAAGGGATAGTTCAGTTTTTGTTTTATGTGTGGTTTTATGAAGTATGGAATCATTTAACACTGCTGCTATTTTCAGAAACAGCCTGGAAACTGGAAACCACACATTCTCCTGTACCAAAGCCCACTGAGAGAACTCTTTAATTTTTTTTTAAATTATTTAGGTGGTTAGTAATACATGTTCCTGTGGAGTTGACCAAATCAGAAGAGACATTTTCGATCACTTTTCATGCACTTTAACAACGCCTTCATTAGCAACCCAGTTGTGTCTGTCAAGGTGCTCTACTCCTGTCTGAGCCTTGTCCTTGGTCCGCAGAATGTTTAGGAGTAGAGTATTAGTGTGTTAGTAGTGGGGTGTTAGTGTGGCTGAGCAGCTGTCTGTGAGTGGCACCAAAACAGGCTTTATGGAGGTGATCGTGAGGAGAGAGAAAAACAGAGTCAGGGTTTTCAGCAAGGCGGCCACAAAAATACTAAAAGTTCAGTTTTTGTTTTATGTTCAGACATGAGCTGGTATGAAAGGTATACTGTGATCTGGTGTTCTACTGGTTTTTTAGGGTTAGGAGCGGGCATTTGATTGATTGATTGATTGATGAATGAATCACAGGTAGCTGAATGAGTTGGTGGATCAGCAGGACACTCTTTGACAGAGACACTAGCAACTTGAAGACAAACATTGAAAAATGGCTCCACCTGTAAATTTGAATGGGTTTGACAGCTTAGCCTGGATATGCATCATTTATACTGCACTTTGATGATTCCCCCATTTTTTTTATATATATATGTATGAAAAAAAATCAAAGCCAAATATTTTAATAGTTAGTAATGCTTAATTAAATAGATAAAAGACAAATTAGGAAAAAAGAAAATTCCAACACATGAGGGAAATTAGAAAATAAACCCAGTTCATTTATTTATTTATTTATATCTTGCATGCTTTCTTCAGGTAGCAAATATAAATGTGTTATGTAAACAGATAACTCAATATTTGAGAATGATCCATATTTATAATAAAAATAAAAAAAATTAAGAAGAAAAAAAAAAAAGACTAATCTAAGTATAGTGCGTTTCCCACTAAAAATTTAAATCATCTACCAGTTTCGTCTATAAGAGGAAAAATATCTGACTTCAGATGGCACCATATTAATTTTTCATCAGTTTAATTTAATTTTAGTTCATAGGGTCTGCTGTTCTGCGTTCTGCCTTAACACAAAATCAAATATGTAAATCAAAAACAAAAGACACCCAAACATTATCAAAGAACCCATGCAGAGTTAATGACTATAAGATAATCAGCATATCTAAGTATGCTTTATCATTAACATAAAATAATGAACATGGTGAACACTGTACCTGCTAAATAACAGCATGCTCAACACAGTCAGTATAAAAGTGTGAGCTCTCTCACAGCAGTAGTTTACTGCCTGTGCTTGTCTACAAAGTCATTAAGCACAAAGATGGTGTTCTCTGCTGCTAATGTGGTAAAACTGGTCGGAGAGAAGCCACAAGTGTGCACTCCTGACAGGGCGAGAGATCATAAAATATTCAAGAGACCCGATGTTGTTAGCTCAACACAGTGTTAGAGTAAGTTTTTGGAGGAGCTTCATGTTTTGTAAATGGATGAAAAATGGCTTCTGCTGTAATGCTGAGTGGACAGCTTTGGAGGAAAAATGTTTAATTCACAATTCCTTTGCTCTCTCTGATCCTCTGTGTGTGTGGTGCTCCCTCAGTCACTGTGGACTTGGCTGTAGACTGTTGCCCCCTCTGTGTTCCTGTTGTCCCCTGATGCAGCACATAGTAATAAACACATCATAAAGCCACGTCTAACTTTGAAGAACCCAGGCATGACACAGAAAGGTAAGAAACGGCTAAAAGCTCGTGAAAACCATTGTACTTGTGTTCACCAAACATAAGTGAAGACACGAGTCAATCAAACCAGTGTAGAAAACACCATAAAAGTAAAAACATTTGTAAACGCCACCAAAGAAAAAAACAAGACCGCTGGTCAGCAGTGTCTCCACAGAACCAAGATTCACTGATCAGTCGCAAAATAAGAGCAAAACAGCAACTCGCTTTTAAGAAAAACAACCAGAAATATATCCACAATGCTTTGAACATCTCCCAGCACGTGTTGTGGACAACACATAGCATCTGTCTGACTTTGATATATAATCTCTACACTGTAACTCAGGAAGCCTAATGGCACTTTCCTTGGAATTGTTTGTTGTCCTCTCCCTCTCATGAGTCACCCACAGCCACCGAGCACCTCTCACTAGTCCTGCTTTCAGGTTTGCTTGGTTTTCCTCCATCAAGACTCTGACTGGAACCCCGCAAAATCACAACCTTACTCCACTCTCCTCTCCTGTTGATATGGCTCGTACTTACCACCTTGCTAATTCTTGAATCCTTCCAGCCTGCTCTCTATGCTCAATGGGTTACCATCTCTCAATAGTCTGGCCAAAAGTATATCTCCAATATAGTTTCTCAATACAGTTGTTAATTTCACCGGACTCAATGCAGAAATTCATCTCTCTTTGTTAAATCGCAAAATGATTTTAAATGCAGATTCTCTCCTGCTGTCCTCCTCCCTCGTCTCCACTACTCTTAGCTTTCTTTGGTAATGCTGGTAATGGGCAAAATTAGTCCTCCTTTCCTCCCTCAGTCTTTTACTCATTTGGCTCATCTCCATGTCACCACTATCATCAGCTATATCAGACTCTCTCCACTCTTGCCTTTCACAAAATGGTTGTGTCAACCCACCATTGCTTTCTTCTCACTGATTTTCCCCATTAGTGTGAGCTCTCCTCGTTTCCAATCACTGATTGATAGCTGTGTTTTCAATTTCAATCTGTCAGATTAAGTTTTAACCATGTATTTGCTTGGATTCAAATTTGATTTTACCGGCAACCAAAAAATGCCAAGAGTCGCAGTCGCGAGTTGCCCACAACCAGTCTGTCATCGAGGAGATGAAGCAGCCATGACTTTATCTATTTAAAATGTGACTGCTGCAAACTGGGCAGCTCGTTTGGCATAAAATGACAGTCTGCAGACTATGCCCGATGTGATTGGCCATTACATGGCGCCATTCGAGCTTTCTGATTGGAGAAGGGCCAATGTCCACAAAATTCTGTCCCATATATTTAACTCCATATGACGCACTAATCGAGTGATTGACATACATTTGGTGACCAAAGCTTGATTCTATTGGTTCAGAGGATTAAAATGAGGTGTCAGTCAGCAACATTGGCGAATACAAGCTAGAGCTATCGCCCTGCTTATCTGAAGACACTGCAGAGTCATTGAGTAGCCATTATGCAACCGGATCACAGAGCGCACAGTGAGTGGCAACTAGCAGCGAGTTTTCTTGCTTGGCCTTTGCAAATTTGCAAAAAAATTGCAAGCAAAAAAGAATTTTAAAATGTTGTGGAAGTGGAAGTGTTTGATAAGCTAAAGAATGGCAACAGGACATTCCTGTCCTTCCTTAATACTCATCTTCAAATGAAGAAGACCTCATTCAATGGCAGAGACCCTGTCTACCAGATATCATCATATTGTTACTGCTTTTATATTTACACTTTTCAGTAAATCTGCTACAGTTGGAGATTTTGCTCTGCTCCACTTCAGCACCATCTTTCGTCTTTGCAAAATTAATTGTTGCTGGTTTCATGAGTTTTAAAGCTCATATTGCATATTTTCAAAGGTGATATTTACTTGTCTACTACTGGCTTGCCATTTTTCAAGTAGGGCTGAAGGGATGAAGAGGATTTAAAGGTTTAACAAATCCAGATGTAGCCCTTCCTATCCTACTCTTAAAGAGGATGGGCCCTAGGTTCGTTTCGGGTATACTTTTGTATAAGTGTTATTTTTTAATATTTTGATTAAACATTAGGGTCAGTAAACCATCTTCAAACCTAAAGCTGGGATTACGATAAAAGTGACCAACAGGAAAAAGGAAACTAAATAAGTGGCACCTTTTACTTAAAACACAACTGAAGCTTTTTTTAAAAGATAGAAGAATACCCACTTTAATTAAATAAAATAAATGAAAAGCAAAATAATGAAATAACTTAATTCTTTGTGATTATTTTTGTAAGATATCACCAGTATAAAATCACAGTTCCAATACCAGTGGTTTCTTCACAAACAGTATTTCTCACAGTACTATCTCCGTTTCAGTCTGTGAGTAAAGTTCACTTTACCTAAATAAAGCCGGCACACTATTAAATGAACAAAACAAAACGTTGCAGGCCCGAGTTGTTGCTCGTGATCATGGGAACCCAAAACTTAGTGGTCCGTTCACTCAAAAGAGCAAAATAAAATGAAGCATTAAGGTACCTTTTTCCCCTTAGTCCTGTTTCAGTCACTTCACCTCTGTCCAGATGAGAACGGCAGTCCACAGGAATCCACATGGGTCTCTCACTTCTCCACCGTTGCCAGAGGAACTCTGAGCGTTTCCTGGTCGCCCAGAGTGCTATCTGGTTATCTGTCCTCGCGCTCCCAGGTCAGGAACAGGCGAACAGCTATGTGGCTAGCTGCGTTAGCTGACAGCTGCATCCAGACAGTTCACGCACGTTTACACTTAGCTTTAGCCTCCACTTAGCTAGCGAGGCTGCCTTTGCATGTAACGACAGTCCATAACTTCGTGCTGAAATTTTCTGTCACTTACAAGCGTTACTTGTCTCATGCAGGTTTACAGTTCTTACAATCTAAAGTACAAGTACTCCCAATAGTCTAGCATTAAAAGCTGCAGAACTCACTGAACTGAACTGTCTCATCGGTGTTCTTACGTTAGTCTACCCTTTTTTCTTTTTTTTCCTCCTCTGTGTACCCCATAGGCCAGTCATCAGATCACATGACCAAAACAACTTAGGTTTTACCCTTTGCTTTTCTTTAAAAGAAAATAATACTCTTTTTTTCTGTTTCCACATCATGAAATAAAACATTTTCTTTTTTACAAACATGGTTCAACATAAATTAAAACATTTTTAAACACAATAAAAATATCAGATTTTTAACAGCCTTATAATATATTTTTAATCAGCCATGAACTATATTAATGCATCTTAACATTCCAGCAGGGTTACACAGATTTTGACAACCAGACACTGCAGTTTAAGGAGGCATAATAGACGTTTGTTGGCCACCACTTAGTGCACAGCGCCATGTCATATTTCACCTCGTCATTGGTTTTCATTTTTTGTCTTGTGTTTATCTGTCTGTTGAATATAGTATGAATATAATATATCATATAACATGGCTTTTTGACAAGAATTGTTTTTTTAACTTTATACAATGCAGGTAATTCCTGTAAAAATATTACCAATAATTTCTCCAGGATTGCTTGGTGGTGTTACGACCTCACGAGGCTTGGTCTCTGTTCCTCTCTCTTCATGTGTGAGTGTGTGTTTGATGGGTTGCAGGTGTGCATCATTGACTGCACAGGTGCTCCCAGTATAAGAAGCCTGATAATCCAACTGCAGTGGACTTCCTTGAACCGTTCACAGAGGAAAAAGTAGACCTTGTGCTTGGTTTTAGATAAACATTTAAAATGTAGGTTTAGTGCGTCCTCACAGACATCATGTTAAAGTTCTCTATGAAATTGAGAGCAAGTACATTTGTCTTGTTTTTTTTGTTTTTTTTCCAAAATGAAACTATGTGGCAGGACAATGAACATGGTAAACCTGTAATCAGTATTGTATTGACAGCATCTGTGGGGCTTTTAATTACATTAGATTGGATGTATATGCAGTATCAGTTTGATAGAAGCTATATTAATGACATGTCATTCTGTTTTCTGAACAAGATCGCCTCTGAGAATTAAATTTGTATAAATACATAATCCCATTATACTGTTCTGCATTGCTGTGTCTATTGAAAGTGAACACATAAACTGTCAGTGCCAAGAGAGACAAAAACTGTCATTGACTGCCCTTAAATCATACACTGTAATATCTGATGAGACAACAACAACACTGGGGCAGATAGTTTGATTATCATATGAGAGGATTATGGGGCATTAACAGTCAGAGCTAAAAATAAATAGTTAAATAACACAGAGACATGGTCATATGGTGGAGCACGTGGCTACCATTGTTGCCTAGTGGCAAGAAGGTTGCCCGGTTTGTATCTGGGTTCTTGCCTTTTTGGAGATTACATGTTGGCCTGACAATGGGCGGACGGCATGTCTAGGGTGTAGCCTTTCTTTTGCCATATGTCAGCTGGGATTGGCGTCCAATCTTTCATGGTATGCCATGGCGTTCAGCAGCAGTTGATCGAAAACATCGGAATCAAGCAGACATCAACCAACTCCATGGACTACATGAACAGGAGAGGCAAACATACCGTTAACATTCAGGCCGTCCATGACTACAGTTACAAATTTATGGATGTTGTAAAAAAGTAGCCTGGGAGTTACCCTGTCCTAAAAAAGAGCACAATGTGGACGATGACAAGGGCATAGTAATTTAAATTTTGGTAACCCAGCCTAACCTAAAATTCAAAAGGTGGATCTACTCCTAAAAGAACAGTACTTTAGGTAGGTTTGTGTAGGGCACACATAGTTATTGAGTTTGCTTTTTGGTCACTCTTTGCTGCACTGATAATGCCCATAGACATTAACTTGGATGACCTACCATGTAATTTATTCCTGCTTTGTCCTCCACAATTTGTGTGAGGCCAGTGAAGAGGCTGTGGATGAACTCTATGTTACAAGGACTTGCAGTTGCAGCAACTATCTCAATGACTGCAGTAAAGGGGAGGGAAAATGAGTTAGGAGGATGTTAACCCAGGACCTTGACCCTTAAAAAATGAATGGCCTTCAGACTGACTGAAAGACTGACCAATAAAACAAATACTGCTATCCCCTAAATTCAACTTGTATATTCCTAATGATCATCTTTGAAAGTGTTGCTTGAAATGTTTGTGCTGTGAAAATATACATTATACATTATACTATATATATAGACTAAATGACATCTGCAGTTGGGCACAGGCGAAAGCACATACAGTATACCGTATATATGAATATATGAATTGGGCCTGCTCTTCTAATATATCGGCATACTGGATATCTTCACAAAGTCCAGTATTGTGCCTCCCTAGTTTTAAAGTCATAAATCAACAATAAAATAATGAATGCTGCAGGTAAGCCAGGGCTTACCACAAGTGTACTCACTATGATCCAGTGGATCAGCCAAGATTTTCAAATTAACAATGAGCAATGGAGATTGGGTACCTTGTACCTAGGGGTACAAGGTACCCAATACCTAGGGGTACCCAAGTCCTTGACCTGGCAGGGACTCAGACTGGCAACCCTTTGGTTACAAGCTTGGCTGTAGGCTGCCCCAATGCTCAGCACGTAAGGATCCCCAAAAAAAGCCACATGGATTCAAAAATGACTGTCACTAACATCACATGGGCACACAAGTGATCTTGGATCATATACTTGAAGTAATGTGATTTGTAAAGTGATTTGCAAATCAGAGTTGATCCACACAGCCCTAAAAAACTGTTCTGTTACAACAATGGCAAAAAATTGTGTATGAGTCATTAAAACCTGCTAATCTAAACATAAAACCTTTAGTGTAGACAGTGGTGGAGTTAATATCAGGTTTTGGACATGCTTAGTCTTGCTTAGTGTAGCCTTAGTATGCCTTCACCACTGCTCGTGTTCATCACTTTGTCTGCCGCTCAATGACACGCTATGGCACGGAAAACAAAATAGCTAATTTATTGCTGCCAGAGTCGCGACCCGCTGACTAATGCATCAGGACTGTGGTAGTTGGGAGGCTATAAATAACTGGCATCTGCCGCAACTGCGCTCTGTACGCCAGTGAAGAATTGAAATGAAATGTGGCTGAGACTCATAAAAGTGCTGCAAGGATTTATGCCACTGTGTGAATATTAAACGGCTTCACTTATTCATTTAGCTTTTTACAAACTGACAGCCATCAGAACTCACAGGAGAGTGACAGGCAGGCAGGCAGGCCTCCAGGGGAAATGACTGGGACAGATATGAAGGGACGCAGGGAGGGCGACGATGAATCTTTTATAGGAACACTTTACTACTCGATTTGCTCTACTTTGTTTTGTGCATCTTTTTTTCCTTTTCATATTTTGTTTGCTCATCTTCTTCCTCTTTGTTTTTGGAGAGCGGTCCCTTGGGGATCGCAGGAGTAAGTGCCTATGTGAGCGTGACAAGCACTTAAGGGACTGTTATACCCACAACGCCCTTGTGAGTATAAAAAAAGCCGCTATCTCTCTCTACACACTCACACCCACCCACCCACTCATTGGTTTTGGGTCATGTGATCGTCATACAGGCTAGTAAATCCAAAACCATTTCGCTGGGGAAGATGATACACTTGATCTAATCAACCACAGATTCACCTCTGACCCTGCTCAATCCACTATATCCTATTGCTTTTGTCTGTGTCTCTCTGCTCAGGTCTTTTTTAATAAAATTCTAATCCCTTAACAAAGAATTAGAGGAGAGCCTAGTATGGGGGCTTAACCTTTTCTGCCCCGTCTTTGTTTTTAAAATCATTTCTATGTGTTGCCACTATAGCTTCATTGTGTGGATTAGGACCAGGCAGCATTTGCTGCAACCCCAACACACACACGGTACTTTGTTCATTTAAGCAGCAGGAAGAAAATCACTCACCAGCAGCAGTGTTTAAGACTGTAATACATCAGTTTACATGTGTTAATGTACCCTCATTTAAAACACTTGTCATTTTTAGTAGTTTCATTTTATGTGCACCAATAAAAGAACAAACTGACAATTTGTCCCCATGTTTGTTTCAGGTTATATTCTTATATTCTTATCATCATATATTTATTTTAATTCTTTATTAATTATTGTCCTAGACCCAATGACATCACCCCTGAGACTTTTTGCGACAGAAGATTAGCAGCACAAGTAAAAGGGAAGGTCTACACTAGAGGTCTGTGTGGGACAGAATTTTCAGTCCCTCACCCGCATTGTTCAGTCCCGCTCCTGCCCGCAAAGAATTGTAATTTTCATTACCACTCTCGCCCGCATCTGCAATATTTTGTCCCGCTCCTGCCCGCAAATCCCGCAAGATGAGGACGTTCGCTTTCTTTCTCACGAAAGGTCTTTTCATTGGCTTGGGAAAAAAAAACACGCACACATAATTCTTTAAGTGGTAACTTAGTAACATATTAATCACCCATGGCCATGTAGAGGTCATTCCAGTGGAGGGGTTAGTCAGGGAGTTGTGTGCTTATTCTACCCACGGGAGATAGGTGCTCCAGGAGGCTGGGTGGTGAGCAGTGACAATGATAATGGATGGCCGATTCCAGGTCCTGGTTGGCCCTCTCAGTTTGTCACTTGGTCTGGGGATAGTAACCTGAGGACCGGCTGGGAGTTGCGCCGACTGCCTTACAGACAGCCTGCCAGACTTGGGATGAGAACTGGGAACATCCATCGGAGATGATGTCATCAAGGATTCCATGTCGGCAAAACACTTGGGAAAACCAGATCGTGGTGAGATGGTGAGATGATGGTGATTATCATATGACCATTGGAAGGAGGTAGACCAGTGACAAAGTCCAAGGCAATGTGTGACCAGGGGTGGCTAGGAATGGGCAAGGGACGAAGGAGACCAGCTGGAGAACGATAAGAAGCCTTCCCTCAGGCATGGGTGGCATCAGAACCGTTGTAGTGAAGGGTTCAGGAACTCCTGGGATGACATCCCAGCTTGGAAGAGTGCCCCCACTGGAGAACCTGAGAGCGAAGAGACGGTTAGGAGGCCCGGAGCCGGGGTCAGGTTTCATGCTGCTGGGCCTCATGGACCATTTTCTCCCACTTGACCCTGCTGGCACCAATGAAACAGGTAGTGGGCAGAATGTTCAGTTCTTCTTCCTCCTGGTGCACCGAGTCATGCATCCAGGAGAGCGCGTCAGGTTTCATGTTCCTGGAGCTTTTCCTGGTAAGAGAGGGTGAGGTTGAATCGCCCCATCAATCAGGGTGCATGAGAATAGGGGCTGAGGTGAATAGCTGCGTAAGGGAGTTGAATGCGGCCTTTTGACAGGTTAGTTTAGCTATGTCTTTTGAAGAGTAACAGCATTCACTGCGCATTTCCGTTGATTGCGGCCATTTATTTTGTATACTACATTGTACATCTTCCACTCCTTTATTTGAACAAACTTACATCTCATTCCAAGTATGTTGCTTCTCATTTCCCCTAAAGAGCTGGGTCATAACATAAGGACAATGACAACACACAACTTCACCAAATAACGTTGCTAAATTTTACCCATGGTACTCTAAAGTGCTCTGTCAAATTTTAAATAACTAACCTTTCTGAACCTTGGTTTAAAAAAGCGAAATTTGCAACATGTCTTCCAAAATCACAATTGGCTGTTTATTTTATCTTTTCTTTTCTTTTTCCTTTTTTTTAATACATTGTTCAACCCTAGGCAGTACCTAGGCAAAACAAACAAACCAAAAAAAAAAAAATAATAATAATTTAAAAAACAAAAACAAGCAGGCACTTTTATTGTGTGTAAGTATATGATTCATATATTTTATTCTGTCATTTATTTCTGCGTTAATTCATATATCTGCATGTTGACTATAGGTATTAACTTTCACGTGTGTAAATCCAGCAGCACACTTGTTACCATCAGAGTGATGGAACAGCAGGTTATTGATGAACCCAGGTCTCTGGCTCATTTCCTTTTTGCCGGCTTCACACTTTTGTCACGTTACTCTACAAAATGTCCCATTAGCTCATTTGCATATTGACGTTGACAGGTGTTGTAAAGATGGCCTTTGGGGCGGGGGGGGGAGTTTGTGCATCTCTGTAATGTGAAAGATATACAATACCTCCCACCACTCTTCTGCAAGTCGCTCATAAATTATGCAAACACAACACTTGTGCGTGCATGGGGTGGGAGCGCATACACTCCTGTTAGAAATTAACTGAGCGTCACTTTAAGAATCGGAGACTGCTTGTTGATAAAGTGCCGAGATTGATGAGAGCGTGTTACTTTAATGGATGGAGCCTCATGAAATACTCAAAGAAAAGCTCCGGCTGGTGCCTCTGTCCTGTAGTATGTGAGTGTGCAATAATAGTAATAATGTGAGTGTGCAATAATAGTAATAATAATAATGTTGTTAACTAAAATGCATGCTGTTATTCAAAGTAATAAGTGGATGATGATGATGAAGGGGGATGGGTGCTCATATTTGAGAAAATATGACAATAATGTAAGTATAATGCATGCTTTGTATTAGCATGTGCCTGACAATGGTAGTCATGGCGATGATGATGGTGATGATGAATGAGGATGCTCCTCTTATTTTGTAAATTGTGTGTAATGTTTGTTTATATACACTATATTCAGTTTACATGAGAGCCAACATATTTACACATAAAAATAATTGTTATAATACATTTTGTGCTGATGTGAGAGTATCCCGATATTGAAGTTGTGTCCCACAGTATGTGTGTGTGTGTGTGGGGGGGGTTATCCTGACTAATTGTGTCTGAAATTAAAAATGAACTTTAGATGAGGCATGAAAACATGTTTAACCTTCCCACACTGCCACACATACGGGTGTGTTGCCCTGTCCTGCTAGCCCTAAGGAACACACACACAGTCGCTCATTAGTACAATGTCTCTGCTATCATTTCCAGTTGACAGTGTGACAGCTGGGGTGTTTCTGGTATTGTGGCCTTGCCTGCAGACACCCCCCCCCCCACCCCCAACATACACACACACACGCATCAACGCACACACATTTAACTCTAATGTACCCCACGCCCAGTGACCCTCTCTTCTTTCAGCCCACTCATGGCCGAACTGATTGTAAAAATATTGTGCCTGTTGCTGTGTGTTTCCTCAGAATTGATGCTGTTATGAAGACATCCTGGTATGTTCTTGTGCTGTGACATAGTGGGTTTTGAACACTGAAAAAAAAAAAAAAAAAGAACTAAATAAGAAACCTATTTCTTTGCATTTGATTGTATCTGGACAAAACTGCATATTCTCAACAGATGGTAGAGCAGGATGTGTGGTGCATATGCTGGAAACAAATACAGGAACTATCAGACTACACTATACAGCTAATAAATGGCTACTGTTTAAGTAATAAGCTACATTTATAATCCATTTTTCCACTGGCGTAACACTGCTACTGTCACTGCATTTTTGTCTTGCTAGTGCTAGATTTGGATTATCCTTGCTGCTCTTAAATTTGATATATAACTCGTGAGTATTTTGAATACATTATATTGACATTATATTGAGCTGTGGAGCACAAGTCATGTATTTATTTATTTTTCAATTTATTTTTTAATAACCACACCACTTGCATTTTAGGTTTGCCGTGATCCATTCTGGGATCTTTTTTTAATTTATTTTCTTTTTAAGTATGTATTTCCACACCACAAGTGCCACAAGCATTTTTAACACTAATTACATTAATCATATTGACATGCACATCCGTTGACATGTAAATAAGTAACATAATGTGGTCTCAGTGAGTGTGTGTGTGTGTTCTTGTACTTGCTGCAGAGTGAGGACCAAAAATCATATTAAGAGTGAGGACATTTTGGCTGGTCCTCCCTTTTTTACCCTTTTAAAAGGGCTTTTTCAGGGTTAAGACTTGGTTTTAGGGTTAGGCATCTAGTTGTGATGGTTAAGGTTAGGGTAAGGGGCTAGGGAATGCATTATGTCTATGAGGGTTCCCACTCTGATAGAAGCACCAACGTGTGTGTGCGTGTGTGTGTGTGATTGCAACATCTTATCCTGCAAGCTGTGCTGCTCTTTTTTTTTTAAAATAAATAAAATCATCAAATTGTCGTTTTTAATTGTTTTGTAAAGGAATCTTCCATGTTGAGAACACACAACAGTGTCTTCAGTGTTTAATGGTTGTTAGTGCAAATTCAAAATGGAAAAAAGTAAAATGGGGGGGGGGGGGGGGGTTTAAGGGGGGGGGGGGGGGGGGGGGCTTTAAGAATTCAACATCCATCTGGCTGCTCAGTAAATATTGCAGCTCAGAGGATTCAGCCTCTGTTTTTCTGTTTAATAATGAGGGACGAAAAAAAGGTATGAGTCATGAAACGCAGATTTGTCATATTGTCTTTATGACAAATCTGTCTTTATCAGGTAACAACATTCAGTGAACAGCAGTGAAATAGCCCTTTTTTAATTAACTAACTGTTGTTTAGAATCTACTAGACTAATAATCAACTATGATTATGATTACAGTATGCTTGGTTGATTGTCTGTATTCTGAAAATGTTAATACTGAACAGCTTTCTGTGGCAAATTATAATTAAAAACATAAATCATAATAATCAAAAACATAAATAAATGATAATAACAAATGCAGATACTGTTTGTATCATTTGATAAATATGTGCTTGGACCATTTTTCCCTGCATTTTTGAACTAGTATGTCTAGCAGTCCAGACTTTTGTCTGAAAGGCTGTCACTGTAAATGTATTATTAAAATACATTACAATATCTCCCGACCTGAGGGAGATGTGGAGATGTGGAATCAGCTGTGTGCATGAGGTATCTAAACCCTGAACTGATTTTGACACTTGTGCCTCCAGTGTGTGAATGGGTGTGAGTGATTTGTGGCAGGAAAAAAAAACAAAAAAAAAATCTGAGGCATACTGAGGGTTTGCACAAAATGTCGGCCATTTTGGTGGCACTGAATATAAATAACCAAAGTGAACCAAAGTCGTGACAGTTTCTGATTATAGTTGCTGCCTTCTTTGTTTCGCTCTAAACAAGCGGGGCATCCCAGTAATCGAGTAATCTGATCCACCTTCTTTGGATTTGTCCTAATTTCTGGTGTGACATATTTAAGTGGTTTCTGACATGTATAGTGGTGTGTTTAACCCTGAGATTATATTATTTAGATTTTTGAATTCACTAATGACTCGTGCTTTTATGCAAAAAGCACTGGTATGTACGGAACAGTATCTAAAAATCAGAGACTGTGCCTCAGTTTACGACTTGGTCCACTGAGCTTACTGGAATGTTACACCTAGAGAAAGTTTGATACAAAATGACTGATGGTCTTTATGAATGTAATTACTGTAATGTTCAGACTATTTAGCACACCTGAATATAAGCTGCACCAACTAAATTTGAAAAGAAAAAACTAAAATTGGACATATACAGGCCGCACTTGTCTATAAGCCGCACGTTGTAACGTGATATTTACACTATACCCACTGAAGTCGTCTTCTTCAGTGTCGGAATTGAACGGCCTCAGAATGACTTCGTCACACGCGTTCTCAGTCTCTCTTTCGTTGTCGCTCTCAATGTCACTTTCGTCTCGAGGCAAATTCGCCCTTGAGCTTGTGCTGTCCTCTTCATCACGCAGCAGTCCAGCCCGTAAAAATCTATAGATTAGCCGCATACATCACTGTATAGGCCGCAGGGTTCAAAGCATGTGAAAAACTTAGCAGCTTATAGTCTGGAAATTATGCTAATAAACTGTATGTGGTAGGTGACCCCTGGATCACCTTGCACTACACAGTACAGCTTCCTAATAATGGAAAAACTGTCCACCGTTTTTTTTTTTTAATTATCTTTTCGAAGAGTTTGTAATATAAGTAGCTCTGCTTTTGGTGCAGCTGTGTAATTACTTCTGGCCTTGTCCGTTATAGATTTTTTTTCAATACATAGAAGAACAGGCATAGCAAGAAAAAAAATACATTGATTAAAAAAAAAATAAATAAATAAATAAAAATAACAGCCACTGTGTCAGGCACACTGGCTGCTAATTCACTGACATTTGGTTAACTGTGTCAGTGACAAGCATCACAAATAATGACACAGGTCGAGCAGGTAACCCAACCAACAGATTCAAAGCTTGGGTCTGTGACTTGTCTCATTCTTTAAAATCCTCATCACAAAAAAATTGGAGCCATTCAACGTTCAGTGGAATCCAGCATTTTAATGGATTAGCAATAACAAGAGGATCACCTAGAGGGATTGGTATGTAAAGGCTATAAAGGCTTTTTTTTTTTTTTTTTACCAAAATGTAGCCAAACCTAAAGTCTGTAACAATGATTCCCACTAAGTCATTTGTATTTGTTTCCAAAACCAGCCACTGTATTGAGTGCGAAGTTATTAATCAGTGTATTGTTTGTTTGTTTTTTTTCAGTTACAAAGCAAGTGAGCAACTTTTTGAGTCAGCAGAGCTTCAGAATATTGTTTTCAACTTTTAATTATTCACTTCACTTTGAAATAAAAGTTTTTGCCCAACACTAATCCCTTGAAAACCATATGTAGTCAAAGTTAAGTACAGTAATTGGAGCCCATGCTATCACCAACCTGCCAGTTTTACATATGTTTCACGACTAGTTCTTGTCAGTGCTTGTGCCAAAGTATTTTGTATCATCTGGAGACTGCTGGACAAAAAAAAACTGTATGCATCCCAATTATAAAGTACTGAAATATTTTTGTTAAGTCTTCACATAACAAAAGCATTTTCACCATCCTATAAAGGATGTCCACCAAAGGATTTCATGTGACTTGCTAGATTCACATTTAGAAAAGTTATATACCAAAAAAAAAAAAAAAAAAAAAAAATCAAAATGTAATATTATTAAAAAATTCATACTTTTTTTTTCATCCATGTGTGAAGTATAGGCATAAAGATGGAGCAATGCTGGGTAGGAAGTTGACCAAATTTATCACACTAGTGGTCACTGATACTGATACATTTAGTGGAAGGCTGAAAATGAGCACTGAATTAATAGGTATACTTCAGATATCAGTTAATTAATTATTATTTTAGCTTTAATATATTAAATAAGAAACCTGGGATCCCAGTGCCTGCTTGCATTATGCCATACATGTTTCGATTTTGGCTCTGTGGCAATGCCTGCTTTAGATAGATACTTCATTTGTCCTCATCTGGACATTTTAATTATTGCATGAGTTCATGGGTGTCAGGGTCCGGCTTCCTGCGTTCTGCCTTTTATTTTGTCCATTGTTCCATTTCCTGCACAACCTGTTGTTGCCTTATAGTTTCAGGAGACTTGACCGGGCGGCTGGGCGGAGTCTCCCTCCTCACACCTGCGCCTCGTCTCACCTGAATAGATGCCTGCCTTTAAAAGCCTGTGTTTCCCTGCAGCAGGTGTCAGTGCGTCTCACAGTCTGCACGGTACTTACCCGTTGTAGCCCAGCTTAACTTTACGCCACCGTCCATGTCGTTTTTGATTCCAGTTTTTAATCCAATGGCCTCTCCTTTTTCTAGTTTTTGGGAGACCTCCGCCTGTCAGTCTCCTCGCCTTTTGTTTCACCTCGTATTCACTGTTCGTTCACCTTTTTGTAAATAAAGACACTGTAAATCTGCTATTAAGACTGTCGGACTTCCGCCTATCATTTGGGTCCATACATGTCCTAAATTAAAACATAACAATGGGACTTTTTTTATGTTGCACAGGAGAAAGAACAATGTTGACATTTTTACACCTGCACCAGCACACCTGATTCAAATGGTCAGCTGTGTGTGACTTTGTCTGACCATTGGATTAAAGTGTTTCTATTTTCGCCTTTTGGTGTGTGTCCTCTCTGCATCTGACTTCTGTCTCCCAGTGTGTTGTGTTTAACCCATCCCTGAGGAACACCGTGTCTATTTTTACAAAAACCAGTGTAATTCCATTGCTTCTTTTTAATTCATTATTTTTCAGAATGAATCAACACTGGACTAAAGATAAAAGAGCGGCAAATTGGGGAAGACACGATGAAAACATGATTAAAATGGGTGGGGTTTCATTTTAAGAAAAAGGTGTAGTGGCCTATGAAAGGATGCATAAACACATTACTGCTTGTGTTCTTGCTCAACAATGGCTGTATTTTCACCACTTAAGGACACAGCTTGTTTTTAGATATCATGCTGATTTTTGGCCCAAGATGACGATGGCTTATGAGCTGATTCAGCAATCCAAGAGCCATCATCATGTGTCGAATTGGGTTCAGCATTGCGAGGAAGATGGCGAGGAATCTATAAGGCAGCTGAGAGGACACTGGCACTGTTTGGAAAGAACTGCTGGTGTGTAATGGAAAATCCCTATATCTAACACAATTTCATAATATCAACCATGTTTTTTTATATATCTGCTTCATTATATTTTCAACTTAGAAGGCCACTCTCCCTGCACTGCCAGCAGTGCTAGCCTCCACCAGTTTCCATTTTCTTCAAAGGAATGCGTAATGCTTACCTCCCGTACCTTTTATCTTTCTACCTCCCCTACCTTTCGTTTTAATTGCTCCTGCCTTTTATGGACAAACAGTCTTCTCTTATGTAACCGTCTTTTGCCTATAAGAAGCTGTGACTCACTCAACTATTTTAAACTCCTTCACAGACCATTCTATGCTTTGTGAACCTGTTCCTTCTGCAGAATAAAAAGAAAAAACACAAAAGACAACTGGGGGACTCTCAAACTCTTTATTTCTCTCTCGCTGGGGCACACACGAAATTTCCACAACAGGTGTTCTTCTTTACAGTGCACAGAAGACATGTCACGTTGTGCAGACGTGCAGCTTCCTACAAAATGTGGCAGTCAGACGTGTACTGCCTGTGCCCCAGGAGCTAAGGATGGAGGAGCCTGAACCCCAAATATTACTCCAAACATTGCAACAGCGCTGTTTGGATATGAAATAAGGTGGACAGAAAAGTGTAATTACGGTTTTAAGAATTTTATTCCTGTGTTCTATAATTAATTGCATATGTCAAATTACATATTATTGATGAAGTCTTCCTGTGACTCCACAACATCTTTGGTGGGGACGTGATCAGATTGCTTCTACTCAGGAGATGAGACACGTGGCGCCCAGTCAGCTGCTGTAGACATCCTGGGCTCACAGCCACAGTCATCCTCCTGACTCTGCGTGGCTCGGGTTGGTGGCTCGGGTTGTGTCCACATTACTTTCATTGGAAATAAATTGTATTTCACCGTTACTCTATGTGTCTGCTTTTCTGCAAAAAGGTCAAATGTGAAGCCCCTTTAATTGTACCCACAGATTTGTTTTGCTGTTGTAAGACTAAGGCATCATTCAACATAATACACAGAGTGTAAAGAGTGCACAAAAAGTGAGAAACAAAGAAACGCCCTGAAACAATGTAAGAATGAGATTAAATGCTCCACTAATGGACACCTAAATCGTGATGTATGAACAAACAGAATGGCTGAAGCAGTACAGGAGTAAAAATATGGTGAGAAACACTATAAACAAATTCATTGTGTGAGATATCATTACTTCAATTGTGCAATGTCTGCAGGGATAAAGCTGTGTGACATTTAACAGAATTGCATTTTATAATTGCTCGATAAATTATGTTGCAATGTTTGTGTTGTGCTTCATGCACTCAACCAGCAGTACCACACACAGAGAATCCCACTGACACACCCTCTACTCATGAGCTCTGGTCACTTCCCTGGACCCCCTCCTGTTGCTCCCACACTCTCCCGATGTACAGTGATGCATTTTTTCACATCCACCTTCATGACAGACCTTTTTCTTTTCTTTTTTTTTTTTTTTTGTTATAATTCTGACAATTCTGATTGTCATATTCCCAGTCTTTTGCATGGCAGTTGAAGAGGAGATGGGGCATGCCAAGCTGCCTGTGTAGCTGTGGTCAATCTTATATGTTGATTGGTATGTATAAGAGGAGTGCACAAGAACTGGTCTACACAGAATTTTATATAGCTGAGAAATTCTTGTTGTATGTACTTTTCAAACTCTGTAAGTATGCCACATTTCAGTATAAAAGCTGCACACTCTTTTATACATGAGGCCTGAGGTGCTGAAGACAGACAGAAGTCATCTGCAATGCTGGGAGCAAAAATGAACAAGTTCACGCCCCAAAACACATCACCCTCAACAGGACTGGCGAGCGTCCACAGACACAGTTAAAACCAGCAGCTGGTCTGTTCACATCTTCTGCAGACTGGGAGTTGTGAGTTGACATGGGGAGGCAGCTCAAGTTCCCAAATAGCAATCCAATAATAATCCTGGCAAAGTAGGCCGGGATTGGCCAAAGTCCACCATAGAGCCTGCAGAAAGAGGGTCTAGATGGCTGTGATACATAAGCTAGGGTCTGATCAACCCTGACTGGGCCATCTGAGTGAGGATGTCTGATGTGGAAAGAAACAACTAATAATCTCAGGAAAACAACTGAATGTGTTCAGCGCATCTGCAGATGTATCTTTCAGTCATTCAATGAAAATAATATTTTTCTTTTTCTTTCTTTCTCTTTTAGGGGTGGGTTTGTGTTTTTCTGCATTCATTTTTGAGGGGACACATTCTTTTGCAAAAGCCTAATGAAATATTTATACATGTTACACTGTTAATCTTTACTGTTACAAAACTGGAGGATAGGTATCCATAAAAGATGCTCCAGACATTTATCATCAACATAGACCCTGTGCTGTCTTTTATGATCTTGACTTTTCATCTACTGCCATCACCAGGTCAGGTTGAATATGGCTAAGTAAAATGACCACTACAGAAACCCCTTTTTTTCAAGGTGGTCTGACATATCAACCTACAGTACTGCTTTGTAATCCCAGCCCAGAGAGAGAAGGGGGCAGTCAGACGCAGTATGGGGCTGTTGAGACATGATAGGATGTGATACCTTTATCAACAGGTAAAGGGAGGAGGGCAGGAGGGATCACAAAGCATGGGGAACACAGCTGTGGGATGTCAGGGAACTTTGTGGCTACCTTGACAGACAGACTGTACCGATCACACTCACCGTCAGCTGTGGTGCGTATGTGTGTGGTTGTGATTGTGGGATAGGGAGGCAGACAGGTGATGTGAAAATGTCTTGGCAGCTCAGGCCTGCGTGTGTAGCCAAGTGTCGTCTAAGTTTTATGTCACTGTGGTTACATGTCTGTTTGCACATGTGCTCAGTCACGTGTGTTGTATATTATTCATCTGTCCGGCAAAGCTGAAGTGACATCTTCAGACAAATGATCCTGCTATGCAGTGCTCCACTATCTGAAATGTTAAAGGTACAATTTGTGCCATAAATGACAAGTGTGTCCTTGGCAGGTGTCATTTTAAACTCAATGTGACATATCACAGCGCTTTATGTTTTCTTATGCGATCCGCAATGAGAAGTATAAAAAAAGCCATAATATAAAATGGTGCATTTGATAGATTTAAAAACAATAGTCAATAAACAATAAAAAAGTCATGGTCTATTTTCGGGTTTATTTTGTTAATCATGTCTATTTTCTGTGGAGCATATTTGTGTATTGTTTCTTCAGGAGGCCGGTTGGGCAGCCGGGTGGAGTCTCCACTGCTTCATATACACTGGCCTCAGGATCCACACTCACCAGTGCATGTTACTCAGTAACCTTCTCAGCTCCTGGTGTTACCCTGCTCTAGCATCAAGTGGATCTTGATTTTCAGTTTGCCTTTCCCTAATTCCTCCTTTTCTTTGCAATATAGTTTTTGGACTCAGAGGACTCTGCCCTGATTATATTCATTAGTCGGCTTGGTGATTTTGCGTTTTTGTAAATCGCGTAAATTTTTTCCCTTTTTTTTTTTTTTTTTTTTACCTCTGTTCGGGCTTCTGCTTATTTTGGGTTCAGTTTAGTTTCCACACTGGCCAGTTACTATGGACCCAGCGGAATCCGAGTCACTGCAGTAAGCGTTCGCTGTGCAAGGGGCAGCAGTTTCACGCAACAAACAAAATTGCAAAATTATGGACACCATACATAAACTGTCTGTCAGCATTGGTAGGAGCATGCAGCTGCTTTATTAAGCAGTTTAGGCTGGTGTTTGAGCAGCAACCAAGTACCTATGCTTCTGATAGCTCCTATCGAGCCTTTGTTACGAATTTTGGTCGAGGTAAGGCAGCTCAATAAGCCAATGCACTCTGGGAATCTGACTTGTATTGAACTCTTTTGTATCAATTTCCACAGAAATGATCAAGGATTATGATACACCATTTAAAGATTCTCGTACAGCAAATAGACTGTTAACGATTAATCAAGGGAACGATTCAACTGCAGAATTTACTATAGATTTCAGGATTTTTGCCGCATAGAGCGGCTGGAATTAACCTGCTTTGATAACCACTTCTCTGAGAAGGCTAAATGATGAGCTAAAGGGTGAGCTGGCTACTTGAGATGAACCTGAGTCTCTGGAGGTGCTTACTGTATATGCTTGGCCATTGATATCCGCATGAGGGAAAGGTGTAGGGAGCATAGGTTCTCCAAACAGGCTCCCCCCAGTACTCTCTGTCCATGACTCCTGCACCCCCCTCCTGTGGCACCAGTTCCTGAGGTCCCTTCCTCTGCTCCATCTGCCACTCCTGGCGAACCCATGCAACTTGGCAGCACCATACTCATCCCCATAGAGTGGCAGAGGAGACTCAGACTGGGACTTTTCATCTACTGTGACATCAAATTTGCAAATGTGACTGGAGAGCCCAAAGGGGCGGTTCACCTGGGGAGAGGGGCATTCAGGTGAGCTAAACTGCCACACAACCCTACTCCTCCAACTGCATTAGCTTAGCTGCCTCACTCACTCAACTGCACTCCTCACACTCTTTCCAAGTTTTAGTAGACTCTGGCTCTGTCATTCTGAGACCATTAGACATTCCTTTGACTCCTGTAGAACCCCCCAGACCCATATGTGCAATAGACAGAACTTCCCTTCAGACCATGACTCAGCAGACTGTTCCATTTCCCTGACCTTATACGGCAACCATCACAAGTTGACTTCTGTTTTGGTAATTTCTTCACTGTCCTCTCCTGTGGTGTTAGATCGCCCACGGCTTAGGCTGCACAACCCCCACACTGAGTGGTCCACTTTCTTGGTTGTTAAAGCACTTTCTGCCGCACTGTTTACATTCAGCCAAACCCATCTCCTGTGGTTGATTAACATGATTTGTCTTTAGTTCCACCCTGTTACCATGTTTTAGGGCGAGGTGTTTAACAAGCACAAGGCACTTTCCTTACCTCCGCACAAACCCTACGACTTCTGCATAGACTTACTCCCTGGTGCCACTTTACCAACTCATAAATTGTACAATATCGCCCTTCCCCAAGAGAGAGGCTTCGGAAAAATACACCTCAGAGTTTCTTGCTGCTGGACGTATTGGACCCTTGTCCTCTTTCTTCTTTGTAGCCAAGAAAAATAAGACTCTTAGACCCTGTATTGACTATCACAGACATTACTATCAAGAACAAGTGTGATGATAAAGTTCTAGGTTGTGAATGGACCAGAGAGTGGCAGAGACGTGGCGTTGGGGCACGTAAAAGGAGGAATTTACAGTATTTACAAAAACAAACTAAAAAGGGTGAGCAAGAATGTGTACAGGAAAAAGGGTGAGGAGGTCCTCCACATGGGGACACTAGGAAGGAAGGGAAACAAAAGGCAGATGGTAACGGGGCATAAGCAGTAGTGCTACAAACGATTCACTTAAGCGACGTAAGTTACCACTGGGCAAAACGAGACACCTGCTGCTGTACAACCCAGGCTTATATCAGGGAGGCAAATCAGGGAGATGAGAAGCAGGTGTGGGGATCGGAGGCTCTGCCCGGCTGGCCAGTCAATGTCCTGAAAATAAGAACAAAAGGAGCTGCACAGGACGTTCAGGTTAAACAACAATAAAGCATGAAGCTGGACCATGACAACAAGTACCCTCAGCTGCTCACTGACCCATATAGCTAGTCCTTATAGCTAGTCAGAATCTCTCGACCTTGTGCACCGGTTCAGAGAGGTGACGTTCCACGTCCCTAGAGCCAGCTTCTGCAAACGAGGGTTGGACCGCCAAGGTTGTTGCTGTTATTTAAATAGTTTTTCCACGTCCATCTTCAAAACTCCACTGTCAAATCATTATCACTGCTCTGCTGATTCATTTAGGTGAGACAAAAACCAGATTAGATGTGCTGACAGACTGGATTGGACTGGTTTTGAGTAAAAATTTTTTATTCTTTTAGGTCAAGGGCTGAGGTACCCCTTAGCAATGTACCACATCCCCATTGCTCATTGTTAATTGGACACTCTAAATTGACCCCAGCGCTCCTTGTGCCCGGATAAATTGAAGGGTTGTGTCAGGAAAGGCATCCAGCATGAAAATCTCTGCCAAATCAAATATGTGGATAATTGCTATGGTGACCTCTAGAGAGGGAGCAGCTGAAAGAAAAAAAAAATAAATCTTACTCTTTAATTGACATTTCAACATAAATGAGGTTATGTTCACTCACTGCAGGTTGTTTGTACTAAACATCAGGTAAGGTACATTTTGTGGCTGGACTCAACCAAATTCATAACCAGGAAATGGTTATCATCACTCTAATTTCCCTATAATATCAAAAGTGCCTGAAGCCACTATCGATATGTATGTCTGTAGACTTATAAAAGAGAAATTATTTTTCAAAAAATAATTGCAATCTACTTGTGCAGTAACAACTTTTAGAAGAGAAGGTGGCCTTACAGGTCTTGATTAAGGGAGATTGTGGTCTTGGTGAAATAGAGGGGGGGGAAATCATTTCAAAGGTAATAAAAATAACTTTTTCTTCATGCTGAGAGCAATAAGCCTTTATCTGAGCAGTACACATTATTTATTGCTGCTCTCTCTCACCTTGAGCGTGGAAAAAAAAAAGAAAAAAAAAAAACATTCCAGTCAAATAACGTAGTCAGAAAATGTGGTTTAGTTTTTGTGTAATTAATGAATTAGCAATGGAAATTATATTTAGTGTCACTGATATTAAACTTATGTCCCATTTGAATAGGATTTATTTCTCATGAGGACAAGGATGGAGAGAGGTGATTTTATTGCCACCTACTCTGGGTCAGTGATTTTAATCCAGTCCAGAGTGCATATGTGGGCAATTTTTCACTTCCTACCCAGTAATAATTACAGCTTAAAATGACCAACCCTTTTCTGTTCTTCAGGGAGCTTGCCTTTACTGTTTTAATTTAAAACATGTCCTATGAGGCGATGTCTTTATATTTTGGTGAAGAACCCTTCACCAAATTTATCAAGCGTGCATTATTATGTTTATAGTGGATATTCAAATATCACAGTCTTTGATATAAAATTACAATAAACGCAGATACAGTTACTTGGAAAATAACATTAATTAAACTAAACGACACTGTGTTTAAATATGCTGATTAATGTTTTTCCATTTTTTTTTTTTTCCAAAAAAAAAAGATGAATGTATGAGGCACTCATTAAGATAGCATAAAGATAAGACAATCCTATATTAGTCTCATAATGGTCTTCACATTGTCATAGCAGCAAAGGTAATACATAATAAATAAATAATGTATTTTCATATCTATGAATGTACAAATATCTAATATTAAGATTATAAAAATAAATAGTATCAACTATACAGTATATACTTTAAGTAACCAAAGAATATACAGCATGAGCTTAATAATTACAATCCTAACCAGGACTTAACTTGAAGTATTGGACTTTTGTGAAAATGACAGTGTGATGTTGCATGATAGTAGTTTGGCTATCATTCTCCTCTCTCCCACCACCTTAACTTGTCCAGCCTATTCTGTACACTGTTGAAATGCCATTGCACCAACAGACCAATCCAAAAAAAAGATGGCCTTTTGTCACTTCATCATCTCCTAAACAGGTAGGCTCTGCCCTGGGCCTTCATGTAGAGAGCTGCAGCTGGCTCATGTTGGTGTCTTGAATGAGCCTGTTGCTCATATACTCACATATACTGGTTCATTTTATTAACATCTCATTTATAACCATTGATAATCTCATACTTTCAGTAAAAGCTTGTTTCATTAAACTCAGCACCTGTGTTCTTTTTGAGAGGACGCCAACTTATCTTAGCCTTACAGAGAGTCCTGCACTCCCCTGTGTGATCATTACACATAAAGGGGCTCCATTAAGGGGGTTTGGATGTAACAGTGGTCAGCTGTATATTATTGGCTTTATTGTTGTCGTAGAAAATGTACCTGGGGGGGCTTTTCTTCAGGGACCCTAGCATTTGCCTGGTATGTCTGTCTTGTTGGTGCACCTCTGTAGCAAAGTCCTGTATCACTTGTATCACTTCTCTGTACTTCTTGTCATCATCATCTGTGATGAGGCTCAGTTGGCCACTCGTCTCTTTTGAAACCTTTAACAAGTAATTTTTCCCCTTGTCTTAGATCTTCCAATACCTGCCAACCGCACCATCCTCCATCTTTCTTACAATGCTTCGGGCCCAGCACCACATAAACTGCTACACAGAGAATATATATAATATTATTTCAGCTAATGTTGCTTAAAATGTCTGTCTGCTATACAGCTTCTAAGGCAGGAGAGGTAAAAACAGCTATGAGAGATCGTGGAAAAACTTTGGGTTCCTGTTCTTAATACTTGATCATCAAGAAAATGTTAAAATTTGTAACATTTAACAGAGTTTGTGTTTTTTCCTTGCTGAAAACAACTCATGCATCCTGTTTAAATACAAAATCTGGCCCAAAATCTGCCCTTACAGTAAGTACTTACTGATTTACACAGAATCTTTGTTAAACCCACACACTGAAATGGGTCAAATTAATATGCACTGCTATGATGAGAATTAAATTACCGTGCTTGGCAGGGGAAAAAAATCAATGCATTAGTTCTTTAAGTGCATCTTCACTGCAGCTGGGAGTTGTTTCACCTGGGATTGTTAATTGCAGAGAGGTAAGAGCCTTGACTTGATTTGCTGAGGAGTTCAGCTGTGGATCAAGTGAAAGCTGAGTTACTAACAGATAAGAGGTGTTTTTGTTTGTTCAGAAAAGAAACAGCTGAAGTTACATCGACAATTCTTATTTTCAAAGCAAAATAGAAAACTTTTTTTTTTTTGGGCCTAAACTTATCATAATGGATATTCATGCTGACTGCACAGTGTAATGCTGATAGAAAAACAACCACTATTTATGTTTTAAATTGGCCCAATAGATTGGGTTTATATATATATATATATATATTATATATAATAAAGCTGAAGCAAGAAGTGACATGGGTATAGAACAGAACAGAATGCATTCTTTGTCCTCTGACAGGTGTACAACAATGTTTAAGTCCCATTCCTGTTTTTTTTTTCATTCTTAATGCTATAACTATACGAATGTGCATTTACCAACATACCATAACCAGCTATTTCAAACACATAACAGATATTCTACTCCCACAAATAATCCATTCATTGTTGCAGCAATAATAGTGTGACAGCATCTTATGATGTGTTTGATCTAGTATATAAAGAACAAATACAAATGCACCCACATTCACTGGCCACTTTATTAGGTACAGAGGCCACAAATGACAAGAGTGGCACCAGGTGTGGTCTTCTGCTGCTCTGTTCTGTTCTGTTCCCCATTCTGTGACACCACCCTGGATTTATCCATGTTTCGACAGTTACTTTACTTGGGTTTTTAGTCTTTTGTGTCTGGGTGTCTGCTCCTTGCTTCCTGTTTTATTAAGTAGTTTTTCCTAGTGCACCCTGTCAAACTTTACTTCCTGTCCTGTCTTCCCTTTAATTGTCTTCCCCACCCTTATGTGTTGCACCTGTCTTTTTAAGTTCACCTGTGTCTGCTTATCCCTGTCTGCCTCATGTATTTAGTCTCCTGTTGTTTCATTTTCCCAGTGTTTGAGATATTTTTCAGTGAGAGACTTTCCTTTTTTTTTGCCTCTCCTTGTTTGGATTGTTTTACCTTTTCCTATTTTTTACTCCTTAATGACTCCTTTGTTATTTTTTTTTCTTAAATCTGCCTTTGCGTCTTCATCTTTGTTAAAACATCACATTCTGATGCTCAGTTTGAATTTGAGCATTGAGTCATCTTGACCATGTCAGAAACGGATAGTGAGTGTGTCTCAAAATTATTTTTAACAGCATCGTGCAAAGAGCATTCTCCCACAGGGAGAATCTAACTGGCTGTTTTCAGAGAATAAACCTTCTGAGAACAAAAAAAAAAAAAAACACTTCAAACTCTATATTCATTTTTTTGTTCCCACTCCACCTCTTATTTCCACTCCATCAGTCCCAGTCAGTGTTTTACATAGTCAAGACTGACAGGTCTACTTTACCTTTCAGCAAGCAGAGCTGTCAAACTTTTCCAGCCTTTTAAAACAGTGCAATAGAAAACCTCATCCAACTCTGTGGCTCTGGCTGTCTGTGGAGGCAACGCAAGTTCAGTGTACATGTTTAAGGAGAGATTGGGAAGACAAAAAAAGAAAAAGGAAAAAAAATGAAGGTCAGCTTTCATGTTTACAATGCGGAGAGGTGGTGCAAATTAACCATGACTGCTCTCCTCATGCTGGAATATGTTATCTGCATTTCATAGAAATCCCCTGTCCACCTCAGACAACAGGAAGCATTATGTTTCTAGACTTCCATTAATTAGATGGCTTCCTAACTCGCTTAGCAATTAGGTTAGTGTAAACTCCATGGCCCGTTGCAGGGTTGCAATCCACTTAAGCTCCACGATGCATGCAGTCTTCTTCAGAAAAGAGGTAAGTGAGAGGGTTTATAGCTTTCTGGGTGTTCTTGCTCACCACACTGGACACATTGGTACAGAGAGAAAAGCAACTGATCCTGGGATGTTTCTCTGCGTTGGCTACAAAGCCTGTGTGTTCCCAGTCAAGTGCCATGGAAATCCTGTTGGGACTGAGCACATAGCTGCACTCACTGCAGCCTAATCAAGTGGTATCTGAGCTCCAATCCTCTTATGTTGCTTGATTGGACCACACTTCTCTCAAACTGGATTGAAGTTTCCAGCTAGAACTCCAGAGAGAGAGAGAGAGAAAGAGACGGGGAGAGGAAGAGAGAGCGTATTAGTGGCTCTGCTTTTGTTTCACACTCTTGCCTCACTGTTAACTGTAGACCCTCGACATGGACGTGCATTCATGCATCAGTAACACAGTGAGGAATTATGAGTCTGCTGCTCTTTTTTTTTTTTCAACATCATCAACACAGCTATGGAAAGCAAATGCAGGATGGAAATGAGTCCAAATGAACTCCACTCCTCTCCCGCTTCTCTGAATCTGAATACCTCAATTTCCCGGGCTCCAATTACTTTTGTGTGAGTTACGAAAGCTGATCCTTTCTTCCTTCGTGGAGCTCTTTTCACACCAAATGCCATGACCTTGAGACGCACAAGTACATAGTTCCAGAAGCGTCTCTAGGGCTGCGCCACACCACAGCGAGGCAAATCGACCTCAGTTCACGCTTTATCATGTAAAAATCCAGGCCCTTCACTTTTCAAGAAGACACTGTCAAAGGTTTCAAGTGCCCCATGTTCATAAAAGATATAAAGACAAGATTCAAGGTGCAGGTCGATTGCTTGGGTGAATTGAAGGAGGTAATTAGCATTCTCATGGAAGAAGGGACGATGGATCAACCCATGTTATGCCCAGATGTCAGGGCCGGGCCTTTAGTGCACTGGTCCATGAGGCTTGATCCATAGATGGGAGACAATGTCACTGGTAGTAATTAGCTACTCCAGTCAAGTATCCCTAATGGGATTAACGGGTTGGAATACTATGTATCCAACAGAGAGCAGTAGCCTTTAGGGCTGCGCTAAGCATAAAGGCACCCATTATCAACTCAGAACACTGACAGTACATCCCAGTTGAAAGTGTCAAATCAGTTGTAGCCGAGGAATTTACAGTGCTTGAAAAATAAAAAAAAAATAAACAGGGCCACGGAGGATGCTCTGTGGTGTCTTTGTTCACTTTAGTTAATGGAGAACAGATGGCTATCCCATGTTCTGTGATGACGTACCAGGGAGGCTTGTTTAGCCTTGTTATGCTAAACTTCTCTTTGCCTCCTGAAAAACAAGAAGGCATTTTACAAGGACACAATGCGCTGAAAAGGAAACAGAGTGAATAAAAGAAGTGAACAAACCATTGACTCTTATCACACACACACTCTCTATTCATTTTGGATTGTTTGAACAAAACAATGTCGAGAAGAGAACTGTGCAGCTATTCAGCTGCTTATAAGATGAAGTGATCAGTGCAGCCTGAATCTACAGTGTTGCACATGGGGACTTTGTCATTTGCATATCACTGGATTAACAAGCTCGCCATAATTTCTTTCAGCCTAAACTGTGAATGGTTTCCCTCAACATGTGTCTTTGTCTCAGTTATAGCTGCTGCAACAATGTGAATACATTAATAGCTAACTAACTCAATAAAACTGAGTTAAAAAACTTTGGTTTAAGCAGTAGCTCATTTTAGTTAATGATTGCAAAATAGCCCTATAGAAATGAGTGCACTGATGCAAATGTACATAAAATCAAGTAACCACTATTACTTGTTACCACGTATCATTGTTTTTATTTTTATCAGTATGAGTACAACACAAACCATACATAAAAAGTGTACATAGTCTTTCCATTTCTTGGGTGAGTCTAACTAACAAGTAACAATTTACTGATTCACCACCACCAGGGGCGCAGAAAGAATGGTGCGTTCCGTTTTGTCAACACTCAGAATTTCAAAGGTCATTTCCCAAGCTGGGATCTCCAACTCGGAAACTCGGAGCAAATTCACCAACCCAACACTGTATTCCAACATGACTGCCACCATATAAGCACTGCTACTTTTACCATGAATAGCACTTCTGTCATATTTGTTTCACATTAAATCAGTCGTACGCTGAAAACAGTTTAATTTTAATGATGAACATATTTCTACCCTGTCGTGTGTTGATATTGACAGGTAATGCTAACGAATGCAAGCCTGAGATATGCTTGCATCCATGTTTTTCCCCAACTTAACTGGAACATGGTGAACTAAGGGCGTGACATCACTCCCAGTTCGGATGGAAATGGAAATGAGCCCACTTAATTTCTTATCACTTAATTTATAACATCAGTAAGCATTTTACTGGGGAGTCAATAGTCTCAATAGCTAGTTTCAGATCTTCTTCAATAGAGCAGAACAAGTTGATTTTGTAAATTATATTCCCAATTATATAAGAGTGGACACCAGTGTGACTGACAGCGGGAATTTTATATATGGTCTATGGTAAAACAACAACATCTACACAAGTGATTTTCTCTTTAAGTTCACAGAAAATCAAGTTCCTTTTGATTAGTGGCTTTGTTTGCTGAGGTGAAGTAGGCCGATATTAAAGTTGCATTATACCATATATGCATTTTGCAGTTAACAAGCCTTTTTGACAGAGACCAGGAGCTGTAAAGTTCATATATCATGTATACAATGGATTAAACCAGTCATTATTTCTAAAAGCTCTCTTGGATAAGGTTTACAAAAGAGACTGGATCATATAAATCCACTGAATAAACTGTTTAAAGCTTTTTATTTTGTTAATGGCCATAACTGAATATATATTCAGATCTGGCATTGGCATTCAACCTGAGAGATTTGATCTTAAGTGGCCACTACACTAATTCCTGTCTGTGCATTCCACGTCTTTTCCTCACTCAATATGTAAATACACATGCACATAATTCCTGTTTTTGAAGACCAAATAATGGTTTTAAGTATGTGTGTGATTATTCACATCTGTGATTCTCCCTTTGCAGCCTTTCAAAATGGCTGCTGTGCAAAGAGCCAATTATTGTCACACTTTTAACACAAGCTCGGTAGTTTATTTTAATGTAGTGTTCCCTGGTGTGACCACTTAAAACAACTTTGAACTTTTCTCCACACTGACACACAGTGGGTCTCTCACTGGCGACTAAGGCAGAGATAAAAAAAATTAGCTCTGATCATGTCACCTGCACTTCAGTCCAAACAGTTCAGTACTGTTGCTTTATGAACTGGTGGCAAAAACAAAATTCAGTGAAATGAAAAAGACAATATTCCAGTTGGAGTGACAGGTGCCAGTTCAAAGCACAAGCTGATTTTACAACTGTACAACAACATAACATTGTGGGATCAATTCTCTGTTTGATTGAAGCTATATGCATGTTTTAAATACTATTAGGAAAATATTGCGTTGCATTGCAGTTCAGCTGAGAGTTTTTTTTTGTTTGTTTGTTTTTTTCTTCTCCCAGATAACCCTTGGTGGCTTGTGCAGTGCTTTGTTCTTCATGAACATGGGCTTATTCTGGCTCTGCATATTGCAACTCTGTGTTTCACACTCCTGGACATGATCCTGTTTTTATCTCAGTTCCAATGAAACTGAGCCAGATTCCCACTCCTACACTTTACCACACACAGGTGTAAACAGTGCTAATTAATCTGTTTGGATATCAGAGCTTCTGCCTGCTCCACCTGTCAAAACAAAAGAAAAGCAAAGCACAGTGTTGCCAGATTAGAGCATTTTCCACCGGCAAAAAAAGTTAAACTTTTATTCCAGAAGTTCCACACTGCCAGCGAGGCAAGGAGGGGTGATGTGGTGTGTACAGGATGTAAATTAACATAATTTGAGTGATATTTTTTTAAAAAAATCATTGTTAACTTATGGCTGCCTGCAGGTATATTAGAGAAAAAAAACACATTTTGAAATTTTAAGTTGACAATATCGTAACAATTTGTTTAAAACTGATGTTTTGTTGCATTGTAAAGAGATTTAAGCAATTTAAGCTTGCAGCGACACCAAAGCTGCTATTCTGCTGTGGCGCCATTTGTATTAAATACAAACTAACAATATCAAACTCAAAGTCACAAAATTTGGTGGAGGTGGAAGTGGAAAAATAAACCCTGTCCCATGATTTAAAATCATAGATTTTCACTACGGGCTTTGGTGTAGGGAGACTGTGGTTTCATAGAGAACGGGCATAGATTTAATCAGGTGAAAATTATTGTTTCCTTGTGACCCCATTTGGCCGGCATGTTTTCAGTGTGTGCAAATTTAACAAGTTGGTTTTACCTAAAAAAGTATGCAAATTTTAGATGGGAGGGTTAAAGTAACCAACTTAACCTACTTATTGTGAGTATGCTGCACTTAAAATAATTTGCCAATGTGAGTATCCAGTACTTAAACATAGTACTGGATACTAGTTATACTACGTTACTTAATTTTATTAAGTGTAAAAGAGTTGTTGTAACCTAATTTTGATACAAATAGAAACCAAACAAAGGCCTGAAATCATTTTCTATAAATTGTACTGTAATAATTACACCTAAAAATTGATCTTTCAATATTTTATGTAAATAATAATGCCCAAAAACCTTGCATTGGCAACACACATTGAGTTGATTCAGCAGGTATGTTTATTGGCAAATGGTAAAAATTCATTCAACCAACCTTGGGTATTGGACTGATTTGATGAACAATAGATATTGCTACAGAACAAACAAAACTGTGTTTTTTTTTATTAAACTGCAAAAATGATATAAAATATAAAGTGTCTGGACAATGCATATCATTAAAACAACAATAATAAAATTATATATCTTGCTGACCTTCACAACATTCAACAATTTAGCAGCTGGCCCTTGTCAACAGCAAGAACCAAGCCAACTGGATCTAAGGCAATTTTGACATAACATTTTTAAATATCAGCGTATTTCTGATCAAAACTTGAACCACAATGAAAATACTTTTCTGGGATGAAAACAACACTATCATTTCACAACATCTATCATATCACAAGAGAATAATATCACATCTACCTAGAAAAAATAAAAATTTTTATTCACAGTATTTAATAATAATTATTGTGTGTGTGTGTGTGCGTTCAAGCGACCCAGCCGACCCGTGCAAGTGGTCAAGCGAGAGAGAGGTAGCGCAGCATTGTAGTGTCTGTTGATGTAGCTCCCCCCCTATGAAAATGTCATTGTTTTTAAGTATCTCCTACGTGCTGTTAAACACAGCAAAGAATTTTTAACACAGCTTTTTCAAACATCCTAGTTTTATTTTGGTTGCTTCCATTATTTGACTTTGCACACAGAAATGAAATTATTCCACAAAAACCAAAAACTACCAGGGTCAAAATTATGAGCTCCCTTAAGAACTGACATTTTTATTGAGCCATAGCACAAGCCACCGTTGTGCAATGATGTGCTTAACTGTGTAATGCCCAAAACTTTTAAAATCAAGTTAAAACTGAGAGTTTTCTCCAAATTTACACACAGTGTCAAATCTTTAGTAAGGGTTTGAGCTGTCACTTGAGAAAGCATCATGCCAAAAACAAATGAAATCAGTTTAGACTTGAGAAAAAGGATTGTTGATGCAGGAGAAGGGTTTACAGAGTTATCACAGTGTTTCCAAGTGTCAAGAACTGGACTGAGAAGCATCATCAAGAAATTCAAAGAGAGTCACACAATACAGAACAAGCCTGGCAGAGGTAGGAAGAGAAAGATTTCAATTCAATTCAATTCAATTTTATTTGTATAGCGCCAAATCACAACATACAGTATCTCAAGGCACTGTACATAATAAGGCCAAAACCTTTACAATATTACAGAGAGAAAAGAAACCCAACAGTTCACACAATGAGCAAACACTAGGGGGCAGTGGAGAGAAAAAACTCCCTTTTAACAGGAAGAAATCTCTGACAGAATCAGACTCAAAGATGTGCGGTCATCTGACTCGACCGGTTGGGGTGAGAGGAAAATGGGGGACAGAGGAGAGGTGGGGGACAGAAAGGGGGGAGAGAAAGAAAAAGAGGGAGGTGAGGGAGAGACAGAAGAGAGAGACCAGGAGCAAATATACAACAGTTGTATCAAGTTTAGAGTCAGTTATGTCATGTTAATAGAACTACAGTGTCATTTATACAAGCAGCAGCAAACATTATTGATAAGAAATTATACTGATG
>JAFBJR010000181.1:1428811-1491311 GCA_016785285.1 Brachirus orientalis
CTCTCTGTGTATATATATATATACACACCTCCTCTTGCACTCCTTCTCTGCCACTTCATCCGAGTTCTTTTGTGTCCTTTTTTGTTCTTTTGTTCCAGCATTACTTAGTGTTAGCCCCCGAGTGTGACTGACCTGATTGCTTTGTGGATTTTGCCAACTGCCTTCAGTCCTTGGATACCTTTGCCTTCCTGGTTTAGACCTCTGCGTACCAAACTTGAATTGAATTAAAGAACATTGTGGGAGTTTTGCATTTCAGTCATTCTTTCCTTGTCAAAATATATAGTCATAAAACTACATATATTAAGTCTATATAACTATGTATATTAAGTCAATATGCTAAGACATAATTATTTTTGAATAGTTAATGACTCACAACATCATAAACATTTACATTGTACATTACATTACATTAAAAGTGCACCCTAAAGGTGATTCAGCCTATTACTTCATTCTCTCTGGAGTGATACTATAGTCAGCATACTGAATAATAGCAGCAATCTTTTCATACGTTGACTGTACAAACTGTGTTTAATTTATGCTATAATCATCCTGGCTGTATTTAAAATGCACACAACAAACAATTTCACTCTATTATAAATCTTTATTTTAATGTGAATTTTATAATCACTTTGCAATACCGGGTTGAAACAAAAAAGAAACCGGGAATGCTAATCCAGTATGTTATTGTTATAGTGCTGTGTGTTTACATTCATGCAGTATACAGTAAATGTGATTAACCATAACCCAGGGAAGGAAAATTATTCATTGAAAAAAGAATTAAACATTGCACATAGATATGCATCCATATCCATTGATAACATGTAACATGTAGAAGCATATAAATTATCTTTATTATGTGCCGTTGAAATAACAGTGAAATACTGAGCCACTCAGTGTTTCGCGATATTAGAAAAAAATAATTATTGTGTCTGACTAAAAACAGACTTTTAAAGTACATGTTCAGTAAACATGTTAGTCCATTATTATTATTTCTTTATTTATTATATGAACTGTACAAAATATAGCAATATAACACCAACATCACATAATCATGACAGACTCACAGCTGCACATTCAAATAGGTGTGTTAATGCAAAAAAAATCACACCTCTATTGCCTCAAGTATTAAGAATATACAGTATATATATATATATATATATATATATATATATGACTGGATTCATTTTTAAGTGCAGACCAGGAGATGGAGGTTTTGGACCACTGTCAACTGTGTATGTAATATTCTAGTACAATAATATGATTATTTACCAGAAATTCAAAATTCTTATTACTTAGATTTGCTCCCACCTGAATGTTTTCAGAGGAAATCTACATTTATGGATTTGGAAGACAAGCACTTTTCATAAATCCTGAATTGTGTCACAAGCACAGAACATAAGCTCTGCTGTTTCTATATTTGTGCTTCAGAAATAATAATTTTCCTTCATAAAACCTAAATGTTTTTTTTCTTATGAGTTCATTGTTGGGGCATATGTTTATCGTTTTCTGCATGCAGACCTTCAGTGTGACCAGAGTCGGCCTCAGGCTGACCTGGGTGCTGGTGAAATTTCAGACCCGTAAATTTTTGTGACTGACGCTGAGACAGATTTGTCAGCTTAAAACATCTTGAGGTTTTTAATTTAGTGGATGGTAGGAAAACTTAAATAATGATGCTCAACGTGGTAACAACTACAAACAGCCTTGTACAAACAAGCTGAAAGTTGTTTTTCACTTCCTAGTGGAGTGGAGGTAGGAATGGTATATATCATCAATCTACATGTATTTCCCATGAGTACTGGGACTAGGAGAGCTGATAACTATATCACTATAGCATGGACATAATTGTGCATGGAAACTGACATTTTACATGTTTCTTTTCAAGTAAAAAGCATTCCTCATTTTGTTTTTGGACATTTTTTTTTTCCCAATCTCAATTTGTTGCTTATTTCTAACCAAAAAAATAGATTTTCAAGTGTTTTTGTTGCCATCCTCCCTTCACATCTTTCCCATCTTGATTAAAAAAAATTGAATCCAAGTTCCTTATTCTGTATGTTGTTTTTTCCATGGTGCAAGTTCCTTAATTTGTTTCCTTCCCTTCCATTATTTGTGGTGCCATTGTTTTCATCCAGTTTTTAGTCATTCGTTTTTTTCCGCTGCTATCCATACGTAACGTGATTTTATCTGTTTTAATGTCAGAGAGTGACATCACTGAAAGATGTTTTCAATTTCTTCACTTAATTTGGACGAGAAATGCTTTAAAGGTGAACATGGATATAATATATGGGCATGTTTGCATTGTTTTCTCCACAATCACACCTCATTTCATGATCAACATAATGTGCCGGTGCTCGCTGGATGGTAAAATGACAACTGTGCGAGTGTGTTTTTGGAACTATGGTGTCAGATGAAAGACAGCGCTACATGTCGTCCTCTGCTGTTAAAGTCCAGTGATGATCATTCACACTCTCTTCTTCCTGATGACCAGCAGGGACATGTATTAGTTTTTTTTGTTTTTTTTTTTTTAAACATGGGCTTGTCTTTGTCAAGCTAACTGACAAAAAAGTAGGTCACCATTTCCTCACCACTTCAATCTGCATGTCACTCCAACTTGTAAAAGTCATCCTCCCACAAAGGCAGCAGCCGTCGCTGTGTACAATATGACTAAAATGCTTCAGATCAAGTGAAGCAAAAAGAGGAGGATGTTTCACTCCAGCATATCAAGGGAAATGCTTTGTTTACCTGTGTGGGCTTTTTACTATTACTGGTAGGTAAACCATCGAAATACCACCCGGCCCAATAAAGAACACTCGATATCTGTGCTGCCTTTATTCGCAGAAAACAGCCTCTACCTTGCTGTCAAGTGAAATGTTTAATTAATGCATGCAGTGTTTGTTTATACATGGGTTTATTTATCAGTTTTTCTTGCTTGTGTATTAGTTTTTGTTCTCCCCGAGTTCTCTGGAGCTTTGAATAATTGAAGTGATTTGTATTCTCTTAAAGGCGGTAAAGAAAGGGCCCTAGGGGAAAGACTGAGATTGAAAATACACACGGCCAAAAGTTTATCTCCATCCGCCTCCTTAAACGGCCCTGTTACTGTTTAAATATCTCTTATGAGTTTTTAATATGGAGGCAAATGGTGGGGGGAAGAGAAAAGCATTGTAACTGACATGTTTTTCAAGGGCCCGAATGATAAAAAGGCATAATAAATATTTGTTTTAAAAATAAATATTTTCTTTTTTCCTTCAACCCTAAATATAGATGCTCTTTTTTTTTTTTTTTTTTTTTTTGATGTGGTAAGCCGTATATCTGCCTTTGAGCCTCTCTCTGTACACAAGGTAAAACGTTGGCAAGGAGACAATATTATTCAAATGTTGCTCGGAGCCTTGGCAGTCGTTTTAAAGGTTAAACAGCACTTTAAACGTGGGCCATCCAAATGTTACAGCGCAAAAAAAAATTCACTTGCCGTGGCATGAGACATGTAAAAACACAACAGACGAGCGTGCCCACACATCCATGCAGGCCGAGAGCTCGGGCACTGATGGTAGCCGCCTCGCACTAAGGTTATTCACACTGCACCCCATGTTAACAATGCGGTTTATCAATTTGCAGTAATGCTGGAGGTGCGTTGTAATACAAAGTGTTTCTCACTTTTGAATGGAGTGCTGGCAGCATTTTGTTGGAAAAACCCAAAAATTCAATTAGTGCAAATTTTCCTGCAAATGCACTTAACTGAAGCTCTTCCTTTAATTTACATTTTGCATTTTAACACAAAACCTTGACTATTTTTTCCCTCTTTTTCAGATTTTATTTTATATGAAGTTAAATCTGGGGTATGTAGTACAGTGCAACTGATCAATAGTTATAGAACCTTTCAGCATATTGTAAACTGATCTAGTGTCAAGTGTTGCTAAATCCAGCGTTGTTTACCACTGCCTAAGCTGCAGAGTGATGTAAAGATACAGACAAATTGGACAATAAATGTGATAAAATATACAGTATGTCAATATGTGCGGTGCCTCACAAGTGGTGCCTCAGGTGGACAGGGTTCAAGAGAGGGAGAGCCTTCATCCCATAATTTAGCTCAAACTTAAAGGTCTATTGTGTAAGAATCTGTGTCATCAAAAGGTGAGACTGCAGATTATAACAAATGCAGGACTTCTCTGCTCAACACACCTTTTCTCATGTACTTTAGGGAAACAGTAGCCTCTGTTTCAAAAATGCATATTGGCTGGTTTGTCTGTCCGGGATGTGTTGTGGCAATTATAATAAGACCATGGTGAGTGTGGAAATAAAGACATAAGAGCAGCAGCTGTCTTTGTGAATTTAAATTTTTCTTGCAAGAGGAACAGACAACACAGAGCATCCAGACAGTCTGTGCAGTAGTTCAGGGGAAAGGAGTCACTGTTTGGTCTGCGGATACCAGACACAGAGAAGGAAAATTGAACCATGGGAGGAAAAATCAAGGCACAAATTAGTACGTTGGTATGTTGGCATGCTACAAGGCTTATATGGAGACATTAGCTCATACATGTCAGTTTGTCCTGCAATTTTCCCGTTACAGGATGCTGTAGACGCATGGCAGCACAAAATCACAACCTCCTTAAAGCAAGGTATTTGTTGAAAGTACATCCTTATAGCTTATCCTGAACTGCACAATTTTGATTTTAAAGTTCCAGTGTGGGATCTCTGTTGCCCGCCGTGGTTTTCTGAAGAATTACAAAAAGAATCTGTGGTGGCATCCAGGAAACTTAAGTGGAGTTGCATGGTGAAGGAAACAGCAGCAGCTGTGATCAGCAAAGGCAGCTGTTCAGGGAGCATTTGATTTCCTATTGGCGGAGCATGAATTTTCAATGTTGCATTTGCAAAAAGCCAAAATCTTGATGGTGTTTCTTTTTTAACAGCTTGGACTCCAGAAGTACAGAAGAAGCGCATACTGTACTTGTTTCAACAATGAAAGGTTGAGTGTGTAATAATTATTGAAGTCTAGTGGTGAGACCGCCGAGAGCAACAAACTGAAAACTCCTCCACTCACGTCTCTCTTTCCCACACATGTCACAGAAGTACGGTGGCCCTCACATATCAGACAGAATGCTAATGCTGCCACAATCCTGTCCACTCTTCCACTTATGCATCATATTTATGTGGCCTTGTTTGCATGGCAGGCTTTTGTCTCGAGATGTGAAATGTCAGTCCCTTCAGGCTGTTGTACAAGCATAGCATCACCAGACGGCAGCATCCATAAAGCAATGACCTTGAATTTTGTGCATTAAAAATGCTTTATTCTAAGACTGGGTGAATAAAATATCAACACACTTTTGCTAGTATATTCAATCGCTTCCAGTAAATGTTGCACACTGCATCCAGTCTTTAAAGCTACAGTCAGCAGGATTGCTTGAAAACAGCTGATTGTTGACTTTTTGATTTGCAGAGGTCTGTCCTGAAAGATTAACACAAACAGACATAGAATGCACTGGGAACCGTCTATCTCCAGGTTTGAAACCCTCTGTCCATGCTGAAACAGGTTTTATAGTGTATATTGTGACTTCGTTTTTCCTTTAGACTCTTGATTTTTTTCAAGAGTATCAAACAGCTATATCTCTCTCTTTCTTAGTCTCCTTGATTTACATTATGTTCAACTGATCTGAAAAAAATAGATGTTCAGTAATATCACAAAAGCAGTTTTTACAGACAAACAGACACCAGTGGAAAAAGACCAGTGCATGTAATTAGCGGTTACCTGAGGTGTTTCTTGTAAAGTTAATTTGTACCTAAAGAAAATACCTCTTTTTAAAAGCTCTTTAAATCCAATTTAATTAGCATTAGAGGTGGAATGTTTATGACCACCTCAGATCACAGAGAGTTTGGGATAATTTACTTTGATTTTATCGCCAAGTGCTGCAATAGACACATTTTACAGCTCAAACGCCTGTAGACAGACAGCGGGTGATATGTATGTGCGATGGAGAAAATGTGGAAGAGTGTGATGTTTGTTAAATTAGTTTTTCTCTTGGATATGCATATATGTAATGTGTAATTTTGATTAGCACTGCACATGTAAATGTATCTGTGCTGCTGTGATGGTGGTGCAGAGGGATGAAAGGAAAAATAATCAGAAAAAAAATCTATTTACAGTATATTTATTGCAAAAGTATCCACTTGTGTGCATCCATTTAATCAGATATATCATGCGCCTACCTACTGTGACACATGTTAATACTGAATGATAATAACAACAATGCAACAGAAAAATACAGTACATGACTTTATACTGTTGTGATGGCAATGCAGAAAAAAAAGGTTGTTAGATATAACATTGCAGTCTTATGTCACCCAACAATTGTTCAGTGTGTAGTTTGCACTAACTGCATACATGATATAATATCATTATCATTAACAACTGTGCACAAACTGCTCATTCGTATGAATTCTTTATTGTTGTTGATTTTTGCTTGTTTTCGCGGCAATGAATAAGTAATTACATGCAAGGTTTCCATAAAAACTAAACACATATTAGTATTACTAAACCTTTATTTTTACCAGGGATGAAAAAATCACATTGAGATTAAAATCTATTTTACGAGTGCGCTCTGGCCAAGAAGGCAGCACACAAGAACAAAGTGACAACAGACAACAAAACAACAAAAAATGTAATTAAAAACAAGAACAGACAGATTGATACACTTGGTTAAATAAAAACCTCAGGTTTCAGCTGGGGTGCTTTAAGCAAAGGCAGTCTTGCCAAACTCTGATACTGTCTGCACAACATCATACAAAATATACCTACTTGACCGTAGATTGTACTCACGTCTACTAGGTGTTGAAAGAGCTGATATATAAGAAGGAAGCTGACTAGTTATTGCTTTACACACAAATATTAACCAGTGTTTATGTCTTGTAAAAAGTGAGGACCAACCAACCATGTGATGGGTAGGGTAACTGGCATAAGTGATAAATCTCAGCAAAGAATGATACATGGATTCAACCAGCCTTTTCCTTGCTTGTTTGATGAAGAAAGATCTGTTTCTAAAGTAAAAACCCAGCTTCAGTTTACAGAGTAAATTCTCAATATGGGAATATGAACTTGGATCTGTGTGATGAGAACTTCGACTTTTGGATCAGGACAAAAATCTGAGGCCCGATTCTAAAGTGAAATCATTTGAATTTATCAGTAGTGTGACTCTAAACTGACATCATTTTGTCGGTTCGGTAACGTTCAATATCGTAATAATGGAGTAAATCAGAAGCACGCACATGTGCCACCACAGTAAAACCAGTGGCAGGTGTTAGTGTTGTGGCTCATCAGTGTTGGTACTTCTGTTGTTCATTCTTCTCAGTCGTCTCTTAGTTCTGTATTCACCCTGACGTAGCATAGCAGCTCCTTCGCTGACTATGACCAGAAAGTGAACACATATTCTGAACTCACTGGCTACCTGAGAGTTTCAGTATCATTTTTTGGTTTTTAAAGCCCTGGAAATCTCGGGCCCTCTACAACCCTTCTCCTTCTTTTGGTCTTTTAATCATTCAAGGAATAACAACGCAAACTCATAGAGAGACAGCTCTTAGTTGCTTGACCCACATTTATGGAACAGCCATCCTGAGTGCAGCACAGAACATACATATTTTAAAAGTCAACTCGAGACCTACCTTTTCAGTCTGGCTTTCAATTAAATGTCTTTTAATTAATTACATGATTTATTATTTCATATACCTTTCTTTTCTTCTTTGTATCTTAATTCCATTTTATGTCTCCAATTCTATATTGTGTCTTTTAGCATCCCCTGACTTTTTCAGTCTGTTTATACAGATTTTCATCCATCTTTATCTTATTTTTTTTTTACTTTTATTTCAATGATCTACCTCCATTTGTTATGTGTTATTGCCTTTTTTTCTATTCCTCAATTTTAGTTGCTTTGATTTAAACTAAGTGTTGTTAGTGTTTCCCATTGTCTCCTTTTGTCATGTAAAGCACTTAGTGCTATATTTGTGTGAAAAGTGCTATATAGTGAAGTCTGATTGTTTATGTGATGCTAACACACATATGCGAAAAACCAGTCCAAGCTGCACATTGTTGAACTTAAGTTTTTAAGGCAATATTTTGATTTTTGGCAGTGACACAAACTCCACAGTCGCAGTAGGGCATGCAGTGATTTTCAGTTTATTTTGGCCAATGAAATGCTGTGCAGCACTGGGAGGTCAGTCTCAGAAGTGGAGGACAGACTTTGCAGTACACAGAGTCTGTACTATGGAAAATAAACCACACAGAATGACAATGACGGGGTAGTGTCTTCGATTTGAAAAGAAAGAACTCATTGAGAATGTAGGGAGCACATCGTGTATAGGTTTCCAGATTCACAGAGGGAAGTTGCGTTCAGTCTAATGTGTGGTAAATCTTTCACGATCAATTCCACGCCGGTGATAAACGACACATCCGAGACTTCAGCTGGATCCAAGAAAACCATTTAAATGGCAGAAGATTTTGAAGGAGAATGCACTTGGCAAATCAAAAAAGAACACTGCTCCAACATGACAACTATCTGGCACTTTCATTCTCTTGTGCAAAAAAAGACACTGTCAGTTATTATGACAGAGTGGTAGATGATGGCAAAATAAATCATGTAAAGAGTTGTGCTAGGAAAAGGGACAAACTCTCACACTGTCATCCTTAAAGATAATGTATGATACAGTCATTGTTGCTTTACACGGGATTTTTGTTTAAAACAAGTAAATTGAATATGATAAAAAGATTACTTTCCAGCTGCCTTTGTGAAAGTTTACTCTTGGATTGTGTTGCGGTTGCAGTTGGCTTATTTTGTTTGTTGTTTGTTTGGTGAGTGGACAGATTGACAAGAATTTGCAACTGGACTCACCTCAGACTGACAGACACTTAAAAGCAAGTATTTATGCACTAAGATTTATATTTTAACAGCAGTCAAAGTACGTATCCAACACAACATTCCTTTAGGGCATTAAAGTTCATCAAGTACAGAATATGCTAAGGATATATTCAGCCAGATCATCATAAAGAGTGTCTTCTGATTGTTGCCCCCATCAGTCACCTTCTCTACACGGATGACATCAAACTGTAAGCCAAGAGTGAGCAGGATTCACTGATCCACCTCCCTGGAATCTACAACAAAAACATTGATGTGATTTTAACTAAATAAATGTGAGTGGATGATATCAGAAGCAGTAAATATGATCAGAATCGAGGGAGTGGTACTTCCTGGAGGCAACAGGAGATGTGCAAGACAATTACAAATGCCTCGCAGTCACACAGGCAAATGGGAACCACAAGAAGATTTGCCTCAACCAAATATCTACAGTGAGTAAGACAGGTCCTCAACAATCAACTGAATGGTCAGAACAAGATCCAAGCCATCAATACCTCTGTCATGCCAGGAACAAGATACCCTGCTGGGACAATTGCCTAGCCAAAAGAAGAGATTGAGGTGTCTGACATCAAAAACAAGAACGCTCCTGACCATGCAAGGAGGGTTTCAAGTCCAGCACACTAAGTGGAAGGATGGAGCCCGAGGACTAGCGAATGTCAAAGCCACTATCTAGGATGAAACAACTACCATCCAAGAATAAATCAGGAAGTTGGCCACCACTAATGAACTGGCAAGTGAATGCCTCAGGCAGCTAGAGCACAGCAGTGAGGGCTGATATTGGAAAAACATACCAAAGGGTGGAGACTGAAAGACACGACAGAGTTCTGATCACGGCCACACAGGAACAAGCTCGAAATGCTAGATCAATAGAGTCTATCACATGATCCTGCTATCATGATTACATGATAGCAGGATACCAGGTGTGTAGACTGAGTAAAGATGCACCTGAGACAGTTCAGCACATCACAACAGGGTGTAAAATGCTGGCTGGGAAAGCTTACATGGAACACCACAACCAAGTGGCTGGAATAGTGTACAGGAACATCTGCACTGAGTTTGGCCTGGAGATCCCAGGATCAAGATGGAAGACGTTTACAAAGGTGATTGAGAACGAGAGGGCTAAGATCCTGTGGGAGTTCTGCACCCAGACAGACAAACTGGTGGTGTCTAATCAAGCGGACCTAGTAGTCGGTGACTAATGGCAGTGGTTATAGATGTAGCAATCCTAAGCGACAGCAACATCAAGAAGAGGGAATAAGAAAAGTTTGAGAAATGACCAGTTGGGAGTCAAGGCAACTATGGTCCCAGTGGTGAGAGGAGCACTCAGGGCTGTACTGTACCCCATCCTAAACTCTAGGTTCAGTTGATAACAATTTTTTGTAGGTTATAATTTTATGAAACAGAATCAAAAGTTGCCAGTTTGAGATACCAACTAATAGTCATCACAAGTGGCTGGGTACATTACCATAGAGTATAAACTTTTCTTCTCATCATAAACTTTGCTGTCTCCAGGCCATGTTTCGGAGTGGGTTTACTGAAGCATTAAGAGCTCAATTCAAAAGACACACCACAAATGAAGTGACACATTAATTAGTTCAACTGGGCATTATTGAAATGCAGTGCAGTAACTGAAATTCAGCAGGCTTTGTTTGGTCGATGAAATGCGATATCAGTCTGCCTCTTGAAACTGAATTAAAGAAGCTGCAGTGACGTCACTCGACAGTGTGAGGTCTGAGACCTGCTGACGTTTGAATGTTTGTCGGTTTTTTCCTGTTTATTTTCCTAGAATTTGACTGACAACATGGTTTCACTGTAGGTTTTCTTGAACATCACCATGCAAATTGATGTTCTTTATGGACCTTTGTGTGGGTAGTGATTATTTTACAAAGTGACACACATGTTTTTTTAAACAGTCTAATGATGGGGGGAAAACATAAATGTTGTTAAAGGCTGTAGTGTGTAAGAATTAAATACAAATAAATGTCATTCCAGCTATTGCCAAAGAGTTCTCACACTGCTGATTAAGCCCATCAGCTCCACATGACTCTCCCTCTGTTTCTCAGAATAGCAATGTTTTGAATGTCATGTCGCCTGGCAACACTCAAAGGCTGCACACAGGAGGTGATTCATTTTACGTCAAGACTGAAAGAGGAAACACAACATCAACATTGGCCAAGTTAGACAGCCGCGACTGGTTGGACCTAGGCTTGAAACAGTGATTAACACCTACAGGAAGTTTCAGAAGTGGGTTCTACAGCTCAAATCTCCTGAAATTACACAGAATTCTGAATTACGCTCACAAAAGCTTAAAATAGTTCAGATTTAAAGGCCCAGTGTACCAGAATACGTGACGTCCAATTAACAAAAGGAGAACTCCTCCATTACAGCAATTAATCATTCTTCTCTAGTTTCTTCTTGAAAATTCATACAATATAATATTATACAATAACATAGTATAATATTATTATCATTTTTATTTTACAACATATGTGGTACTTGTCAAAACAACTTTTTTTTTTTCCCTCCAATTCACACATAGAGCAGTTGCCAACAAACACAAAACAACTAATTAATGTTAAGTTATGAATAAAGTTTGAACTGAATAGATATGCTGATTAGACATGCCGCATGTGCATGTAGCCGTGTCGCAGCATGGTCAGTTAAATCTTCAGAAATAGGATAAGCATAAGTCAAAAATATAATAAAAAAAATAACACCAGCCTTTTTGGAAGCATCAAGCTTAAGGAGAGAAGCTTACAGACACGTGAGGGTCCATCGGGAGGGGCCAAGCAAAGGGGAAGAGCCTCAGAATTGAAGTAGAGATGGATCTTTAGTCTAAGGCCCCAGTCTACATTTAGACATGTATAAAAATGTAGCAGGGGGCATATGAAACTTTTTCTTCCTGTGGTAAAACAAATCCCAGTGTTTTTGACAAGTTCAAGTAGAGGGAACTTCAAGAGGAGATGTTTGTGTGGCTGCAGTTTACATTCTGTTCATCATTATGACTGTGACTGTCACAGCAAAGTATATAAATAGATAAATAAATGAGCAGTTAATATGACATATGAAATAGTTTATATCAAGAGGGAGAGAGAGGAAGAGGGAGAAATACATACCTTTTAGAACTGTTATTTACTGTGGAAATGGCCTGAATTCATTGTTGGAGGAAGTTATCACATGCATACCCACAAACTTGAGACAAATACTCTCACACACTTCAGACAATAGTCTCACTCACACACAAACACACACAAGGCAACCCACCCTTTCTGACCTGGAAGCTATATGAAAAATATGTAATTTTATTTTATTTTCTTGCTATCCCCAGATATTATCTAACCTTGACTGAGAACCACCGCCTCTTTCAGTGATCATGAGTAAAGGCGCTCACAAAAATTGAATTGAATTTGTTAGAGAGATAACCGCTTGAGATGTAGCGTCTCCTTTTCACGGAGGTCCGATAAACACAATTATAGAACACCTTTAAACAACACAGCAACAGTTAACATACAATACAGATACACCATCCCCACAAACTTAGCTCTTGTGTGACAATGAAAAAAACATATCGAAATATTATTACAAAGGCCACTTATAGGTGTGACAGATTAAAAACATGAGCATGTAATGTGGAACAATTAATTGACTTCCGAAGAGAACTTCACCAACCATTTATGATATAATCACAAATCTTGGTTGTACAATCAGAGCTCTCAAAAAAGTAAAACCATAAAAGGGAATTTATTGGATTTTGTAACTGTAACTGTAGGATTTTTGATGGCACTGCTGAGCCAACCTCTTCTCAGGTTGTGTACCGCTTTTTTACCTGTGAGAAGATTCTGTGTGTCCACAGGAGCCGCCTGTTCAATGATCTGACACAGAAATCACACATAGCATTTGTGGCAATGCAGTACATCAAGATTTACAGGCAATGCTCTCTACCTCCATTCGTGACGCAATAGAATCATCTAAAAAATTGTACTGGTTTTGAGTAACGAGGGGTGAAAATAAAAGTGGATGATGTTTTCAGAGATGGTTTCCCATGAGGAAGCTCCCTGCAGGCTTTTCCAGGAGAGCCATGTGAGAGTGTTCACATCTGAGACTTTTGCAGGGCATGCCAGCAGACTCCCTACTGGCTCCACACACACACGAATGGGAAGAATTTAAATGGAAGATTCAGCTCTCCTAGACTTTTCTAATGTTACTGGACTGAATGAAGCTACATTGCATTTAAAAAAAAAAAGAAAAAAAGTGGCTCTGTTTTGGGGCTGCAGTGAAGGTCACATGTTGATAATGTTAGAAAACTAATGTGTAATTTCTGCCACAAGAGTTCTCAAAACAATAGCAAAGGCGAGAGTGTGTGTCTGTTTCAATCGTACACATACTGCTATTGTTCCTTGTGTTTTAGTGTGACACTATTTTCTGTTACTGTCGGTAGTCTCAATAGTTTGCTTGTCATCTACAGTATATCTATTTGGTCTGGGCTATCTGTGTTTGAATGAAGTCAACTCGTCGCCTCGCCCAGCTCATATACAAATCATTTAAAGAATACGCTTCAAATAGCAATTTAACATATCGGCTTCTGCGAGGTTAGTTTTCCTTATAATATCTTGAAGAATGAAACACCGTAATCCTGTTTGTAATAAATGCTAAAGTATAGGCTTCTGCATTGTTTATACATTAGAAGTCCTGTTTCACAGTTCACTGGCATTGTTGCTAACAAATGCACATTACTGCCACATATTCAGTATTGAATGACATTTGTAACAAACAATACTGTTTCCCATCTGCAGTGGCAACCAGAGAGAAAATCCTGCATTTAAAGTAATAGTCATTTTATTATTACTTATGTGTTTATTTTTCTTTTCCCTTATTTTTAACCTGATTTTAGCCTCATTCTCTTTGCGATACTATTATATTTATTCATTTCCTTCTCCTCCTCACTTCTTTTTTTTCCTCACCTCTTCTTCGTTATTGTTTTAATGTATAGTACAGCCATATGTTGGTTGGGATGGTTGTTGGGTTGGGGATGGAGGGTGGTGAGTTGTTTTCCTTGATTATGTTTTTATTCTGTGAAGCACTTTTAGTTGCATTGCCTTGTATGAGAAGTGCTATATAAATGAAGTTCAAGTGGAATCAAGTGACGTTTGCAATTCAGCCTACAGCAGCCTGTAAGGCTCAGTTCCTGACCTTTTCCCTAATAAACTGAGGTCAAGCCTCGACTAATGCACAACAAACATTGAAACGCTGAACAGGGCTGGTTCGTGTTGGTGTATTTTATTGCTTCAGTCCTAACAAATAAAGGCTTTGTAACGTCTTTGACTCTACTGAGTGAGTGTCTGGAAACGTGTGCTTTTAAAGAGAGCAATACAGCAACAAATATGAATAAAACATATTTTCTACACAATTCAACATGTGTTACATGAAGACAAGGCTCTGTCAGAGGCTGAGAGAGCGAGATGAAGGGAGGAATGAAGAATTAATCTCCAGTGTACCACATCATTAGCAGCAGGCTGTTAGTCATGAATTAATAAAATCAACAACATCTTGCTGTTTGATTTCAATTACAAACTAGGTCAATAGTGCATCCTAAATAATTAGACCTGCACATTAATAGATTATTGAATATTTCTGGGTGATTTAACCAGGAGTGGTTTGCCATGTCTCATGGAGTTGATAGATCAGAGGAGGAAATTATCTCCAGCTTCATTTACAGTTGGAAGGTTGACAGAAACCAAGATAAGGGATTAAGGCAGGATATGACAGTTATTGTGGCTGAACCTAGCTCTGAGTCACTTGCACAAAAGTAGTGGCAGATAAGTTACCATGGAGATTTAGTCTGGTCCAGACCAGACTCAACAACAAGGATTTGTAAAACCTGCTGGTCTCTGGTCAGAAGTACACGTGATTTACCCTCATCCACAATCTTCTCATTGATCTTCTCTTTTGTTTTTACCTTACTTTTATTAACCGCCATTAAAATATAACAAACAAGTTGTGATTCAGTTAATTACGATAGTTACTTACTGTTACTGTTGTATGGATTTATTTTGTTTTTTGTTCATATTGCTGTCGGAGGTTTGATCATTTTTCCTTCGATGCAGTTGAGTTGATAAGAAATGGCTGAGGTTACAAAGGTGATTTCAATTAAGTCAGTGCAATTCATGTCATCTGTGTTTGTTTGACAATGGCGTGCCTGTTTTGGGTAAAATTTTAGATGTTGAAGCTCTGATGCTGAAAATGTTTTTCCGTTGTTTTACTCTTTATGCCCATTTTTCTATGCCATTCATTATGATACGTATACTAAATAGGTAATTGGTACATTTTGAATAATGTCTACATGGATATCATACTTGTGGACATTTGCATCAGTGTTATATACATGGATTGTTCTACATTTTATAGAGATATGTATATTTACACATGTATATTAAGGAATCTTTATTTCCATTTTCTGTGGAAGAGTGAAGTCTCACTCTTAACAACGTCAGCCGGGATTGACTCCAACATGGTACAAAATGAAAGAGTTCCTCTACAACCTTTTGCAGTTTTGTTGTTAAAGTGGATTCGTATGAGATGTATTTCCCGTCTTTTCTAGATACATTTGGCAGGAAGGTGTTTTTTTTTTTTTTGGAGTCAGCTTGTTTTTTAAATGAATGAACTTGATTATATTCGAATGACTTGAGGCTGAATCCCTGACTCTTAATGTGGAATCTCTTTTATACTGAATATAAATGGTGCACTGGGTTCAAGTCAGGAGTTTCCAATGAATAAAAACTAATTACCGTGGATTACAGAGATGAGGAAAACAGCCAGAGAGACAAAGGGGACACGATCGGCCTGTCTTTGAACCCTAAGGAAATAGTGTAATAGGGTGTGTGTTTGTGTGTGTCAGTGTAGGTTTGGTTAGCTCAGTAAGAATGTCTACTATATAAAGCTCAATAAAACTGCTTGGTTCGAGCACATTTACCTGCGCCGCTCTGCTTTGATAAATGCCACGGCTGGCTGCAGAAAATTGGCTGCAAAGGACAGGGTGACTAATTCCCTCACAACATGGTTGTAAGGGCTTCTCTCTCTCTCTGTGTGGGTGTGTGATTGTGTGTGTGTGCGTGCGCGTGAGAAGGACTTACAGGTTGTTTGAATGAAAATGAGAACTGTTCAATAATACATAAGGCCGTCTGCAGCACACTATTACCAAAGAATATGTTTTATGAAAGCAGCCGTAAATGGTGGCAGCGCGGGTATTTCCACTCCGCCATATATTTTACAGATTTGACAAATTGCCGACACAAGTCGATATTGCATTTGGTTTTCACACTCAGCCGCTTAATGCATTTCCCCAGTCCTGACAATACTGAAAGGGGCTAAGAGACATTAAGCTTTATTATTATTATTATTTTTTTTTTTCACTCTATTGCATTGTTCCGCTGGTTTCTAATCTACAACATCACTTCACATTATGGGTTTTCTTACATCGGGATATGGATAGTTGGACTTCTCAGCTTGTAGGTTGTAAACTTCGCCACATCTGCGCACCATTAATCAACATAATGCCTTATGTGCCGAATTAAAATTGCGTTAAGTTATTTATTTATTTTTGTTCTATTCTGTTCAGCAAATTCGCAATTATCACATTGTGGAAATAACGTTACAAAGGAGTTGCTGATTCTCTGCTGCTTCCATCGTTAAGTCTCAAAATAACACTGTACATAACTTAATTGCTTGGAATCCTGTGGATACAGCCCTGTGAGCTAAAAAATGTTCTCTCTTGACTCTTTTGACAGAGTTTATCCTTTTCCACAAATCTCTCTCGAAGTACGTACTTTATTAATATTGGGTCGATAAAAAAATCTATTTAACAGTGGCATTAAGCCTATTAATAATATGAATTAAAGCTTAGGCATATATATATTTTAAATACTACATAGTTGAAACCATTCTTTAAAAAATGTGGATGTAGCAGCATCTTTTTTTTCACTCTGGGTGAACAAATTATGAATAACCACCATTTTACTTTTTTTTTATTTATTTTACTTTTATTTTTACAAAGATGATAATTTTAGTTAAGTAACTTATTTGTAGACAGTAACTTATGTGTTCTACTAAATCTGAGTGATTTCATTAAAAAAAATACTTGCTGCATCATTTAAACACCCTTGATGTGGTGCTGTCTCCATGTGTTCTTTACAGATGAGAAATCAATTTAAACCACCTCTCTAAATAATATAGGCATTGGAGCTCATAATTATAACTATATATAAATCAGTTGGACTGAAACTGCAAAAGAAAGAAAGAAAGAAATAAATAAAGTGAAAGGATACAAGGACAATATTAGGACACATCCAATGAGCAGATACAAGAACAAGAATTGTACTCTCTTAGAGTGTAAAATCAAAATCCAATACCAATATGGACGTAATCTTTCCCCAAGTACATTTCTTTCTCACAAAAGAATGTTCACACAGTCAAATGTAAGAGTTCATGTTTAAATGCCAATGCCAAATAAAGTAAATAACAAAACTAAAATAAAATGGTAACCTCAACGGCTGAGGTAAAAATAAAGGGCGGTGAGAACTACAGTTGTCAGGGGTAGAACTGTCTATCAACTGATAGTGAGTAACCAAAGAGGATCTCGAATCAACCCCTGCAAAGAACTTGATTAAAGAAATAAACAATTTAAGATGACAAAATGACACGAGTCATTAAAATAATTTATCATGCTTCAGTCTTCACGCTGAAGCCAAACACGTTGTTCCCTCGGGAACTGAGGCGAATGATTCTAGGCACCAGTGTTTTAGTTAAAGGTTTATATTTACCTTTTTTTTAGAACAAGAAAAAGGCTTCACTTATGATACTCCCTCTTTTTTTCTTGTGATAGTCCACCATCAGATGGCTGGTAGATACAGTATTCCCAGTCACCATGTTTTGCCATGGGTTGCTGTGTGTCTGCAAGACAACAGTACATACAGCCAACATGAGAAAGGCCCTGACATCACTGTTGCTATGATTCACTGCTGTACAAATAAAGCTGATTTGATGTGACTCATGAGCAGAAAGTGTTTAGTGGTGAAATCACAGATGCTGTTTGGAACATGCCATCTGCAGTCCACTGGTGTCACCTCACAGGACTTCAAAGTGTGGAGGCAGTCTTCTGTTCATCCATGTACCATAGGTCCATCAGGAGGACTTCAAACACTGTCTTCTCTACTTTCTGCTTTTTGCTGTTAAGCTTTTTTTTTCCTGTCCCAGCATGGCTTTCTGTGATCCTACATCGTATCTGTGAGTGATTGGTCTTACAACCAAAGATAATTGGGAAAAATTTGGGATGATCATCTCACGGTGTAGGCGCTGCTACAGTGAAAATCCTTAGCTTATGATTAAACTGGTGTTTGCATCACAGAGTCATCACACCTGACTGTCTTAGCCAAGTTTATTATTGTGGATCCATAATCACACTGTGTAATTTATAATGACATTAGACCTTATTTTTAAATGCAAAAGTAACTAGGGGTCAGACTTCCAATTTTGGGGGCGGATCAGTGGTTGAGCTTTCTGTTCAACTGGAAGGTTGTGGGTTTGACTCCCTGCGTGTCAACGTGTCCTTGGGCGCCACCTCACCCCACATTGCTCCTGACGGAGTGTGTTAATGGATATGAGCAATGTGGTAGAAAATGTGCTGCACATAGCTGCACTGAAAGAATGTGTGAGTGAAAGATGAGTGTGAATGGGTGAACGACAAAAAAAAAAAAGAAGTGAAAAGTAGCTTTAAGGAAGTAGGAAAAGTAGAAATGTGTCACATAAATACAGACCTTTTATCTTGGTTTTTGTGCAGCACTTCTGGTATTTGCCTCCTTCATGTGCCTGTGAATAGAGCGAGTCTTCTTCTGTGTTGCGTTGTTATCTGTTAAGGTGATATTTTTGGTTCTTCACTGATTATTATTATTATTATTCAATGATCTCCTGCATTTAGGTATTGACTTTGTTTTCTCATTTCAGATAATTTACTTTTGCCTGTAAACCTCCTTTAGTATATACTCCCCTGTTTCATTTCATCCTGCCAATTTGTCTATTTAGTCTCTTGATAGTGTACCAGCATTTTCTACTGTATGATCTTTTTTGTCTTGCTTTTTTTTTTTTTTTGGCCTCTCGATTGCCTCTTACAAATTGATTACTGTGTAGTGACTGGAAATTTCACAAACATCATCTTCCTTACATCATCCCATCTGAGTCTTCAACTGTGACAAACTGGCCGTACTTATTGATAACAAAGAGTAGATGAAAATGACATGTTATTTCCACATTATGTATAGTATTACAGATAGGGAAGATAACAGGAGGAAGTGGCCTCTATAACTCATGAGGATAATTTTAATTATTTTGTTCTGAATATGAATGAATGAAATAAAAAAAAAAAAGAATTAATAAAAGTAGGCAGTAAAAGACAAGACAACTATATCAACTGTTACCTGGGACACCAATATAGAGCACTGACAGGACCTAGCTAATATAAAAGGTTCTTAGTAATCCAGGTTATGGTATTCTTTAGATGTTACAAACAAAAGCAACTGGATGTTGGATGAGACGTAAAATGTCTTTAAGAACCCATTGACTTAATTTTTAACACTTAAAGGCTAGTGACTGAAAATGCCAAACTGGAAGTCTTGCACAAAAATGTTTGCACGGATGTCCACTTACATATTTCTACTTAAATTATGGTCTATAAGATTGCTGCAATCTTGCAGTCTCGAGGATTCATTAGTTCCAGCCGAAGCTGTTGTGAAGCCTCGGTGCGCAGTGTGTATATCTACTGCATGAAGGGTAACGGGCGAGATTGCTTGATGGGGGTTTACTGCCTCGGAAATGCCAAGCGACGTGTCATGGCTAACCTTTGCGGTAAATGTGTGTGGGTGTGTGTTTCCCAGCCTTCTGCAAAAAAAAAAGCTTCCCTTGGCGGAATTGAAGTCACACAGAGAGGCTGTTTTAGTTTCTGCCAGAGAGCTCTGGTCCACAAGACTGTTTTGTTTTGTTTTGTTTTTAAAATGTTATTTAGCTTCAGAAAAATTGGCTCCTTTGAAGCCCTTTCGTCCATATTGTACAATTTCATTTACCAGCGACATTTTTAATCTGCACCCAGCACACATTCCTTTATCTTTGAATGATTTTTTTTTTTTTTTTTTTTCAATATTTATATCAGAAAAGGGTGCCTGGTAATACAAACAACCAACCACAAACGAATCAAATCAAATGAAGACATTAAAAAAGGTCGGAAGGAGAGTCTCACACACAAACACGCTCACACACACACGCATACTGTGAAAAACAGGAATTTTGTCATTTTGCCTTATACAGTACAGTATATCCTCCCAAGGCTGTTTGAGTTTGGTGTTTTGTATTTTTTCCGGTGGCGGTAGATGTGGAAATACCACAGAGAACTCAGGTAAAATGTTTTGAGTGGCTCTCATCTGTGGATTCACCTTGAGAAATATTGTATTGTGACTGTGTTTGACCTTGGAGAGTGTATTGTACATAGAGGCAGAGTGAAGGGGGCACACACACACACACACACACGCACACACACACACACACACACACTTGTTTGCGCTTCTATGAAAGTGAGGCCCCTCATAGACATAATGCATTCTCTAGTCCCTTACCCTAACCTTAACCATCACAACTAGAAGCCTAACCCTAACTTAAACCCAATTCTAGCCCTAACCCTAAAACCAGGTCTTAACCCTGAAAAAGCCCTTTTAAGGGGTGGAAAAAAAAGAGGACCAGCCAAAATGTCCTCACTTTGTCACAATGTCCTCATTCTGTAGGGTTTATATGATTTTTGGTCCTCACTCTGCAACAAGTACAAAAACACACACGCACAATGTAAAATAGCGTTAACAATGATTTCCCTGGATACAGAGTGAGAGCAGTCAATCTTGGAATCGCTTGTGTGCTTGCTTTTGTCCTCCTCTCTCATGGCATCTGTATTTGAGCAAAGAGCAGTCATTACAAAAGACATTAGCAAAGGATTTGATTCCTGTAGTGTGAAACTGATGCAGTGTTTTGTCAAGGATGTTCAAGTTTACACATTGTTCAAACTTGTTAAAATCAACTAGCTCATGTTCGCAGTTCACAATTTGAAACGCATTTACTTCAGTCCCAAAAAAGAAGAGGAGTGTCACATTTTTCAAATGTCTGTCTGTCCTGTTTATGAAGGCAACAGCTCATTAACATGGGGAGGTAATCCCCGTGAATTTGGCATGTTCACTTTGATTCAGGGCCGATCTGTGTCAGTTTTGGTGGTTGAAGGTCAACATGACCGTGACTTCACATACGACGTTTTCTGCCTTGGGGACTTCTTACATCTTTGAATGACATCCAGGAAATCCTTTGAAATTTGCTATGGATGTTCATGTAGACACAAAAACTTTGGTGGAATAGCTTCTTTAAAAAAAAAAAATAATAATAATAATTGATTAATAAATAAAATAAAATAAAATAAAAGCAATGTATTAAATAGACCACCAAGAATTCCCCCTCTTTGTGGCACAGACGTCCAACTGGACTCAAGAATGACCTCATAAGAATTTTTTGGTCGAAGGTTGTTGCGATCTTATTTAACCATTCTTTAACCTTATCTTGAGAAATTCTTATTGAAAAATGTTCATTCGCATGCTGCAGTAGGCAGAATTGCTGGGAAAATTGTTGATTGTCAGGTTTTATTCACAGGTAAAAAAAAAAAAATATATATATATATATATATATATATATATCCTGAGTTTCATCTGATGAGCACAGACAGACACATTTGTTTCTTTTGTGATGGATGACCCGAGGCGATCGCTCCATCTCTCTGCTGATATTGACATGTTTTATTGCATTTATCACACAGCGTTGTATGTGACTTTTTCCTTCTTCTGGATTCCTTTGCAGCACAGGGAGATTTTGTGGCTGGTTTAGTAGAACAGTCAACATCTGCCCTGTTTTCTGATTGGTCAAAAGCTGCCCGTGATGGGAGTTGCAGAAATCGTCCCTCTCAGATCACTTGATTTACATCATGCTGAAAGGCTGAACTTAACTTAAATGATGCCACCCCAAACATGTTTTTGGCCTCTTGAACATAAATTATGTTGGAAATGGTTATGGTATACTGTATAATGATATGTATATTGTGGAGTTGAGTATGTCAAAGCTCCAACTTGGTGGAGTCCATAAAAGTTTTTTGGCAGATGGTTCTTTGGACAAAAACACTTTGCGTTGTAGGAAAAGTTTCCCAACAGACTGTTTTACCTTCAGTCCTTTTTCCTTGAATTATGTTAACGTTACCCATAAGTGGTGATGCTGTTGCCTAGCAATGGTGTTTCCATGTCTTTACCATTTGAATGCCAAGCACGTCTTGTTCAAAACTATACCGAGTTCACGAGTCCCATTAGAGGTTCATGAATGTTCTGCTCTCTAACAAGACTGTTTTTGTTATTGGATACAGTGAAGCACTTAACATTGTTTTTTTTTACAACAGATACACACATGCAAATGGCTGCAGCTGTCCCAGCAGCAGGGCGTCTTCCTGATGCTGGGACAGCTGGTGACTGTGTGATGGACAGAGAGGAAGACCAGTAAATCCTCCTTCTACGCTCATAACCCAGCAACACTGTCACATCAGACGAGTGAGGGAAGCCCTCGTCACTCAGGCTGTCAGCCTCTTTAATGAGCTTCTCTGTTTGCGTGTGTGTGCTGGTGTCACAGCTAACTTTTGTCTGAGCATCTGTTTTTGTAGTGTCTGCGTTGCTTCATCGGAACAATTATCACTAAGGGAAAGGGAAATGCAGAAGCCATTTGTGTTGATTTACTGTATTTCCTGAATTACAGTGCATACTGCCACATGTCACGACCATTGTCTCCACTCTACTGTCAGTCTATACAGTACATACTGCATATATATGTGTGTGTGCCTTCAACTTTATATTTTCTGGTCTCTGTATGTGTATATGCTATATATACAGTATAGAAAAAAAAGTAAAATGATTGACAGTTGAAACTGTGGAAATTAGCAGCAGTGGGGGAAATAAAGATATCTAAATGATAACAAAGATTTTGCTATCCTCATAGAGACAGCCAGGCTTTGTCAAAGTAGCTGTGCAAGTTCACACAAAGGGCATGCAGTTCTCTCTCTCCTTTTTTTTTTCTGGTCTGTTTTCCAGATCACTACTGCACATACACTGGCTGTAAAGACGTAAATGTAGCAAGGAATTTTGGCATTATTTCTGTATGGTCGCAGGAGACTTAATCCATTATTCCATGTATAGTCAATCCAAAGAACAATGGTGGTTAAGAATGTTGTCTCTAGAACAAAATGGATGCTAGCCTAAAGTGGCCCACATGTAAAACATGAACTGTATCCCAAAAATCCAAGAAATAATATGGACCTTTATTTGGCAAAGATGCTGTGCTCATGACAATGTGTAATTTTTCCCCTCTGGTTCACTCAAAACATCCAAGGTCCTTCACACGAGTCCTGAGTACAGTATGTTGGCAAGATAAAAGTGTCACTTAAAGGTATGGGCCAGATCTGTTCAACAATAACTTTATTTATATAGCACTTTTTACAAAACAGCTTTTACAGACCAGAGTAATAAAAGTCAAACAAGACAATAAAAGAGAAACAAACAAAAGTAACAATGAATAAAAGCATATTGATAATGGCAATAAAATATTCAAATAAATAAAGCAATTGAGGATGAAGGTTTACCAGTGTAAAGTAATAATAACTGGATAGACTGATGTAGAAATTGATTGATTGATTGATTGATTGATACTTTATTAATCCCAAGCTGGGAAATTGAAATATCACATCCATATACCACATAATATAACATCAATTAGTTGAACGTAATAATGGCACACGTCAGAATTATACATACAGCACATAAACATTTGATTGTGTATGTACCCTAAAATTTTGAACAGTCCGTCATCCAAATATAGGCATAATGGATATGTGGCATCGCAGCATAGGCTGACTAAAAAATACAGTACTGTGCATAAGTCTTAGGCCACCACCAGCTTTGTTGTTCTTATGTCAGTTTTGTGATCGTCGGCGTTTAGATTGAAAAGTTGTGACTAAAAGTCAGTCTTCTACTATATGATCAACCTGTCAGTGAGTTGAACTTGTGCAACATGTGTATGTAATGCTCCAACACGTCTTGAGTAAACCAGGTATAATAGACCTTTTTCACAGCAGCTATTTGTTGCCATGAAATAGTAGGAGAAACACAGGTTTGACCAATAACATTAGGGTTCCATTCCAGGTTTTAAAGAGCCATGGTTGTGTTATTGTTCAAGTGGAAATGTAGGTCACACTAAATATTTGATATTATGGAAGCGTTATTTTCAAACTGCATATGTGTTTCTCCATATTTTCAGGATGTGTTCCAATAAAGTGATTGAGAAATAATTGTACAGTATGGCCATTATAGCATTGCTAAAACAATAAATCTAATGGTGGCCTAAGACTTATGCACAGTGCTGTACATACAAAGACAAGGTCACAAGAAGGCCAGTCTATAAAATGGGTTTTAGGAAGTGATTTTAAAGACGTCACTGATAGGTAGGTAGGTCGTTGCAAAGTCAAGGGGCCCTGATGGCACATCACACCTATAACTGATTTACATTCTCCAATTAATCTACCTCCAATCTGCATGTTGTCAGACTGTGGAAGAAGCTACAGTAGCAGACAAAATCAAGAACACACACAGAGGACAGGGAGAATGTCCAAAATTTACGCAACTGAGTTATAATAATCCATCATAATCCATCAATTAAAATCATTAATTTAGCAGAATTAATACCATTGTAAGCTGAAGATACTCTATCGTCATTATATAAAATATTATATTTTAATAATTATAATTATTAAAATATAATATTTAATAATAATTTAATAATTAATAATGTATTTTTCTGATCGACAATAAGCAACAGAACAACTGCAGATGAAAGTACATCTAGTGATGACCAGTGGTGGAAAAAAGATCACACCCCATCAGGTCAATTACCTGATGAAAGCCTCTAGGAGTATTGTTGCTTTACCATCCAACTGCCAAAACCCAGATGAAAGAAGATCAGAGCTGATAAAAATGTTGATTCACTCATCTGAGTCATCTTCATCTTTTTTTGCTGTGCACTGTGCCTTGAGCTTAATGAGCAGCAGCGTGGTTCCTGTGCCAACTGTTTTCGCCCTGGCTTTCATCTCTCAGGCACAGGTGCATCGCTGCCAGCACGCACCGCAACGATTGACGACGCTTTCTTTTTCTCCAAGTGGGGTAATAGAAAAAGAATATTCATAGTTTGGATGATCTGGTGGAAATTCAAAAACATTGCTTTTAAGCACTTGAAGATCCAATCGTCTCGAGTGCATGTCATGCAGGAGAGCCAATTAAATCCACTGAAATCTGTGAACGCTTTTGAGTTGCTTTCTACCTTGTTAATGATAACTGGTAAAAGATGAAAAGGCAGCAAAACACCCTTTCATTCATACATCTGCTCTGCTGACAGTCTCTTTCTGTGATTCATTCACAAAGAACCATTGCACTCACACAGCTCATGTTGCATTCACAGCTACTGCTGTAGATGAACACTAGCTTGGATATGTTTTAATGGCCTGTGAGATAAGCTTAACCTCTTTCTGCATTTTTAACTTCTCCCAGTTAGATGATGAACACTAAAACTATAATATTTCATACATTCAGTTCATTCCTGGGTCCTTAAATGTCCAGGATGTAACATTTAGGATAGTTTATTGGCAGATACACTGACATATTACCCAAAAGTATAGGGTGGGCCGAAAAGTTCATAGGTTGACCATGTTGCAATTGTTTATTTTTCAGCATATTCTCCTGCGTGTTCTAAATATTTCTTCCATTGGTGTTGCAGCAGTTTATTGTGCAGAATGTTCTGTACTCCTTACAGCATTGCCTACCTGATTAACAGTCAAACATCTGTCATCTGTCATGATGTGGTTAACACATTCAGTGTTTTTTTGGGGGGTGGCTGTGGCAGGATGTACAGACCTTGGGTCATCTTCAAGCCTCCCCCTACCCCTCTTGACTTCACCTGCCCACGATTGCACAGTTGATAAAGCTGGAGCATCATCCCTTAATGTAGCAAATATGCCAGCATGAATGTTCTTGGGAGTTTTTCTTTTTTCTACAGATTACCAATTTTATCTATGATCATTGAATGCTTTTAGTGGCAGCAAGTGTGAGAGTGCAGGAGTGGAGAGCGCGTCTAGTTCCCAGACGTGCTTGGGGAATGTAGGGGTCCAGAGCAAATCAGAGACCACTTGAACCACCAACTTGAACTTTGTTATTATGACTTTAAAATATGTTCCACATCTTGCCATACTTTTCTCTTAGCTACCAGGACACCAGGACCAATTACAGCCTGTTTTTGCCATTAAGTAAAACAACAAAGTGAACAGTGTTGTCCCAGTATCTTTCCTCAGTGACCAAAATGGCAGAAAATTAAATGATAAACCTGACAAAAAACAATTTCACCTTGTCAGAGAAAAAAAGAATACCACCCTTAGGAAAAGGGATACTGAGGAAGATTGTGATAGAAAAAATACCACGAGAACATGGCATGTCTTTATTTCTACTAGCATTTAATTCCTTCAAGTCTGTTTTTTACCTCTAATTTTACCCTAATCTTATAATTTTATTTCTTATTTATTGGAACTTCTTGTACCTGTTGTAAGACTTTGCTTTTTCTGTATCTTACCTTGAATCTACAGGTGAGTAAATGTTTTATAAATTAAAAAGAAAAAAAAAAAGAAAAAAAAAAGCCTTGTCTTGCCTTTTCTTTGTTACTTCCTGCTTTTATTTTCATAGTCTCTGGTGTCATTCCCCACTTCTTGTCATTTTTTTTTTCCACTTGTGTGATTGCTTTCTCTGCCCTAATTACTTGCACCTGTGTCACATTGTTATTTCCCCTCCTTGGGTTTAAAGGTGTTTCCCTTCCTGTCTGTGCCAGATTGTATTTCCCCCATGTGAGTGTTGGAACAGATTCCTGCATTTTAGATTGGCATCCCTATTATTTGATTATTGTACCTGCAAGTAAAATGAGAAATACAATAAAAACTATATATAAACTATATATATAGTGAGTGACTTATTCATTCACCACGACGGAAGCCAATTTGTAATCAGTGTGTTGAATTGTGAAGAGAGGCCAGGGTTGCTATTATTTATTTTTTTTTTTTCAGTTTGTTATCTCAAATTCACAGAATAATTAATTAGTTAGCGTGGCATTACTAATTTAGTTAGCCTTGTCATCTTGTGATAACGAGTTTTGGAATGTTCCTTCCTCCAAAAATGCTCTAAGATGTGGAGGATGTAAGGCAAGGCATGTGCACTAGGGATGTGACTGTGTGAGTGAAGTGATTTGGACGGAATGTCATGTGCATGCTGTACAAACAATGGACGGATCATACCAAGGATCATACGTTCATACAAAGGTGAGCAACAATAAAAAAAAATGCAGAATGTGCAAGATGAAGTATGGAGCAGACACATGAAAACTGTGCATCCAGCAGTTCCGTTTTTGTAGGTATTTCTATCATTTACATGGGTGTGTAAATGCAAAACTACTATGAACTATGAAAACTACTGGCAACAGACAATTTATTGATATTAGCAAATGTTTTTGATTTATTGATTTTGATTTTACTTTCTTCAAGGCTTTTTTAAAACTGTAATAAGTTGAGTCTGATTTTGTCCTAAAAAGTCCTCTCTGATTACATACAAATGTGTGTGTGTGTGTGTGTGTGTGTGTGCGTGTGTTTACACGTGTTTGAGCGCAGGAAGCGGAGATGCTACAACCTTGGAGAACAAATTGGAGAACATATCCTCCACTTCCCGAAAAAGAAGCAGCTCCACAACAGAACAAAATGCTCAACGACAAATGGACTCAATAATTAATTTGTCTGTGAGGTTCTTCTGTGAGGCAAGCATTTCTTTGAAGTGGTGGAGGTACAGATGGCACACGCGCACACGCACTCGCACACACACAAAACTACACTCATAAGCACACGTTCATAAGAAATCAACCTCAAGTAACACCAACCAGAACAAACAGCACAATGACATTTTTTCACACACACAACCACACTGCACCTTACATGAAAAAGACAGTTCAGCTTTTCCAAACTCTTACTAGACAACACAGTGCACACAGTAAAAACAGTCTACGGCAGATTTACAATAGCTTGTAAATCTGCAGCTACTTTCAGACTGTAATGTGCCTTATGTAAAATGTAAGAACGTTGTCCTTCTCACAAGCAGAGATTCTGTCATGTAAGAAATATTTAGTTAAAATGAATCTTTCTTTACTTGATTAAGCTCAGTTTAATTATTTAAACCATAGAATTTCTCAAATTTGCACACACCAATCCATGATAGGGGATTTTATTTCTGTATTTAACATATCTTTAATAAACACCAGTAGTGAACACACATTCCAGAACCAGGGGCAGATTGGGATTTCATGCAAGCCATAGTTTTAGGTTACTGCTAATTAAATTATAAAGTAGGTGTAATAAATCATTAAGACATGTTTTTTTTTTTGTTTTTTTTTTAATTGATTATTCTTCTGGTGCAGAACTTGTTTGCCAAGATTATATTTCTTTTAGGCTGAAAGTAAGAGCACTTTCTCATCTGTGGATCAGGAGGAAGAGGTTGGTGGTTTGATCCTCAGCTCCTCTGATTTGCGTGACTATTCCATGTTTGGGTGAAACAGAACCTAATAATGCTCCGTGTGGCTGAGTGGGCAGAGTGTGACAAATAGTCCAACATGTACTGATAATGTGTTGTGTGAATGTGCATGTGAATGGGTGAAATGGCAAAACTGTACTGTGAAGCACTTGGACTGAAACGGTAAAAAAAACACATGCATAAAAGTCAAACAATATGGCACCAAATTCTAAAGAAGTAAATTCCAAGGGAAAACAGTTACATAGTGATGTAAATGAAGACATTTATATTGCAGTATTTTTGTCACATAATTAGTTTCTGTATGCACCCATTAAAACAGCCTTCTATAGACACTTTAGGCCATGGACTGGAGAGCTGAGGATCAAGCTGCCAACCTTGTGGTTAAACAAGAGTCGCAGCATGGTGTCTTGGCAAGTGAAACCTTTCAGGTGTTCCACCTTAAATCAGGGAAGACTCACTGCCTTCACTGTCCTAAACTGACATCAATGTGGTTTTTGAAAATGGACCCAGTTGAACAATACTATCAGACCTGACTGATACAGCAGCAGCAGCAGCAGCAGCACGGGGGCGGGGGAAGACGTGTTCATTCCATCAGACTGAGAAATGATCTTGAGGATCTTTGGAGGAGTAGAATTCACTTGTGAAACTTTTCGTAGGCACTCGAAAGTGCCACTCGCACTGCTCCAACTCAACCAGAGACTCATGTGGAGCTGATAGGCTTAAACAATTGTGTATTTTTTAAAAGGTAACTGCAACATTTTTTTCTTTCACCAACTAATGATCAATCGTTATAGTATCTTTAAACAATCTAGTTCTCCAACTTTTCAGCTCTTTTGTGCGTATTTTCATTCATTTTGCTCATCCATGACAAAGATGCTAACGTCTAGAGACAGGTTATGCAGTTTCTACGGAACAAAGTTGACTTAATTTGAATAGCTCAGAAATAATTGTATGTGTTGTCCATTCACTCCCATTTCTTGTCTCCCTTTGTATTATTGTTTGTTTCTATATAGTCTGAGTGTGCTTGTCTTATCTGTATATGTTTTTATGTTCTACACCAAGGACCATACTTTTGCATGTTATCCTTTGGATTTCTGTATTTTATACATTTATCCAGAAATAAATCGAATCAAATCAAAAATCAAAGAAACCAAAACACACAGAATCTTTGTTTTGATGTCAAATCAAGGAATCTGAAGGAACTTTTTATTTCGCTTTTCCTGACATTTTATGGATGAAACAACTAATCAATGAATTAAAAAAAAATATATATATATATATATATACAGATGAATCCATAATAAAAACAATCGTAAGTTGCAGCCTGTCTGTGCATTCACTACGCAGTATTTACAGTAGGAAACATTAGTGCTCACCTTGTGTGTGTGTGTGTGTGTGTGTGTTGTATTGTTTTTCCTGTTGTGCTTCAGGAACATTTCATCTCCACCACAGGGAACCTTGTTGCTCTTACGACTCTTTATTTTGCTCTCATTTGAAAACAGTATGGTTGCTGTTTGAAACAAGCCACTGGCCACCTACAACAGCGAGAGGGGTTACCTCACACAGCTGTCAATATTACAAACCAGCATTCCTTTGGCATTATATAAACTCAAAGCATGATGTAAGTATAAGCACAATGGTGCTGAAAATGTGGAATAACGTGGAAGATCAGCTGTTAGGAAACATACAGTTACATTGTTATTGATCGACAAGTTGGGCATTTAATGTCGACAACACCTTTCCTCTATCACTGTTAACAGCCAACAAATGTTTTTGGGTTTTTTTTGTTAATGTTGTCTTGTAAAAATGGCAGATGATGTAAGACTTTGGGCTGACCACTGTATGTAACACAGTCTCTACTCAATATCTGGCAATGGGAAAGCAAATAATTAAGTGATGTACCAGACTTGAAACTGTTGAAACGGTGCTTTATATACCCACGCATCAAAAAAACCTGAGCTATCTCTTTAAGAATATTTGACTGAGAATTTGTGAGGATAAATGAGAAATTTAAACTCCATCTGATGACTCTTACAGAATAAATGATTCGCATCTTTATGACTTTTGATTAAAAATACAACCTTCATTCAGGAAGCAACTACCTTTCTCCCTTTTTAATCAGCTTCCTCTTTCACTAAGGTCATTCCTGCTGTTTAATCTTGTTCAGTTAGCTGTTCTCAAAGGTTTGCACTCTTGACTTTATTTCTTCCCCTAGGTTTATTTTTTAAAGAGTTGAAGTCTGTAAGGCTATTTTGTTTTTTTTTTGTTTTTTTGTCTACACCAACAAAGCCATTACTTTCAAGGTCTTGATTCCACCTCCTCATTTTATCTCGAGTATCTCGTCCTGTTTTTACACACATGCTCAACACTGGGTCAACCATCAACTTTTAGAGGCCTTCTGAGCAGCATCTTTACTTGAAATATAATTCATTATTAACTCTCATTTACCCCATATCTGTAATAGAAATTACTAGGAGAGAAAAGATCCAAACCAGTTTTGAATTGGTTCTCCTGTTCACTCCTGTTAAAATCCAATAATCTCTCAAAGTCCTGCTCAGTTCAGATCAGGTATTATCATTCATCCTGAGAAAGCCAATTAAAAGTGAACAGCATAATGAGGACATAATTATGGTGACAGTGTATGCATGCGTGTATCAAAAAGTCAAACGGAGCTGAGTGAATCCAAACGACATGACGTTTGTTGTACGGTGTTATTTATTTTTTTTTTTTTGTTCTTAAAATGGTTCTTTAGACATGACATTGTTTCAGGAAATGTCTTCATCCACATGAAAACTAAAACTAACGTGACTGTAAACACATTAGAATATATGCCAGGCCTGTGTATGCTGCTGTGACGCTGAGAAGAAGATGATGAGTATGCATATCAAGCATGCTCGCCATGTGCAAACTATAATTTTTATTACCTTTTCTTATTTAAATCCCAGTTCGGCATGCACATTACATCCTGAACATGTCTGAGACATTTCTTATGGTAGTCAGTTGCTGCCTTATGCTGGGAATATATGCCTTAACTTACTCTATAAGAATAAGTGATGTGTGCTTTGACATAACTTATCCCATAGAGAACTTTTCTGGACTAAGAAATTAAAGTGCCTCTTTGACCCCAGTGTATAAATGTTGGGGGTTTATAGTCTTTTCAATAAAGCTTTATTCGAATAAGTATACATCATGATTTATGCAATCAAAGAGACAGAGACAGAATGAACCAAGCCAGGGCAACTATGGACAGAAAATAATAGTTAATCTACAAACACAAAAGGTGACAACAAATACATGCGCAAGAGAGACTGGACAATGACTTTGTTTTTCCAAAGTAGCGTATTGGGGGTATATTTGAAAATGCAAGGGTGGCATTTTGAGATTTTTACATTCTGGGAACAACCTTCTATATCCCTAGCTTCCTTTCCTCGAACTGCCATAAGCAATAACCATTTGTTTTTTTTTTTTGTTTTTTTGTATCCATTTATTTCACTACCTTTATGCCATCAAATACAGTGGTACTGTTATTTGAATTTTTCCTTTAACTAAAGACCTTTTTGCACACCATGACTGTAGGACATTAAATTTTGCAGTTGTTTTCCTTTTATTTTATTTTTAACATCATAATGGGACTGACCCTCACTTCAGGCACGGAATATTTAGTTACCAGGTGTCTGTGATTGGTTAAATTAAACATTACAACTTGGGTATATCTAATTTTTGTCATGTTTTAAGTTGATATTTTTATTCTCTTTGTCACCTCTGCGTCAGACTGCAAATGAAATCTGTCCCCACCCATGAGATGGAATGTGCCATGTATAGTTTGGAGGGAAGGGGGACCAAAACTTTAACCCTTTTAATATTTGGGTTAATATTTATACAGTTTTTTTCAAATGTATTATTTCAGTCATATTAAAACAATGTTATATTTAATTGATTACTTAATTGATATTTTATAAAGGGGAACTGTGGCATCGTTGGTCAGTGTAGACGTCATGTGGGCCACACTCATTATTCCTGCAGGTTGCTCCACAGCCTAGTGTTTTAACCTATAGACTTTGTTTTGCTGCTAATTTTGCTTGCTGTTTTATTTTTTTGTGCGTATCTTGACCTTAGCAAGACTTCTTTTTTGTTTTTTTATAGATACGGGTGGTCTTCATAAGTCCACCTGCATCTTGCAGCAGAGTCTCGCCCCCCCCCCGTCATGTGATGACAAACAGTGACAGTGACCTTTCTTTGAAAAAAAATCAAGTCTCAGCCATGTTTTCCTCCAGCTGAGGGAATCAGGTCCTTCATTTGTCATGCTGCTTTTGAGAAGGTCATACATGTTTTCTTATCACTGCATGCAAGACATACTAGAAGCAGCAGCCTAAGATTTAATTCCAAGTGGAATAAATAAAGAGACAGACCTTAGCAAGACTTCTTTTTTATTTTTTTATAGATACGGGTGGTCTTCATAAGTCCACCTGCATCTTGCAGCAGAGTCCCCCCCCCCCCCCGTCATGTCCCCGTCATGTGATGACAAACAGTGACAGTGACCTTTCTTTGAAAAAAAATCAAGTCTCAGCCATGTTTTCCTCCAGCTGAGGGAATCAGGTCCTTCATTTGTCATGCTGCTTTTGAGAAGGTCATACATGTTTTCTTATCACTGCATGCAAGACATACTAGAAGCAGCAGCCTAAGATTTAATTCCAAGTGGAATAAATAAAGAGACAGACAAAGAGGGACCAAAACACCTTACCTACCAAAGGTTTCACAACAATCCTGAAACAGTGCAAACTACAGTTTTTCCTGCTCTCATGACTGGAGTGACAGCTGCAGCACTATAAAACATAAAACTAATTATACAATCAATTGACTAAAACAAGTGTGTGAATAAACAACTTCATATAAATGGCAATCAGGAGCATTCATGGGGGAAGCAGGCTCACCTGTACCTCATGAGACCCATGAAAGTCCAATAAGCAACACTTTGCCTCACAAGATGTCAGGAAACAAATTTAACTCTTTAAATACCTGATAAATTTATTTATTTTTATTTATTTATATTTTTTAACAAAACTTTATCAGAACAAGTATACAACACAATGTACATTTGACAATATGAACTAAGCCAAGGGAGCTCAGATAAAGATGTTGATTGTGATGATTTGTTCATAGGATTTGCCTGGACCCAAAATGAGCGGAAACCAGGCCGATTAAAAGAAGAATAATGTCTTTATTTACAAAGAGAAAAAACAAAACAATACTTAGCCACAGGACAGAAGGTAAGGGCGAGGAGACTGGCAAAAAAAGGAGGACATGTAATGCAGTGCTGGAGCTAGGGAGCTGAAACGATTCAGGTAAGTACCAGGGCTTTTGAAAACACACACTTCATCAGGAAATGAGCAGCAGGTGCAAGGTTGGAGACTCCGCACGGCTGCACGGCTGCCCGGTCAAGTCTCCTGGAAACAGAAAGCAGAACAGAATCTCCACAGGAAATAGGCAGATTACCAAAATAAAAGGCAGGAAGCCGGATCCTGACAGTTCACAATTTGAAACAAAAAGAATACATAGTTGCAAACCTTTTTAAAACTTACAAAATGTATGTCTTTTTTCCATTAAGAAAATTTGAAATTCTAGAGATAAACTGCTTGATAAAAGGTGAAAGCCCAGGAAAATTTGGTTTATTGCGGGAACATTTAGATTGGTGAAAACAAAACTTAGATGAAGTGATTAGCAGGTTAGTCGAATATACAGTAATTGAAAGCTAAAGTGCTTAACCTGTGATCAGTAATATTACATGTTACTCCATGTTGTTACAGTGTAAGGACAGGACCAGAATGTAAATATACAGTAGAATACTGATGTCTTTAAGACAGCGTGACCTCAAACTCCTCGGGGAGTCTGTTTTGCTCCAACTGTCACATTTATGGACCTGCTGGACCCTGTATATAAATATTCTGCATTCAAATGTGTGTTGCTTTTTTTTTTTTTTTTGCCATGTCATTTGCACACTCCACATCATATTTTAATTTCTGGATGCTGAGATCAGTATGTCCCATACACAATGTGTATGTCCCATGAAGTCATGAATTACAAGTTGATAACTCCGGCTTGAACACAGGTAATAACAAACATAGATTGTGTTTTCTTTTGGTTTCATAACAGACTCATTTTTGCGGGTGCCATGTCAATTTTTTAAAACTGGAAATTCACATGCTTCACCTGCAACCAGACACCAGTTGGATGATCCCAATTGTTAATGACACTGGTGTCCAGTCATAAGTGTAAGGCTTTATTGTATCTCTTCCTAAGACTATTAACTCAGGAAAATATTGCATTTACTGACATTATAAATCAAGTGTGAAATAAGTTTCCCATTTACTTCCTGCAAACAGAGCATCCACCCCCTGGTGGCTAACTGCTGTTTCGTTTTGACTTTCTTGGCTTCTTCAAACTGAAAGACTACATCCATTTTATATACAGTCTGTCGTAAAAAAAACATGCAGGACAGATAAATGAGTGGCCAACAAAACGATAGAAAGTAGATCAAAGCATTCATTTGAAGAAGTTAAAAGAGTTTCAGACAAGGAGAGACAAGGCAGAGTTAATGCAGTTCTAAATTGGAGAGCCTTACATGCAAGGGTAGGTCAGCAACTCTAGTCAGAGCTAACCCTTCTCATTCATAACGTGATGTATACATTATACATCTAATGTATTTTCTTTGCTGTTTATTTAGAATAGGCACAAATGCTTACGGACAGTAGCTGTCACGATTGCTTTTGTTTTGGTTTGACATACAATTAGGTATATATTTGGACAAAGAGATGTCTTAATGATTGTGTGATCTTTAATGATTCGTTTTTGAATTGTAAGGCAAATCTTTGTGGGGCCTAGTTTAATATTTGAGGCCTCAAGGGGTATTTTATGAAAAAAAAAAGATAGAGCCATATGACCTTGGAAGTACCTTGGAAAATAATTGCAACCTGTAACTGTATTTTGGCAAAATGAAGCAGTATATCAATTTGTGCAGAAACATTGCTGGATTCTCTGGGTCTGAACTGGACTTATGTTAGGTCCATGTTAGGATGTTAGGTGGTCTAATGAGTCAGATTTTTAGCTTGTTTTGGGGAAACAGAATTCGGATTCTACACACTAAAGATGACATAGGCCATCCAAACTGTTATCAACAAATTGCAAAAACCAGCATGCATGATGGCATGGGGAGCATCAATACCTCTGCATGTGAAGGTTTCATTGATACTGGAATTTTGGTGAGATTAATGCTCTCGTCAAGACAACGTCTTGGACTGTTCAGCAGTTCTAGTCTTGTTTACAGCAAATAATTTAAATATTCTACCTGCAAAGCTGCATAAATTAGAATCTACAAAATCTTAGAAGTGTAATTGAAAGAAAAGTTGGTGCGACCTAGTAGTAAACTTGTTTTAGTGTGTTGCAGGCATCAATTTCGAAATGTATGTTTAGAAAACACTGAAAATCTTGTTGCTATCGTTTGGTCTTATGTTCAAATTAATGAACACATTAGATTATGTTTTTATTGTATTTTTAGCAAGGGGATGGGCTTTTTATTTGTATGACAGACAATTGCACAGCTTCATATTTTGAAGCCCTGACACTGAGTTCAGTACAAAGGCACATTTAAAAGTATGATTTTTGTTTTCCCAAAAGTAATCTCTACAGAAAGATAGCAGGAGGTTAACAGTAATTAATGCTCTCCGTGTGAGGAACATACTGTAGGTGTGCGAGACACAGTGTTGGACTCACATCTAGTGTGCATGGCCCCCTGCCTGCTTCATGGTGCTGTGCAGGCAGATCTTCAGCCTACACAGTGCAGAGAAAGCTCACTTGGATGATGCAACTGAATTCAGGAGTGATAGGCATAGATTTCAGTCTTTCCACCTCTGAAAGAATGCCAGAGGGTTGTGGCTGGATGGTTCTGGCTGGTGATGAGTTTCATGCTGTGAAAGAAAGTTCATGGGATGTGGGGTGACTTTCCTGCACCCCCTGTATCCCCACTTCCAATGTCTATAGTGATTATGCCATTTAAAACCATCCCTGTGCTTCTGTGAGATAATTTGTGAGGAAAACTATGCCAGGGGGTTTAAAGTTTTAATTATGGCAGCTCTGTCACCTGGAACTGAGACTGTGCTCATGCTTCATTAGTAGACAAAGGCTATAATTGGTGAACTATAATTGAAGATTACAGTGCAAAGGATGAGAGGAAGTTGGAAGTACAGTAAGTGCAGTGAATATTTATTGACTCATACTTGTTTGTTTGCTGCTCCCCCCCTTAGTGTCTCTATCTGTCAAGCTCTTCATGTAAATGAGCTCTCTATACTTGCTCTTTGTCTCTATTGTCTGCTCTCTGTCCCACAGCAAGGTGGGATCCCTCTGTGGGGAATGGAGCTCCTTCACTTGTCAGAAAACAGACAGGATCATTGCTTTGAACCGGAGCACTGTTATCTCAGGCTGTGTGATAAGGAACTCTACAGAGTTTCCCTATCTGGAGGAAGAAGAAAGACAACCCTGAGGTAAACTCAGTTTATGACAAGAATTTATCATCGCCATCGCTCCTATTTACATTGTTCCTGCTCACGCTCACACAGAAAGAGAAGCACATGTAGCTGTCACAGGCAAGAGAATCATCCATTACTGAACGTGGACACCAGGAGAATGATTCACAATGTATTTGCCAATTACAAAGAGCACAGCCAAGGTAGCTTAGTTTCCTGCATTGTCAATAGAGCTCTGGGAGCTGACTTCACACACCCAAGGTAACACCCTTTGGCAGGGAATGACTTGGGTTGACACATACTGTAGACAACGCATAAATCAGGCAATATGACAGACAACTCATCAATGAAAATGAAGAGGGATGGGAGAACATTTCACCAGATCCCCAGAGATCAAGAGACAGCAGTGGAGTTCTGCTGCTATGAAAATGTGCTCACAGCGAGCAGAAGACGGAGTGATGCGAACCCACAAGCAATGGATTTTGTGATCCATGGACAAATCATGGACAGCACTACCCGTTGCTAATGTTAATGTTTTGCTAACACGACACTTACCCTTCCAGTGACAGTGCTATCTTCAGCCAGTAGACTCCAGAGTTGAATGCTTGTCACAAATTCCAATTGCATACATTTGTTTTTCATCCGAGTTCTTGCAAACTTTCAGTGACTCTCTGGAGTAAGATGCAGGGAAGTTAATGAGGAAGCTGAAGGAAGCTGAGCTGTCCTCTCCAGCTGTTTCAAAACTCGTAAAGAGTACACTGGGGGCATTATAACTATCAGATTTGGTTGAGTTTTGCAGTATGTTGGCTAACCTCCATGGATTTAAAGTGTGCAGTGAACTCTGACAGGTTGAATGCAGCACTGGTTCCATGGTTTCATTTTTGTTGCATTTTAGGCTGCCGTGATTATAGAAACCAAGTCACGTGACATCCACATCTATACAATCTCCTATGTCACAAGGCTTACTCCATGTAGGTATGAGGACCTTCACCAAAGTCCAGTGATTTCTTCTTTGGGTCAGTTTTTAGCGCACAAATTGTTTACACATAAGAAGTTCTGCTTTAGAGGTTACCGGTATCGTTAGCTTGTCATCAAATACTTGTGTTACTGTGACATACTGTATAATTTATGACTATTGCAGACAATACTGTTTACCAACTGTAGGGGGACCTCTAGAGCAAATTGTACTTTGGCTTACTGAAATCAGGCTGTTACGACCCCAGGGTCACGTGTTCCTTTTTCCTTGTATGTATGAGTCTGTATGTGAGTGTGTGATGGGTTGCAGGTGTGCATGTTTGATTGAATGACATGTGTGAGTGTTTAGGTGGATCCTGAGAGCTGATTGGTCCTGCACAGGAGGATCCAATATAAGAGGCCTGATCATCCCAGCTGCAGTGGACTTCCCTTTAACCACTCTGAGCCAGACTGCCAGCAAACATTTGTGTACTTGTTTTAATAAAACCTTTAAAATGATTCCTTTTAGTGTGTTACTGCTGGTTTTGTTGGGAGTTGGGAAGAGGGAGTCTCCACACTCCAGTTGCGATCAGGTTTTCCCCTAGGCCCGGTCATAACACAGACTAATTAGTCATTAGGTGATTGATGATGGACTGGTTAATAGCTGATTATACTAGGTGTGTATGAAAACCAAAATGTCTGTGTCTGAAATGATCTGGATTATCACTGAAGAATACATTGCCATCAGCTGTCATGGAAGAATAACAGTCAGAACAGCCAGGGGAATCCATGTAATAGTCATGTGAACCAATTCATCCTGTTAATAGTGGCAACACAGCCCATCTCCAAGTGACAGTGAGTGTATCTCCCAGTAGAACAGCACTATCAGCACCTGCATTATTATCATCCTTTTTCCCCCACAATCCTTGAGGGTTTCAGTCAGACCACGTTGCAGGGGTTTGTCTGTTCAAAAGATTGTCAGACATAAAGGTGCGACCTTCTGCTCTAGTCTCATTGCAGCACATTGACCACACTGGGGAACAAGGGATAATTCTTTAAAACGTGATGCCTTCAAAGCCGAGACATTTATGTATATAAGGCCTATTGATACAGGTCTAACACAGGAAACAACTCTCACATCTATTTCACCAGAGCCTTTTAGAGCAGGTCATCTTAAGTCCAGATCATTTTTTATTTGATGTTAGCCGACAGGCAAATACAAGCAGTTTGACCCTTGAGCTGAGGATCAAGGAAAGGTTTATCTGAGAGACAAGAATGAAATGTGTCATATGAAGAAGGAAAAAGGGGAAACCGCACTTCCTCCAACTCTTTGCCTGACATTCTTCTCGGAATATGAGGGCGTCTCATTAATTTCCCTGAAAAATTCAGCTCCCTCTATGCTGTTATTGATGTATCACAACGTCTGTTTTCATTGTAGCCTGGAGTAAAAGCACAGCACTCGTACTCTCAATGGATTTATCACAGAGAGATGCAATGGGCTTTTAAAAAGACTATAAATCATTCCCGAGATTTTTCAATATCCTGTGTTTCATGCAGAGCAGGAGAGCCAAGAGTGATCATCGAGGTTATAGAGAAGTTGAAGGATGACTGAAATGTTAAGGATTTTCCTTTAAGACGAGTGTGTACAATTCATTTAGTACAGGTCCTGCTACAGAGCTTAACTCAAAACACATGAACTTCTCTGAAGCTGGGCATACACTGTACAATGACAGTCAAATATAAACATTAATTAAGTATACATACACAGTAGCAACAAATAAGTAGGTAACAAACAAACTAACCAGCTAAATAAATCGGAACAAAAACAAATATTACTGGGCTAGTGAAAAATAATGGCTATTTCCTACCAATGGTATTTTTGTTGATATTGGTCATGATAGGAGAAGAAAGAAACGACAAAGAAGTATGCTTTTACTACAGAATGACAAAATTGGTCTCCAGACTTTCTGCCCAGCATCATCTGCCCATGTTTTAATATACAGTATGGTCATGAGAGCCTGATGTCAACTGACCAAAATGTCTTACAAGTCAAAAATGTATCTGACCATGCGATGGCCATTTGGAAGCAGATGATTGGAGATATGGTGCCAAGCAAGACTTAAAATTCACAATCCACAAAGAATCTATAACTGTACAATGTAGAGTATATTTTAAGTATATTTATTTAAGGTCCAGTATCTAACATTTGGTTTGATAAAGCATTTGTGTGGTCACATTTTAGCTTTAGGTCAAGTCAATGGGTTGCACTGAAACGTCAAATAAGTTTAAACTACGCTTGACATCATTGTCTCACTTTAGTGTGACCTCTTCATGACGCGTATCGTATGATGTTAAATGATTTTCTGACCATTTTAATTTGACAGGAGTCACGGCTACTTTGCTCCCGATTACTCCACATACTTTATGCCACCTTGTACTGTTTGTGTGATGATACTCATACTGGAAATTAAATTGATTTCCAGTATGAGTGGCATCGCCACACTCATGAGAGCACTTCATTACAGGGAGGACAACACAAACAGAAACACATCCACTAATGACATGGTGATGATCAAATAAAATAACTGGGTGTTGTCCTTAGTAGTGTTAACAGGTGTTTAAGACTACATCAATAGAAGAAAATAAAACAGAATTTAAAAAAAAAAGCAACAGCTGTGATGCTCTATTGCCCTGTGCACGCAGCTCGCAGGAGAAACAGTGGGCATGAATATGTGACAGGACTGAAACTGGGTTATGTTGTTGAAGCCACAACACTCTCTTACGTGTTAGTAATTAGACCAAATAAACTGCCAAGTGTAATTGAGCTGTCAAGAAGTTTCTAGTACTTAAATCCCCATCAGTTGGCAGCCTTGAAAACACAACTAGAAAAAAAAAAAAAAACAATTATAGAAGAAGATACATTACATGCAGATTGACATATTTATACTATAAATAAAAATAACCTATATATATTATTTTGTATGTATGTATGTATCCATCGCCTTTTTGCTTTTTCTTTAATTTCTGTCATTAGTGAAATTGTAATGTCAATTTTTTTCTCAGTGTTAGAGGCTTTGTAGAGTTAATACATGTCAGTGTTGGCAGTGTGTGCCATGGGAAAGAATAATTAGTCATATGAGATGTGTATATCTGTCAATATAACTAATTAAACGCTGAATTATGCACATTTTCTGTAAATTAAGGATACCAGAAGATGTTAGTGATGTTCACATCATCTATTTATTTCAAGATTTAGTCCAAATTAAAATAACTAAAACCTGGATTTTTTTATTTTACATTTTGCCCACTTGTATATTTAAATAATAATAACATTTCCAGCAACAATTTAAACTTCAAGCATTTAGTTCATTTTATTTGATGTTCTGTTATTCTATGCACATAAAATATGCACAAAAAAAGTAGTCAAACGTAAAATTTTCACAAATGTTTTTCACTAAACATTAGTTCTAGTAGATACTGTTCTTGTTTAACAGTAAAAATAAAAACTCTAGACACTAAGAATGAGTGAGCCTTGGGAATGATTATTCTGGGCCATAATAATGAATTGGACAGTTAACCTAAACAGAAAACTGGCATCTCGTGAGAAGTGCTGGTATGAAAATAAAATTTTATGAACACAAAATATTAAAATTCAAGATTAATTCAATAAAAACAAGAAAGGCATGGAGTGATGTCACAGTCATTTTGTAGGATCAGTGACAGTTAAGTCCCACTGTACCGGGACATTACCAACCCACTTCAAGTACTGGTGTTGGGCTAAGAAGACCTAAGGCTTCTCTTCTTAAACTTACAAGTGCAAAAATGTTCATAAATTTAGTCTCACATTTTGCCTTAGGTAATAAACACAGTGACAAGTAGGTATAATTGTCTCCATTCATTTTATCTTTTTTTTCTAAATTGTTAATTGATAATGATAGCATACATGTAGAATTGTACTCAATCAAATTGTATTAGCTGAAACCAAATTGTCCCATAATAAAATAAAAAGTATTGTTCCTGTCATGTTCTGTCTCCTGGCTGGTGGAGTTTTGTTTATTTTCATTTCCTGTTTTGTTTTGTTAACTTTTTGTTCCCTAGCTTGTTTTTGTTACCCTCTTTCTTCGGAGGCTGGCTGCACGGCTGCGCGGAGAGTGTACTCATCGCAGCTGTTCCCAATGGCCCCATCAAGCTCAGCCTAGTTGAACTTGGGTTGCCTGTTCCTCTGAGTCAGTGCGTCATGTTTCATGTGTCTTGTAACTCCATGTCACTCAGCCCTGTGAAAGTGCTACTCCTTTCAAATCTTTTTTTTTTTTTTCTTGTCGTAATTTTCAACATCTAGTCTTTTTGTTTTTTTTTCTCCTTTTTTTCCTGGGCTCCGCCTCGCCAGCCTCAGCGTTTTTTGTTCGTTAGTGTCCAACGACTTTTTGATTTGTATTTTTGTAAATAAATCCCTGCTTACCTTTACTCTAGTCTTCTGCCTTTTTTGCGCCTTTTTTTTTTTTTTTAATGATTCAGTTTCTTAATCACTACAGTTGTATCCATGTATGAAACTCATGTATCCGGATTTGTACCGAATATGTCCTCTACGGGAGAGATGCACACCTTTACTAGAAAGTAATTTTACTGTTAAAATGTGTCTATTTTTTTGATAGCTCATGCAGAAGTAGGAAAGTGGTTTCAACATCTCAAAAGCAGCTCCAAAGGACTGTACTGTCAGCTTAAAGATGGCTGATGAAACAAATTTCCATAGCAACCTTTCTGTAGAATGTAAAATCAAGTGATCTTACACAATTTCAAACCAAATATGGATAAGGAAAAACTTCTGGTTGTCTGAAATGTGTGAAGCCAATTTTGGACAGTGTGTAAAAATTGTATGGCCCTTTTTTGTAATACATACAGTACTTGAAATGAGCTTGGGATTCTGGTAGCACCACAGAATTATAAAGAATAAAAAGTGATTTTTGGTTTATCACGTGCTTTGCTTTGGACAATATGGAAATTATTTTAAGCTAATGACACCATGGCTTGGAACCAACTAGAGCAGGACCTTGACAGCGTTCGAGAGGCCACATTGGCAGGATCAGTGGAGAAGGAAAAAAGGCAGCAGCTGAGCACCTGAAAAAACAGTCCAACTGGAGGGCAAAAGAGATCATGCAGTTATGAAGGGAAATCAAGGCTCTTAACAAGCAGTAAAAACAGGACCTGACCACCAGACTTCATGGGCAGTTGCGCAGACTGAGAAGGGAGGTAAAGCATGCACAGTTATCAAGGACCCATACAGGTTCACCAGAACCCTGTTGAGAGAAGCACAATCTGGGAGACTGACCAGCCCTAAACAAACTGTGGAGGAGTTTCTCAAAGAAATCCACGTGACATTCTTAGGGGCCAAGCTTTGGGCGAACACCCAAAGATTGGAAAGAGCAAAACTCTGAACCATTTCTCTCCTGAGTGTCAAATGTAAGATATTCTTTTTTTCAATTCAATTCAGTTTTATTTGTATAGCGCCAAATCACAACATACATTATCTCAAGGCACTGTACATAATAAGGCCAAAACCTTTACAATATTACAGAGAGAAAAGAAACCCAACAGTTCACACAATGAGCAAACACTAGGGGGCAGTGGAGAGAAAAAACTTCCTTTTAACAGGAAGAAATCTCTGAAAGAACCAGACTCAAAGATGTGCGGTCATCTGCCTCGACCGGTTGGGGTGAGAGGAAAATGGGGGACAGAGGAGAGGTGGGGGACAGAAAGGGGGGAGAGAAAGAAAAAGAGGGAGGTGAGGGAGAGACAGAAGAGAGAGACCAGGAGCAAATATACAACAGTTGTATCAAGTTTAGAGTCAGTTATGTCATGTTTATAGAACTACAGTGTCATTTATACAAGCAGCAGCAGAGATTATTGATAAGAAACTATACTGATGAACTTTTAATCAGAGCATAGTAACAATGACAGCAGTATCATTGTTACTGATAATAATAATAATAACATCATCAAAACTGGATCTGGATCCTGCAGCCTGCAAGATGAGGACAGAGGGAGAGAGAGAATGGAAGGAAGCAGACACAGACTTGGGAAGGAAGAAAAAAAAAAAAAGGTTAATAACACATAATTAAGTCACATTCATACCCTGAGTGTGAGAGAGTGAGTGTGAAAGAGTGAGTGTGAGTGCACCACAGGAAATCCCCCAGCAGTCTAGGTCTATAGCAGCATAACTAAGAGATGGTTCCCTGAGCCAGCTCTAACTATAAGCTTTATTAAAAAGGAAGGTTTTAAGTCTAACTTTAAATACAGAGACAGTGTCCGCCTCCCGAACCGACATTGGCAGTTTTCAGTCCAGACATGGAGGGTGACCACCTACATGGTGAAGCATAAGTATGTCACCACATTAATTCAGAATGGCTGCATCCCATGCTTCCCTGGATATAAGGAGCACACACAAACATCCTTGGCCAGTTAATCTGGGAGGCCAAGGAGAGAAAAGAAGATCTGGTGGTTGTATGGCTCAAATTGGTCAATTCTTACCTCATCAACAGAGCTATGGAACATTACCATATCCCCCCTCACATCAGGGGAATGGTCACCACCTACTTCAGAGGATTCAACTTACAATTCCAGATTCCAGATTCAACCATTGTACAACCCAGTGGCAGGAATGGCTACAGAAGATTGAGAGTTCTGGCCTACTAGGCAAGTTCAAAGCCTGGCTTTTCCAGCATGGTTTTCTACCAAGACTCTATGGCTATCGATGATTTATAAAGTACCCATGACTGTAGTAGAAGGTATTGAGAGGCAAGCAAACAAACACTCCGTCGGTAGCTTGGTATTCCCACCAAGCTTAGTGTTAGTAGGACTCTACATCAGCTCTGGACAGCTTCAACTGCCTCTATCCTCGTTAGTTGAGGAGTTCAAGGTGGCAAAATGTAGGGCTGTGTTGATTCTCAGAGACTCCACTGACAAGAATATTGAGGCACAGGCGTCACCACAAGATCCAGATGCAAATGGACAGCAGCCACATCAGTGGCACAAGTAGAAAGCCTGTTGAAGCTCAAGGTGATCATTGGGAACACAGTGCACAGAAAGGCAAGGACTAGGAACCACCCACTCCCAGCAGTGGACCAAAGCCAACCCAGTGCAGAAACTGAGGTCCGACAGCTAGAGGAAGAAGAGAGATGGTCAAGGGCTGCGGAGCTTGGATCACAAGGAGCCTAGACAAAGCGGGACCTGCCAAAATGCAAAATCACCTAACTTGAACTCTGGAGAACAGAGCCATTGATCATCTTGTTCCTGCTCTGCTCAGTCTACCCTTCCAATACCAACAAACCTGTATAGTTGGGGAATGAAGAGAAGATACAGATGGCGCCACAGTAAGGTCCTCAGAGGACTGTCCGAGATCTTGAGCAAGGGAGACGGAAAAAGCATGAAATCCAATGAAGACAGACACCATTATCCAGTTAATCAGGGAGGGCGCGAAACCACCATCTTCTAGAGAACCAATAAGGGCCTCCTGCAGTCAGCACCATCATGGGAGATGAGGGTAGACCTGTGAAAAGGTGGCAAAAGTCAAAAGTCAAGGAACTAGACAGAACTACACAAAAAGCTGTTAGTAAGTGGGTAAATGCCACAACTCACTCCAACCATGACAATTGCTTCCAAAGAATGAGTTGAAATAAGTACTAGATCAGCTACATGAGTGTGGAAAAGGCTTTAGTGACAGTGATGAGGAATAGAATGCTAATGGTAGCAACGGACAGAATGTTAGCCAAAAGATGACATAGCTGACAGCCGTACTGACCTATTTATAAAAAAAATTATGGGTCCACACTAATTTGGAGAGTTCATTAAAATACTCTGGTGTTAACAGCAAAGGCCAACATAGAAAACATGCACTTAACCACCTCCCATTGGCTCATAGCAGCAATGACCTACACTAACAGTTGAGGTTAGGGTTAGATGTTACGATTTTTTAAATTTACTTCCATTTTGTTTGTTGCCTTTGTTCCTTGAAGTCGCAATTGCACTCACTCAGCAATTTAGTACCCCATAACTTACACCCATTAAATACATCCATTAGCACTGATCCACAAACTTTAACCAAGTGTGTTAGCGTTCTCATATTGGACATGCTTAAGCAATTGTTTATATATATATTTGCTATTTCCATTATGCTTAATAAATCTGAACACTTATGTGCAGTAGAAATGTGGCTGCAGTTAATGGGCATGCAGTTAACCTGTGGGTCAGGCAGAGCAGGTTCATAAAGGTTGAAGGGATAGTTTGGTTTAATGAGGTGCTTGCACATCATCATCATCAGCACTGACTGGACTTTGTGTGTTCGATTTTGTAGCACCAGCATAAGAAAGTCAAACACGCTCTCAGTGAGAACATGGCTGCCAATGGGAACAACAGATTTTAGTCACTAAATAAAATGTATGCCAACACAAGCTATGTGAGAATAACTTGGCCACTTTGTCTCTTTCTTTGAAAGCCTTATCCAACTGCTCACTATAGTTAGCATTGCTTGGTAAACTGATTCATTTCCCCTCACCAAAGTTCATTAGGAAAACTTGCAATTTTAGCTTGTGTGGACACAGGAACTGCTGGTCTACTGTTATCTTAATGGTGTTTGTGTTTTTAAGACAAATCCAAACAGTGCTGTGAGGTAAAATAATTGACTTTCTCAGTGGGCTTTCCTCCTGGGGAGTGGGCAGTTTAAAAAGCAACAGAAACTTCAGCCTATCTTTGAAATATGCTGTCTATCACCTACACAAAGCAGAAAATCACATTTTCAAAACAATTTTGATAGTGGTTTTCTTCTCTACAGAGCTCCACTTGTGTCTACTGCTTTATTCTCACTGTCATAAAACACTTCAAAGACAAGATATTTAACTTTCAAACCGGCAAACTTTATTGTTTGTTGTAAATATTCATTTATTTTGAATTTGATGCTGACAACCCGTTCCAAGAACACCTGTTTGGAACATTCCACAGGTGTACAGGTTAATTGGAAACAGATGTCATGAGTGGATATAAAAGGAACATCCCCAAAAGGCTCAGTGGTTCACAAGCAAGGAACAAATAAGGTTCTGCACTTTGTGAACACCTGTGTGAGCAAAAAGAGCTTCTCTTTGCCCAAGGTGATCTGAGATGGATTGACTCAACGTGTATAAATGTGTTGTGGTCGAGCAAAGGGTCATCCAGATTGTTATCAGCTCATAGTTCAAAAGTCAGCATTTGTGATGGTATGGGACTGTGTTAGTGCCCATGGCATGGGTAACTTACACATTTGTGAAGGCACCATTCATGCTGAAAGGTACATATAGCATACCACATATGCTAGCATCCAAGAGATGTGTTTTTTAGAAACATCCGTCCTTATTTCAGCAAGGCAAGGCCAAGACACATTCTGCATGTGTTATAACAGTGTGGCTTTGTAGTAAGAGTGCAGATACCAGACTGGCCTGTCTGCAGTCCAGACCTGTCTGCAGCTGAAAATGTGTGGCACATTTTGAAGAACAAAAAAAAAAAAAAAAAAAAAAAAAAAAAAACAGTGGGAACCAAAAAAAAAAAAAAGAAAAGACAGTGGAGACCCCAGATTGCTAAGCAACTGAAGTCGTACATTTATCAAGAATGGGAAGGAATTCCACCTACAAAGCTTCAGCAATTAGTGTCCTCAGTTCCCAATTGCTTATTGAGTGTTGTTAAAAGGAAAGGTGATGTAACACAATGGTAAACGTGGCCCTGTCCCAGCTTTTTTTTTTTTTTTTTATTTGTGGAACATGTTGCTGGTATCAAATTCAAAATGACTGAATATTTGCATTAAAAAAACCTTTATCTCTTTATTAGTTTAAACTTTTACTGTCTTGTCTTTATAGTACAATCAAGAGAATATATGTTGACAAAGATTTGTAAATCATTGTATTCTGTTTTTATTCATGTTTTACACAAGTCTGAAATTTATTGGAATTAATTTGTAGATACAGCTATCAAATTAAAACTAGGTGGGCCATGGGTGGATGAGATAAAGGAGAGTACATGAGCAAAATATAACTGGTAGTGACACACTGTATCTGCAAGGTGTGTGGGTTGGTGGAAAGTGAATAATAACTGATGTAAAGGCCGATTTTGCCACACTAATGCCCACATGCTATAAGCCCACTCAGTGACCCATATTATTTATTTTTTTGTAGTTTTAACACTTTTACAAGTGCAAACATTTGTGAATGTGGGTCTGAAGGCTCACTGATCAGGTTACAGGTTCCAAACAGCCGCAGTGCAGAGGTGACAACATGATGATGCCTTGCAAACAATGTTTGGACCTTGTGTCCATTAGATGGTGCAAATTGACACGAGAACCCCTGCAGTGTAAACAGCATTTTGAAGTGAAGCCATTATAAGTGAGAGTTGTTTTGTGTATGTGTGTGTTTCTGTGGACAGAGTCAACAGGAGGCTTATTGTATGTTCATGGGAGAAAATGAAATCCCTGTTCAGACAACAGCTCCCCAGTGGGTGTCATGGTGTCTGGAGATACTGCTGCCCTCCTGCAACAAAGCAAGAAGAGGCGTAGGAGGAGGAGAAGAGAGGGGAATGAAGAGGAGGAGGAAGAAAGGAAGGAAGGAAAGGTCCCCTGAGTTAAGGATGTTTTTCAATTTTAGAGAGACATGATTTCAGCCCAACAGCCTGAAGCTTTCAGTCAAAATGACAAGAGGACTGTGTATGTGTGGAGCAGTGGGCTTCATGGACACACACACACCAACAGGCAAAAGAGCTATTTAATCACTCCTTTTACTTGGGCGTCAAGCCTTCGCAGTCACATACTGTATATCAGGTGTGGCATGTGCATACTTCATATGTAATAGATTTGTCAACAGAGGTGAGCCCATGCTTCATATCTTGCACCAGCCATCGATTGGCTGGACGTCTGCTGCCCCAAACTTCCACTGGGAGCCACTCCATCTGAAGATGAAAGTCAGGAGCTTGTCATCCTGACACACTGGCTCTAAGGGAGATCAGTCAGCAGCACAGAGGCCATTTTCTATATGGCCATTTTCAAACTTCCTCCTCCCACTTGCTGCTGTGATTTGACTGCTAATCAGTCTCGTATATGTTTCTTTTTTGTTTTTGTTTTTTAACCTTCTCTCCTCCATTCTTTGTTGCACTAATCTTTAATATTAATCGACAGGGTCATTGCTAATGTCAGGCCATAAATTGTTGCCCTTTGCATGAAATTAATGTTCATTAAAGTCCAGGATATTAGACATATGCTGCCTTGGTCATGACATGGCACATTATGAACATGACATGCTTGGCATTTAAATGGTAAAGCTGTCTGAACACTGTTGCTAGGCAATGGCAACATGTAAAGCCAGTGTATAGCCAGGTAACTTTGGTGTACTGCAAAGATGGAGGACGGTGGAAATAACTGTTGGTTAGAAATTATACAACTCAATAGGACTACAATTGCAATAATTATTTACAATCCACTAACAAGAGTCACAAATAATGAAGATGTGTGTAATATACACATGAAACATGGTTATCAATTCCTAATATGAAGATTTCAAATCAGTATGTAGGTGTTGAAAGTTTCAAGGCAACACACTGAAATCAATGTTTTGAATTTCTTTTGCCCAACCTTGTTTTTAGAAAATGTTATTAATAAATAAATTCAGTGATTATTTCATTTTCTCATTTGAACTAACTCAACATTTCACCGCTTTGTGAAATCATAATATTTTATTCTGACAATTTTACTTATTAACTTAACTAATTGACTGGTACTGACATTATTATTATCCAAAATTGTTGCGTAACCCACACAAGTTAAGATAGGGTTGCTAACTTCATATTTCAAGATATAGTAGGGTTAGAAGGCTGCACCTTATACATACAGCTATAGAAATAGCAGTTTTCTGACATCAAGGGTTTGCAGTTGGTGCACAGAGGCTTAAGGCCTGTACCTCAAAACGTCTGCAATATAATGATAACAATAGATATAAAATTAAGTTAAATTAACCTATAAAATTAGAAGACAAGGAATATTATGCGACCAACATGAAGGAAACAATAAATGACCACATGTAAGGATCTGCCAGAAGCCTCGTCTTCCCTCCAGTTTTCTCTTTGCCTTCCCCTTCTTGTTCTATGGCTGTTTCTCTCGTTTCCCTGTCAGTGTGAATGGGTGTGTTTGTGGAGTGTCTGTTGTCGTTTTTCCTGCAGACTGGGTGGAGAGTTCCTTTTTCTCTTTTCCCACCATCACCTCCAACTTATCTGCTGCTGATTAACTTGATTACCACCATCCACTTCTGCCTGCTTAAAAGCCTAGTTGTTCTGACCAGTCTTTGCCAGATTGTGTTGACACCTCAGCTGGTAACACTCAGCTTCTATCACAACTGCAAAGCCTGGCACCAGCCTAACACTACTGGGTGCAGGTATGCGAGGTCAGTAGATGAGGATGCACCATTAATGTCAATCCATAGATACCTGACATGTTTCAAGCAAATATGTATCTTAAATCTCACATTTATACTAAGAAACTAATTTCAAACATGGGGAAACAGACAGAAGTTGGCGTGTGACTGGGTTTGAAAGGTGTTACACAATCACTCATGGAAGAAAAGGCTGTGAAAATGTTATTCCCATTAACAGGTAAATCATATTTGTGTTTAAACAGTTTAAAAACTTTAAACTTTTTCATTTCAAGGTCAGAAGAGTTTGGTGAGGTATGGAGAGTCAGATTATACTGAAAGGAAACATCATGCATACACTGAGAAGTGAGACCCGAGCCACAACTGTCTATATTCCAGATAGAACAGCAGTGCATCGTCTCTGAGAAGAAACAGTTTAGTGAATATTTGGAGACTGACTAATGCAAGGGAAACAGAATACATATTCGACTCTCACTCCCACAGATCCTACTCATGAATATATTATATTTTGATGTATTGTTCACTTGTTAATTCAGCCTTAGATTGCAGGCTAGAAGGTAAAAATGGATCGTGCATTGGTAGATTTACACACACATCTACATGCTGAAAAAAAGAAATTAAGCACGTGTCTCAATAAATATTGGGCTTGAAGATTAAAGCCGAGGACTAAATAATTTTTTAGGTTTAAGCATTCAAAAAACAGAAAGTGGGACATTTAGAAAAAGCTTAAGATTTAGTGTAGAAAAAAGAACGCAAAGAGAAATTGGAGGAGGACATATTTAAAACACAGAGAGCAGGTCCATTTAGGATGATTCATTACACTTTCTAAGGAGATTAATACATTATTATTATTTTGCATGTGAAACCCGCATACATCTACAATACATGAACAACTGAACTTTTTTTCAGACAAGACAAAATAAGGAAAGTAAATGCAACAGAGTACTATCAGAACAGAACAACATAAATATACTCCGTAGTATTTCTTGCTCTTTGAACTTCTTAGTTCACATTTCCTGTACAGAAACGCCCTGTGACCTTGGAAATTCCGAGTTCGGACTAAAATTGGAAAACAGCATTGCCCTCACTGAGCACGGCTGCAGCTGGGACAATACAGAAAAAGTGGTTTAGCCACTCGAAGCGGTGATATGTAAAAGCATTACTATTCAAAACCAGTGAAGAAAAGTGAAATTGAATGAAGCGGGGCATAAAATGTCTTTAATCTAGCACATTGTTGTAGACCTTACAGTAAGGTAAATACATTTAAGCACATAAGCTGGAAAGTTGTGGCTTTTAATGGCACACAAAGTTCCTCAAAACATATACATCTAAAATGCGACTTTCTAATATTATTTTAAGTAAGTGATGGATTTAATTGCCGCAATAAAACTACTTAACTCTTAGTGCTCATGTGGCACAGGCACTGCACCCTTGGTATATACTGGCCTGGGAATAATACAACTCCTTTATATATCAGGCTTTCAAAAAAATTATTATTATTATTACTATTATTATTATTATTATTGTTTTGTCTTAGTTGTTGAGTCAAAGTTATGATTAATTATATATCACATTTTTTCAAAAAGAAGTGCCAATTGTGCAGAAGTCACAAAATAGACAGTTTTTCTTTCATTTTTGTTCATACAACGAGCCAAGCGAACTTTGAGCTGTCACATATTTCCGAATTTAATTACTTAATTAAATGATTCTAAAGTACTGAGTACTTTTTGCTGCATTTACATACTTGAAAATGGAAAACAATAATTTCATAAGATACCCTGTGTTGTGCTGGAAAAAAAAAGATATAAGACACTCTTAACATTAATTCCAGTGTTCTAAGGGCTAAAATGAAAATTAAACACAGTACACTTGAAACTCAAAGAATAGATTTATGGACAAAAAAAAACCCTAAAAAGATGTTACCTTTGAGGGGAGAAACACAAATTTTGAGCATCTTAAGCTTATTATGAGACACCAAACTTCACAATAGCAGTGAAATAAAGCTAAGAATTTCACTGCTTATTTCAAGATCTCTCTCCATTTGCAAAACTTGAATATCACGTCTTATATTAGTAAATCTCACCAAGAGAATTGCATCCTGTTCCACTGGCTGTTTCCTTTTTCTAAATGAGCAAAACATATTTTATATTAAAAAAAAAAAAAAAAGATAAATCAGTTAATAAATAAATAAAATGGAGTGGCCTTTTGTGCAGTGCGGGGGGGGGGGAGATGTGTTACTTTAGTCTCTTCCTTTACTGAGAAGAGTTCTTTTAAGTGGATGTATGGACATTAGAATTAAATTTGGAATAACAGCATGTGCATCATGTCACATGTAAGGGATGCAGAACTGTTTAGTGCTGCAGAGTTAAAGAGGAGTTGTAGATTTATATATGGGGCTATACAAGTTTAAAGCCCCAGTAGCCTCTTCCTATACTGAACACTTTTCTAGTAGATGTATGTGATAGATGTAGGAATGTTGATAACATATTATACCCTGGTACGCAGCGTTGGTGCAGGCATCCCTCTGAGTTATAGCCAAGGTGACACACAGCGTGTACTCTTCATTTCGACAGCATGCAGAGTGAATCTGTAGGGCCTTGTTCCCCCGCTGCTCCTGCTGCTCTTACACAAAGAAGGCGACAAAGACGAATCAAAGGCCATGTTACTCATCACTTTCACAAAGACTCACATTAGCACAGGAAGAGTCTGAGTCCAGTCAGCTTTAGCTTTGAGTAACCCACTATCATCAATGTGTTAGAGTTCAAAAGTGCCACTGTCTCTCCTGTATGACTATAGCCCAATTCAGGATGGGGGTTAGTTCCACGTGGAGAGGTGGGGTAAAGTAATCATTACCAGAGTTTGTCAGTGATTTTAGTCCTGTCTGAATGTTCCATATCAGTAATCATTATCGCCTGTTGTCAGTATAGATTACCCCAGGTAATACTAATCCTGTGCAAATAGAACAGCAGTAATGTGTGTAAATATTTCATTATATCCTGTTCTCAAGTAGTTTACCATTAATTTTCGAGCATGGAAGCACTTGAAGAAGACATTCAGTTTCACAGTAAGCAGCTGGCCGAGTCTGTGGCAAACCTTAGGTGTTGTTGGCATACGACAAACACCATTTCAAGCCAAAAGAAGGTTGAAATCACTTTTCAGAGCCGCGGGACTTCTTACTGCTTTAGGCAAGTGCCTAATCACTCCAAAGTTCTCCACAAACTAAACATAATGTTTCCTCCCTGGTTCCCAGTTTGGCTTTTTAGACTTTTTAGGCTGTCGTTGCCATGTTGATTTGTGTCTGCACTTGTGATATCAGGAAGCGGCAGAGTATGCATATGATGACCAGAGCTGACAGCGGTGCATAAATCAATTTACCCTTCCCACTTGTCGTAATTTCTCCTCCCGTGTGAATTGGCCATTAATATTACAGATGTCCTGTGGTAAAATTACATTACTCAGTCTACCCATGTAAAACTAATCCTGTCCGATGAGTGCTTAAGACAATCAGTCTACTTACCTACCTACCAACTGCATTAATTGCACTGGGTGAAACCAGAATCATGACAGATATTTGGGAATAGTACCTGTAGACTTTGTAGGTTAGGGGTTAAAATTCAAAATTTTTCAGGTTAACACTTGAAATTTAGATTTTATTTTAAATTACAATTATGATGTTGACTTTGGTTGTTTCAAATATTTTCTTCAGCAAAAAAAAAAAAAAAAAAAAAAAAAACATGTAATAAATTATGCTGTAGTGGTTACTAAAATGAAAGCTGTGGGAACTCTACTATTAAACAAAAACACATCTATTTTTGTATTTTTCAAAATTATTAAATACCCGGTGCTAATAATGTAAAATATATTACTATATTTAATATATTTATATGATTTGGGAGCATCCTGGTGTCACTAAATTTTGAAAAATGGAAAAGTCTTTATTTTCCTTCATTTATTTTGCTCATCTCTTCATCCTCTGGTTATTTTTATAACTATTACTGGTTTTATAGTCCTTGTTCAATTTCTTATTAACCTAGTTGTTTTGAACTTATGGATTATGGTGTATACATTGGCTAGATTTCTGATGACTAAAGTCATATAATTATTACAGTTTCATTAGTGCTATGAATCTCTTGCCTTGAAAATACTGCATGTATTGTGTAGTGTTTTCTGTCATGTCCGGTCTGGGTTGCCCCCGTGTTTCCTGTTTTATTTTCTTACACCCTTTTGTTACTTCCTGGGAGTGTTGTACTGCTTTGGTTCTAGGAGTCTGAGTGACAGGTGAGGCGGGACTCCAATCAGCCCAGCTGCTCCTCATCCCCAATCAGTGCCTGCCCTACTTAAACCCGGATTTCCTGTACCTCCTCGTCAGTGCGTCTTCTCTGTTCAGTCGGTAACCACGCCACGCCACGCCACGCCACGCCACGCCACGCCACGCCACGCCACGCCACGCCACGTCACGTCACGTCACGTCACGTCACGTCACGTCACGTCACGGCTTCTTTGATTTTTTGGGTAAACTCCTAATGGTCGTTTTGTTTCTCTTTTTTCTAGTTTTCCCCGTTCGTGAGCTCCGCCTCACCAGCCGGCCAGACTCAGCGCTTTTTGTTTCTTATGGACTGGTTCTATTTTTGGTTTCATTTATATTAAAGACTTTTTTTTATTCCTTTATTCAGTCTCCGCTTTTGATCCTTTCCCTAGTTTTATCGATTACACTATAATCGTGACAGTTTTCTATTATATTATTATCATTTGCTTTTTGTGGCGACCTTCTTGTAGACATGTAAGTTTTATTTGTCTTAGGGAACGTGTCATGTCTGTTGTTCTGCTGACTGCTGTGTCTACACTAACAAGAAAATAGCAAAAAATGTACATTTATATATACATACTGTTGACTATATTTCTGAAGATCGGCCTCAGTGTTGGAGGGTAGTCATGATTTTGACACTTTTTTCTTATGTGTTCAGAGTAAACTTCCACCTGAAGGCAACATGATGTCAGAGCTGAAAGGTTGAACATGGACAAGCCTTTTTCAGAGATAGTGGGGACCACTGTAAGCAGTTTGAAGGCTTAAGCCTTGAGCAGTGTAATGCAGTAAACCCACTATCTGATGAGAATTACACAGGAAGCATTGATTTTTTTTTCTTCTTCCCTTCTAGCTCATCTCTGGGGTTCTTTGGGTACCAGCTTGAGTGGGCAGGTATCATGGTGGGCTACGAGCAGCTTTCCAAGGGTGTTTGCCATTTCCTTGTCTCCTAAGCCCTCCACATGTGTCCCCGCAGTGCATCTGTCCCTTAGAACCATTTGTTTAATACGTGCTTCATTCCTCTGCAGAGGGGTTATAAAGCTCTGATGCTGAAATGTGCTCATAACCTTGCCTGTTGAAGACTGGATTTGAGATTAGCTGTGTTCCCATGTGGTTTGAAAAACCTATAGAACCTGTATCATGACATGATTACATGCATGCCAGTATTGTTGGCTTCTGTACTTCTATGTACAGAAGCCAACACACACACACACACACACACACTTCCATATATATATATATATATATATATATATACACAGTGCATCCGGAAAGTATTCACAGCATTTCACTTTTTCCACATTGTGTTATGTTACAACTTTATTCCAAAATGGATTCAATTCATTTTTTCCCTCAAAATTATACACACAACACCCCATAATGACAACGTGAAAAAAGTTTTTTTTGAGATTTTTGCAAATTTATTAAAAATAAAAAACTAAGAAACCACATGTACATAAGTATTCACATCCTTTGCCATGGAGCTCAAAATTGGGCTCAGGTGCATCCTGCTTCCACTGATCATCCTTGAGATGTTTCTACAGCTTAATTGGAGTCCACCTGTGGTAAATGCAGTTGATTGGACATGATTTGGAAAGGCACACACCTGTCTATATAAGGTCCCACAGTTGACAGTGCATGTCAGAGCACAAACCAAGCATGAAGTCAAAGGAATTGTCTGTAGACCTCCGACACAGGATTGTCTCGAGGCACAAAACTGGGGAAGGGTACAAAAAAAATTCTGCTGCTTTGAAGGTCCCAATGAGCACAGTGGCCTCCATCATCTGTAAATGGAAGAAGTTCGGAACCACCAGGACTCTTCCTAGAGCTGGCCGGCCATCTAAACTGAGCGATCGGGGGAGAAGGGCCTTAGTCAGGGAGGTGACTAAGAACCCGATGGTCACTCTGTCAGAGCTCCAGCGTTCCTCTGTGGAGAGAGGAGAGCCTTCCAGAAGGACAACCATCTCTGCAGCAATCCACCAATCAGGCCTGTATGGTAGAGTGGCCAGATGGAAGCCACTCCTTAGTAAAAGGCACATGGCAGCCCATCTGGAGTTTGCCAAAAGGCACCTGAAGGACTCTCACACCATGAGTAACAAAATCCTCTGAGACAAAGATCGAACTCTTTGGCGTGAATGCCAGGCGTCATGTTTGGAGGAAACCAGGCACCGCTCATCACCAGGCCAATACCATCCCTACAGTGAAGCATGGTGGTGGCAGCATCATGCTGTGGGGATGTTTTTCAGCGGCAGGAACTGGGAGACTAGTCAGGATAGAGGGAAAGATGAATGCAGCAATGTACAGAGACATCCTGGATGAAAACCTGCTCTAGAGAGCTCTTGACCTCAGACTGGAGCGATGGTTCATCTTTCAGCAGGACAACGACCCTAAGCACACAGCCAAGATATCAAAGGACTGGCTTCAGGACAACTCTGTGAATGTCCTTGAGTGGCCCAGCCAGAGCCCAGACTTGAATCCGACTGAACATCTCTGGAGAGATCTGAAAATGGCTGTGCACCGACGCTTCCCATTCAACTTGCTGGAGCTTGAGAGGTGCTGCAAAGAGGAATGGGCAAAACTGCCCAAAGATCGGTGTGCTAAGCTTGTGGCATCATATTCAAAAAGACTTGAGGCTGTAATTGCTGCCAAAGGTGCATCAACAAAGTATTGCGCAAAGGCTGTGAATACTTATGTACATGTGTTTTCTTAGTTTTTTTTATTTTTAATAAATTTGCAAAAATCTCAAAAAAAATACTGTTTACACATTAATTCCAACCCTGACCCTAAAACCAAGTCTCAACACATAAACAGCCTTTTTAAGGTGTGGCAGGACGTAAGGACTAGCCAAATTGTTGTCAGTTTCACAAAATGTCCTTGCTTCCTGTGTTTAATAAGAGTTTTGGTTGTTACAAGTACAACATATACAGACACATAGTGCACCTCTTTCATGGAACACAATGCCACAAGTTTTGAGGGAGTACCACGCTAATTGCAGGGATGCCAACCAGAGCTGTTACCTCCAATGATGTTTCAGGAAGGTTGGCAGTACATCCAACCACAGGCCATGCACGACCATGCCAGCCCAGTAGACCACATCAAATGTATTTAATGGATAGATCAAGATCTAACCAAATAGTCAGCTTGCATGGATGCAGAATCTCTGCACAAACAGTCAGACTCTTCCCCATGTCTTGACCTGACTTTAGAGCATCAGAATAATTGACTTGAGTGGGCAAATGCTAACCTTCAGTGGCATATTGCTCTCCTCATTGTCATAACTATTAAGCAAATGTGGATCAGTATTCCACAGACCTCAGTCAATGACCCGATCAACTCTATGCAAACGAAATGTGCCACACTTGCATGACACAAATGGGTGGTTAACAGTTGAGAACAGCAGATATAAATGTGTCAGTTGGTTATCTCTTGATATGAATACCTGTTACTACGTGAGACTATTACTAGAGAGTCAACAATGTACTAACAAAATAAAGTGACCTCAAAGGCATTTTTTAAACCACACACATTAGCTCACTAGTACAAATTTAATGAATTGGTGAACTGAACTCAAGAAATGTAATAATTTGAGATAATCTTCATAAAATTGATTATTTAAGAAATTTCTGTTTGACTTTTGCACAGCACTATAGTACTATAGTGTATACACAGAGTATAATTGGCCAAAAACCACAAATCCAAGGTTTTATTCTTTCCACGTATGTCCAAACTAATGTTAGAAAAAATATTCTATTCCATGTAATTTTAGATTTGTGTTTTGCCATAAGGTGTCTGTTAGTGAGTTGACACTGAAAGACACTTCATATGATACTCCTTAGCAATGGTCTGCTTTTCAAAATTAACAAACTATAGAACATCTTGACAGACCCATCACTGTCAAACCAAGCAGCATGATAAATATAGCCCACCACAACTCCATGGCAACATTAAACAGTAAGCATCCACAGCATTAAAATTGGCATATAGTTGTGTATATATATGGCCAATTTATTATGAAATCTGTGTTATTTGATTCAGGAGTCCCCTTTTTGTAGTTTCAATTGGAATGACTGCCCAAACAAAAAAGAAAAAAAAAACCTTGAAAATCCAGAAGTGGTAAAAATGTAGGAAGCTCAGTTTGTTTTTCATGTGGCCTCACGGTAAAATTAAACTGTGAGGCTGGGTTGTGTTTCTACTGGCTGCAGGCACTCTGCCCTGGGAGTACAAACCAAAAACAAGGACACAGGGACTGGGGGAGGGAAGTCCCTGCATAGGTTTTTTCTCAACAATATCAGGGAGTTCAAAGCAAAACAAGTGGCTGAGCAAATATCCCACATCCCAGGTTCCCCAGCCGAAGCCTGTAGCTCGAGGCAACAGCAGACTTCAGATCTGGAGAGCCTTATCGATTTGGACGTTCCTTAAAGGTTATGCTGTCTAACAACTGCCTTCCCTGCAGACAAATGGAAAGAGAGCTGAAGAAGACGTCCAGGAGGGGGCCACCAGAAAGCATCACAGGCAGAAGAATTTTGAGGGTATCTTTTAATTTCATGCACGACAGCTCTCACATTTGTTTCCCTCTTTTTTCCCCCCCTCCCTCCATCTAATGTTCCTTCCCCAGCTTCCCCTCCATCTCCAGGGTTCAGATTCACATGACGCTGCATCCTGAGCCATCCGGATGGGACCGAGGCACAGAAAACGATGTCCTTTTTTTTTACACCTTGCTTTGTAAGTAAGTGCGAGACACTGCAGCCTTGTGTAACCAATTTATTCTGCAGTGCTGATGCAGCTGAGTGATGTGATGCACTCATACACACAAATTACAAGGCTTTGGAAACAGGCTGATATTAACCTTCTCTGAGTTATGGTCTCTCCTGAGGTGTATTAAAAAAATAAGCAGAAAGTGGGGAAAAATGTGAGAAGTGGCATTGTGAGTTGTAGAGCTGAGAGAGAGAGAGTGTGTGTGTGTGTGTGGGGGGGGGGGTTGCATATGTCAAATGTGATTACAGGGAAGAAACAAAGTAATTAATCTCAGCATTTTTTGGCTGGAAATCCGAGACAAACCTTTTGACTTAGTGAGATGTCGTTTCAGCCTTCATTCACTCTCCAGTCAGTCAAGAAGGCAGGCTGAAGAGGTCACCACAGGTTATGGCAATAAGAACTCCGACTATGAGAGGCATGCTTGAACCCTGACCCCAATGAGTCAGCCAGAGAGAGTCCACTCAACAGCCTCAGGCTGCTTTTAAGGTTCACACATCATCCACAAGAAGGAAGCTGAAGAACAGAGAAAGCTTGATTTCCTGTTGCTCCAGAAGGTTTTTTCATTGAATTCTTTTTTGGCAAACCTCGTTAAGAGACTTAATTAGTGTAGCATGGTTGCCCTGATTGCTCCACATAGAGTAGCAAGCTCCTGCTTTAACTTTGCCGAGCTTACCCATGCCAACAAATGGCCCCAGAAAAGTTTTCTGTCAAGCTCAAGCTCTAGCTCTAAGGGACTGTTCTGTCTGCCTATCAAATATCGCTTCAGGAGCCCCCTCAACTGTCAAGTTTTATTTTGAATGTTTCTCCACTGCCCTGGGTTAAATACTTCAACAAAGCCAGTGCCTCTACATTGTCCTTGTCACGAGATGCCACAACAAGAGCGTGTCTGCCATGGAAAAACAGGAGGAGTTGTTCTTGAATATGGCAGACAGTTGCAATGCTTTACCAGGCAGTAATCCCATCGCTCATCCTACCCCAGCACTCCGTCTGCTCAACACCCTGCAGGTCAATCTCAGGCTGCTTCCCACTGGCTTCCTGTTTGATCTCCTCCAGCTTGCTTGATGCCTCTGCTGCTTTGTAATAAAGCTGCTAAACCGCAGTATGAGCCCTCGCTGCCGCAGCGTCGGCTTCAGGGGTAATTGCGCTGGAGTTCTCCAAACGCTCCAATTCCCTTAATTATTAACAAGTGTTATTGTAAATTATGGATTATTAGCTCCCCTCCGTGACACAGAGCGGCCAGAGCGCTGCCTCATGATGCCAGTAAAAAGCAGGAACAGGTGAGGGGAAGAAAAACCGACAGTGTAATGAGCCAAGAGGGGGAGCTAAATTAGGATAAAACTACACCATGGTGGGAAGAAGGAATGTGGACAATATGGAGGTGAATACCATCTAGTGATGGAATCACACCAGCTGCAATGCCCATCAAATGCTGACATTCAGACCAATGAGGACACAGTATTAATCGCTGGAATTATTACACATGTACTCAGCACTCATGATCTGGATCACACCAAGCTCATCTACACCTTCATTACCTGCCCTCTGGATCACTGTCCAGTGCAACCAGCAATGACTGAGACAGCTGATAGATTCTAGTATGGAGGATGCTAATAGTCAGACCATAGTCTGGAGCCAGACCTTTTTCCAGTTATCATTATAACTTGTCACATTTTGTGCATTGTGCTTGTGTTTTATCTGCATGGGTTTTTTTCCTCTAGGCCCAGGAAATACAGAACAATTTCCTGGCTGTAAACTGTCACATGACACCATTCAGCCTATCATATCAGTGAGCATGGATGAACATTTTTGACCAGACAGTGAGTTTAGATACTCACACTCCGGGGACAGACAAGTGAAGGAAGAATAAACTCATAATCAGAGAAGAGTCAGAAAAGTAACTTCACATGGAGAGTAAATCAAAACAGGTTATTTCAGTGTACTTCTTTTCTATTGCTTATTATTAAAATGAGAAAACCATGTTGTCAAATCATTATTTCATTGTATTTTGAAGCTCAATTGTGTTAATTATTTCCCTAGAAAGCATTTGAGGAGGTGTACATATAAAGTGGCTGGTGAGTGACCCCATAGTATCGTTTCTATTATATATAATATATATTTTTTGCTGTTTCTATTTCTTTTTCCTTTGCACAGGCTGTGCAAAGAGACGTCAGATAGTATGTGTTTTGTTTTGTGAGTGCATTTTCCACAGTTGTCAAGACAGACAGACAGTAAATAACTGCCCAAAAAATAATGTTTAATAATTCCTGCTGACCCCCCAATACACCAGTAATCCTTATGGAGAGCAAAACCAGGTCTCCATGAGGACGATTACTCCTGACAAGGTTAGTGTTTAGGCCAGAAAAGGTCCTAAAGAGAAATCCACACACACAACAGAGAGAGAAAGGTGAAAGCAACAGCAGTCCTGCTGTCACTGTTGCTACAAAGGGGTCAGGTGAGGAGATGGGTACAGGTAGGCACAGCAAGCTGCCAACGTTGTCCGTATTTAATCACTGAGCTGTTGTGTTCCACTGTGAACTGCCTGTCGCTACAAGTCAGCTTACTGCAAAAATTCCCCAATCACTTTGTTTGTCTTCAGTCTTACAAGCATGTTGCAGGCAGCCATGGACAAGTGGAAAGGGAACTTGGCTTGTAACCAGAGGGTTGCCGATCTGAGACCCTGCCAGGTCAATGGCTGTTAATTGGACACTTGAATTTGACCCCAGCCATGAGGGGCCACATCCAGTGAACTCCGAGTGCCAGTCCCTTGCCCAGATAAATGTGAGGGTTGTGTCAGGAAGGGCATCTGCCAAACCACATATGTAGATTACCCACTGTGTTAACCCATAGAGAGGGAGATGCCTTACCGGCATGCTGGTTTTCAGGCATGCAT